>CAWUER010000414.1:0-106447 GCA_963921195.1 Pegoplata infirma | reverse complement strand
TAGTATAAATTTGTGTTTTTTTTGCACTTTTCTTAAAAACGCGGATTGATCTAGAAAAACTGGGAGACACGGGTAATTTATTTTCGGCCCCACTCTCAGAATTTATAGTTTGGTTGCTGTGTACAGCCAAAATTGAAAATTTGTCGGATGGTGTAATATATGGGATCCCGGACCGATATTTCGATCGAAAATTCTTTAATTCTTTCTGCTATTGCATCGCCTTTTAAGTATGTGTTTGTTAGGAATTTTTAATAAATCCGCGATTTGGGTGGCCAAGAATTTTTCGAAATTTATAAGACTTCGGGGAAGGCATTTGGAATACCAGGAGATGGTTTAAAAAATTTCAAAGTCCCATAATTTGCGACAAAAGAAAATGTTTAAATATTTATGAAAGTGATCTTGCCAACCTATTTAAAGATGTTATTTGAAAAACATTAATTGTAAATCGAAAATTCTACTTGAAATTCGAAGATTCCATTTATAATTCGATGATTCTACTTGTAATTCGAAAAAATCTATTGTTATTCAAAAAAATATTTTTTTATATTTTTTATAATTTAAAAATGATCAATTGTAATTCAAAACAGATCCATTGTTATTCAAAAAAGATCAATTATTATTCATTAAAGATTAATTAAACAGTTCATACGAATAAGGACGAATAGAACATTTGTATAATTTTACAAATGACGATAAAAACGCAAGAAACTATTAAAAACTAATATTTTTTCAACATTTTTGTATAATGCATTAGTCTGTTAATGCAAAACAGTTCGCAAAAATATTAATATTTAACCCTTTCTTGCGTTTCTATCATCAATTGTAAAATTATACAAATGATCTATTCGTCCTTAGTCGCATGAACTGTTCAATTGTTATTCGAAATAGATCCATTGTAATTCAAAAAAGTTCAATTGAAATTCAAAGATTCCAATTGTAATTCAAAAAATATTTATTGTAATTCGAAAAATATCAACTGTAATTTGAAAAAGATCAACTGTCATAAGAAACAGTTCAATTGTAATTTAAAAGAGGTCAATTTGTAACTTTGAAAAAGATCAATTTCGATTCGAAAAATATCAATTGAAGTTCGAAAAATATAAATTCCATTTCGAAAAAGATCAATTTTAATTCGAAATAAGTCTATTGTATTTCGAAAAAGAACAATTGTTATTCGAAGATTCCAATTGTAATTCGAAAAAATCTATTGTTATTCAAAAAAATATTTTAAATTGCAAATTCAAATTGTAATTCAAAAAAGATAAAATAAAATTATCTTGATATAATTCGAATTACAATAAGAATCATCAAATTACAGTTGATCTACTTCGATACACAATTGATCTTCTTCGAATTTCAATTGATCTTTTTTGAATTACAATTGATCTATTTGAATTATAATTGACCTTTTTGGAATTACAATTGATCTTTTTTGAATTACAATTCATCTTATTCGAATTACAATCGAAATTTTACGAATTAAAATTGATCGCTTTCGAATTACAATTGATCTTTTTCAAAATACAACTGAAATTTTCACATTACAAGTAGAATCTTCGAATTACAAATGGAATTTTAGAATTACAAATGGAATCTTCGAATTACAATTGATGTTTTTCGAATTACATCTATAAATGGATTTTTTTTACTAAATAACACAAACAAAAAAAAAATTAGATTGTCTTGAAAAAAGTAAATGTGTAATTTCTCGGGGTTTTTTACTTTAACCAAGATACAGGAGCGGATGGAAGTTTTAGATTTTCGTGAAATTTATGGAAAAATTTTGACCACGTATAATTTTAATTCAGAATTTCTTTAAAAAATGTATTTCATCTTTTTCCAAAAAAAAAAACCGAAACTTTATTACTTTATTTAATTTGTTAAATAAATATCTTAAGATTATGATAACTCTAAACTTTTTGTTCTTGTTTTGTGTTGTATTTACAATGTTGTTTCTTTTTGTCAGCAGTTTTTTAACATTGTTAGTTTTAAGTTTGCAATATGCTGTATCATCTTTAATTTTTATTTTTAACAAAACGAAAAAAAAATATCGCGAAAAAACTTTATAATTCAAAACTTTATTTACACATGCTACTTTTAAAACTTACCCAAGCTGAAAAATACAATCGCAACAACGTTGTTAAAGCATTGTAAAAATAACTTTTAAAGTATTTAAAAAGCTATGATAAAAAGTGCCTTGAGAACTTTTTGTTAATATTTATTATGGATCTATATAAAGCCAAAGTAGAGAAATTTAATTTTAGTTCCGTTATAATATTTTTTTTTTTAAAAGTCAAATTTGAAAAAAGGGTATTTGTACAATTGTACTTCAAAAAAATTTTCATTTAGGGAATTCACATGGGTGTCTTATTTGTTGTATGTATATGTTGTATGTCCTATCTAAAAACAGACTTGGTAAAAATAATTTATTGATCATTTTCTCTTCAATTCGATTCTCTTCTTTTTTTTGTGTCGTATTATTAATTTAAAGTTTAACCAACCCTGTTTTTAGATAGGACATACAACACCAAATACGATACCCATGTGAATTCCCTAATTGTCTTTTCTTTGAATTTAAAACAGCAGCAAAATTGCTAAATCCAAAATATTTTTGTGTCTGGGACTTTAAATTTTATCGGAACTTCGAAATTGTTATACAAAACTTTTGAAATACTGATTTGAACCCATTTAATTTTTAGAAGAATCTTAAAATTTTTTTATAATGCAAAAACACTTTTAAAATCATTAAAGCATTCCTCAACGGGACTTACAATCTGTTTAAGTCCATTTATGATTTTAAAAAATCATATATTTTGAAAATAAAGTACTCGCGAACGCTTTTCGAAAATATTGTTTTGACAATGATATTTTTGTTACACAGAAAAAAATTAAAATTAAATTTGAGTAAATTTTTAATACTATTGAGTAAAAAATTACTCAATTTTGCACCAGTAAACGATTTAATAGTATTGGGTAAATTTTTAATAAAAACTTATTAAATGCTTACTAAAAAATTTTTGTAAATTTTTAATGGACACGATTAAAAATTTAATTAAAATTTTTTCGATTGTTTAATTGTGTCAAGTAAAAATTTACTCAAAATTTATCAATTTATAAGGGTTTGATTTGAAAAATGTAGAAGAAAAATTGTAATTTCTAAAAGCTATAGACATTTCTGGTATTCCTATACCGGTTTCGGACAGTTCCAGTTAACTGTCTTCATCAGTAGGATTCAAATGCCAGTTTGTTTTGTTAATGGTAATTGTTTTTCTAATATGTGAATTTTTATTAATATCAATACCCAGTCCAGAATCGAACCACGAATATTTTCATACCATTAACAATACTGGTGGGATGACACTCTAGACATCACCGCCAAAGCATTGATTAGATATGTGTTGGATAAATATTCTTTTTTTTCTATTCATTACTGCTTGCATTACATATTAATAGTTTTCTACAGAGAGATTGACAATTGTAACAACAACAGTTCAGCCGCTAGTAATTTCAACTTCACCACATCCATTTATTCAACTCTTTTGTCTCTTTATAGTTTTTTGCAATCGTTTATTTTTTTAAAAAGTTTAAAAAATTTCACATTTTTTTAAAAAAAAATGTTTTTTCAAACTTTACCAAATACATTTATGTCTTAAAGACATAGGAAAATTTCATAAAGATGATTTCAAACTTTCTTATACATAAACAAAAAACTATAAACTAAACGAGAATTCAAAACACGAAGAGAATAAAAAAAAAAATAAAAAAAATTATTAAATTTTGTATTAAATTATTTACTCATTTTTTTTTTAATTTTTGAGTAAATTTTTAATTGCGTCAATTAAAAGATTACTCAAATCTTATTTAATAATTTAAACAAGTGATTACTCAAATTGTTTTTTTCAATATTTTTTTCTGTGTACAGTGTTGTCAAAAAAATCACCCAAAAAACAATTTTTCCAATACAAACCAAAAAATTTTTTTTTTGATTTTTTATTTTTTTTTTATTTGTTTCAATCAGCAAAATAACTTGATAAGGTTATTAAAGACTAAAAATTTCATTTTGCTGGGATAAACCCTTCCACTTCAAAATTGAGTTCGAAAAAAATAATTTAGGGCCGTTGGAGTCCTTTACTTTTTTTTGTTTTGACGAAAGGATTTTAGCTGAGATATTGGTTTTAATGATACATATCCACAAAAAAATATTATTCCTATCTGTGACATCTTTATCGTGTATTAAAATATATAACAAAACAGAAAAAAAAATTACTGTACAATTTTTTCACATTTTATGTATTATGACAATAATCGACTTTTGTCGAATTATGGTTTGTTTTGGTCTAAAAACTCTATGTTTACGTTTTTTGCCAAATCGGATAATTTTAACCTTTGCCGCTAGGGGTTAAAGTTTAGCCCTGAACATTTTCTTTGTTGGTTTGTACAAGAAACTTTAACTCCCCAGGGGCACGCGTTAAAATTATCCGATTTGGCTAAAAATTTAAAAATACAGTTTCTAGACCAAAACGAACGATATTTTGGCAATCGACTGCTTGCTAAAAGTAATTTTTTGTGATAAATGATAAAATTTAAAGAAAAGGATAAAAAACCCATTTTGCTGTTTTTTTTTTTTTTGATACATTTTAGAACACAATAAAGATGGCACGGATAGGAATAATATTTTTTTTGTGGATATGTATCATTAAAAGCAACATCTCCTTTAAGTCAAAACTAAAAAAAAAAGAATTTAAAAACTTTTTAGAGTAGTACCCCAACGGCCCTAAATTTTTTTCGAATTCAATTTTGAAGTGGATGGGTTTATCCCACGAAATAAAATTTTTAGTCGTTAATAAGTTAAGCAAGCAAAATAATAAACAATCAAAAAAAAATTAAAAAATCCAAAAACATTTTTTTGGTTTGTATTGGAAAATTTTTTTTTTTTTTGGGAAAAACTTTAACCCTCCAAAAGCACGGGGTAACTTTGTCCGATTTGGCTAAATACTTGAACATAGAGTTTTTAGACCAAAACAAACCATAATTTACCTTAATCAACGAAATTCGCAAAAAAGTCGTAATTCGTGCCACCCTGCTGATCATAAATAGTATCAATCAAGATCATAAGCACTAAAAAAAGTCTCCTATTTATAATATTTAAAAATGGGATTACGAGACTTTTTCTAGTAATTTGACAAGGTTTTTTTTGTGAGTGTTTGATTAAATGGTTATTGCACATGACCCTCTTCCATTAGGATTAATAATAAATCGAGTTACTCCCTTACTTTTCTTTGCATGTAGACGGCGGTGAACCGATTATAACTGTAAATTTTTTTCAATCATTTCTCCTTTAAGTATTATTTCCTTTGTTACTACTTCTACATTAGACGTTTCTTAAATTTTTAGAAATAACACAATTTGGTAAGTGCTGGACTGATTGCTGTGAAATTTATACTGGTAATAGCCAACACTATGTTGATGTTATTTTTGACGCTGGACCCCACTTATCCACTAGGGGCACAACAAGGGGCGCCTAAAGTAGGACACTTTTAGCAAACAGAAACTTTAAATGCTTTCCAATTTTTGGTTTATTATCAAATTTTTATGAAATTTTAATTTCTATAAAGTGCTAGTAATTTTGAATTTTGCATTTTTACTCTATCGGGCATTGGTGTAGGAAGAGCATTTTTCTGGGGGCGGGGGGCTAAAGACCCCCCAGGATTTTTTTATATCCAAAAACTTTTTTAGTTAATCGACACGTGTTTAATGTTGGCAGCCCCAACACCGGAATCGGATGCTTAAGGCTAATCACCCTATCGTCCTAAACAATAACTGATTAACGAAACCTTAACGAATAATGAAAGAAACCAACCGGATTTAATGATGACGACTTTTAGCATGAAAAAACGGACACGATTTGGAACCTGGAACGTAAGAACGCTTTTGGAAGAATCGCGACTTGAGCAACTCTCCAACGAGTTCAATAAGTTTAATTTAATATTTTTAGGACTCAGTGAAGTCCGATGGCCAAACACTGGTAAGCTAAAAACGGCTAAAGGGCTCACTATGATATACTCAGGTAAACCTGAGAACATGCCTCGCTCTAGCGGCGTAGGATTTTTATTATCCAACAGAGCACGTCAAGCGCTTTTGGAATGGACTGCCTACTCAGATAGAATAATCTCAATTAGACTGCGCACCCGGACTAGAAATCTAACGTGCATACAGTGTTATGCTCCCACAGAAATGTCTGATTACTCTGTCAAGGAAGACTTCTATAACACCTTAGAGAAAGCGATTTCATCAACTAATCGTGGCGATATTTTAGTGGTGATGAGCGATTTTAACGCGCAAATTGGGCCTGAGAATAATAACTTGGAAGGCATCATGGGTACTCATGGTATTGGTAGAAAAACTGAAAATGGTGATTTGTTCACTGATATGTGTGCTTCTAATAATCTTGTCATTGGAGGATCAATTTTCCCGCATAAACGTATTCACAAAGTTACATGGATATCCCCGGATAAAGTAACAGAAAACCAGATAGACCATATAACCATCTGTAGAAAATGGCGAGGATCTCTACTGGATGTTCGTAACCGTAGGGGGGCTGACATTTCAAGCGACCACCACCTTCTTGTAGCAGACGTCAGATTAAAACTTGCTGCTATTAATACAACTGCTTCAGAGATCCCAAGAAAAATAAATGTAAGAAGATTAGGGAATACCGATATCGCTGCAAGATACACAGAAGCTTTGAGAGTATCAATCGATTCGGCTTCAGATACCCAGCGAGCTAGCTGGCAACACATTGAAAAATCGTTTATGGATCCTGCTAAAGACATTATTGGTTACGCTGAAACAACCCGCAAACAATGGATATCTGATAGCACATGGAATATAATAGAGGATAGAAGAAATTTAAAGAACCGGATGAATTCTGCAAAAACACGTGCCACCAAGACTGCCCTCCAACAACAATATAATGCCATAGATCGATCTGTGAAACGAAGTGCCCGACAGGACAAACGTAAATGGGTTAGTGATATAGCTAACCAAGCACAAGCAGCAGCAGAAACGAACCGCACCAGTGACCTGTACGCATTTGTCAAAAAACTGACGAACAACAACACAACAACTAGTAAGCCACTGAAAAACGATAATGGTGATCTAATAACATCACAAGATAATCAACGAGAACTATGGGCAGATTTCTACTCAAAAATGCTTGCGCCTAATTGCAACGGCGAGAATTTGTCTTGTGAATGCTCCACACATACCCAGAATCATAACATCTCTGTGCAGTGCCCAAACCTTCCTGAGATAGTAGATGCCATAAAGGCACTTAAAAACAAAAAATCTCCAGGTCTTGATGGAATAGCCCCAGAACTACTTAAAGCTGATCCTTATTTAAGTGCCAGTCTCATAAAGCCAATAATAGATGAGTTCTGGGAAACTCAGAGCATTCCAGATGAACTAAAGGAAGGAGTAATTGTTAAAATTCCAAAGAAGGGTGATTTGACAGACCGTAACAATTGGCGTGGTATCACTCTATTGAGCATGGTAAACAAAGTTATAGCCCACATAATAACAAAACGGCTTTCGGCAGAAGTTACTCCACTTCTAAGAATGGAACAGGCAGGATTTCGTCCACAGAAATCTTGCGTCGACCACGTTAACAGTTTGAGAGTTTTGGTAGAACAATCCGTGGGATGGCGATCCCCTCTATATCTCGTGTTTGTCGACTTTGAAAAGGCTTTCGACACACTGAACCACACAGTAATATGGAAATCGCTCGTCTGCAAAGGGGTCCCCGACAAGCTCATTAATTTGATCTAAAGTCTATATTACAACGCAAACTGCCGTATATTACACGAGAAAAAGCTCAGTAGAAGGGTAAATGTAAGAACTGGGGTACGACAGGGGTGTGTATTATCGCCTCTGCTTTTCAACATCGTACTAGACGCTGTTATGCACAAAGCAAGCAGGTCGAGAAGTGGGATAACGTGGGGTATACAAGGACGCCTGGGTGACCTTGACTATGCGGATGACATATGTTTACTGTCACACAGTTACTTAGATATGTCTGCGAAATTACAACGCCTAGTTGAAGCTGCAGAAAATGCAGGTATGAATTTAAACATCCCAAAAACTAAGACATTACGTGTAAACCCAAGTTTGTCTGAAAAGTTCAAAATTAACAACATTGAACTTGAAGATGTTGACTCGTTTTGTTATCTCGGCAGTATAATAACTACTAGTGGGGGATCCAGCTGTGATATCGCAAATCGAGTTAAAAAAGCACGTCAAACTTTTGGTCGCCTTAGAGCTGTGTGGAAATCATCGTCACTCTCGCACCGTGTTAAGCTAAAGATATTTAACTCTAACGTAAAGTATACCCTTCTCTATGGTTGCGAAACGTGGAATGCTGCGCCACGTGATTTGCAGTCAATCCAAGTGTTTGTAAACCAGTGTCTCCGGAAAATTATGAAAATTTTCTGGCCTAAAACTAAGTATCTCCAACCACAGACTTTGGACCTTAACAAACCACCAGCCAGTTCACATTGAAATAGGTAGGCGCAAATGGAACTGGATCGGCCATACTTTGCGTAGATCACATGATGACATCACCAGAAATGCTATTGACTGGAATCCGCAAGGAAGTCGAAGATGAGGAAGGCCTGCTCACACAAAGTGAAGTAAAGAGCATGCGAAGAAGCTGGGGTGAAATAAAATCGTTGGCAACTAATAAACATGAATTCAATCAATTCGTTGAGGCCCTATGCTCCTTGTACACTCAAAATATTGTGTAAGTAAATTCAACTGAAAAAACGTTTAAAACAATCGTTTTTTCTTTTAAAAAACGGACTACTTATATTTCATTTAAGACAACATACTTTTTCAGTTATTTTTAAACGTTATTAAATAACTAGACATTCCGTAAAAACAAATGATAATGACCTCGAGCCAGAATAAACATCCTCACAAGATATTTCAGTTATTTTAACTGTTTACAATTTTTTATTTTGTGGAGTAAAAATATTTTTTTTTTAATAACAAATTACAAAATCCGTACTTCTGTAAAATTATACGGAATAATCAGTCAGAAATAATTTAACTGATAAAAATATTTTTCCGTAAAGTTTGTAGTTAATTTTTTAACAACTGTATAAATTATTCAATATTTTAGGTTCCTTGAAAAACAAACGATAAATCGTTTAAAACAACTTTAACTAAAAACTTTTTGAATAACCGTAAATAGTTACTGTAAAACTTTTCTAGGTGTAGGAACGACGGGAACATATATATATAAAAACTTTTTTAAAATAAAAATCAGGACATTTTTCTAAGACTTTCAAAAAAAAAATGTGCATTCAAGTTTTGAGTTGTGGTGCTTAGAAATGAATTCCTTCCGAAAGCAGTTTAAAAATTATTTTTTTTTAATTTTGATTCTGAGAATTTTTTAGCAGTTGAGAACCTGTTCCCATAAATGTTTAGAACTGAAAAACTCTTTCGTTGTAGGTGTAGATTAGGGGTATAACCAAAATAAGAACCTATCATAACGGTATGGGCAATGTTATACTGACCCCGTTATCCGGGGTCATTTTGATCCAAAAACCTTCGGCACCGATTGCATTTTCTAAAACACCTCAAATTTTAATTTGTGTATGTTTTATGGTGGGAATCCGTCCCTTTCAACGTAATTTTGTTTTCCGTCGTTTTACAACAAAAATAAAAAAAATTAGCAGTATGATTTTCAACATTTGAAACATGGGTTGAATGAATTTTTAAAACAAAATATTAACAAAATCTTCATCGCGATCGGTGCCGAACCTTTTTTAACATTCGCGAAAAAAAGAGGACGCATTTCTTATTGATTTTCTATGTACTTTCTCACTATGATAGGTCCTTTTTGACACAAATAACATATTGTTGTAGTCCAATGAACTATCGTATGTAAAATTGTTTTAAATATTTTTGTTGGTTATTGACAATCGTTGCCTTATTAGTATGGTACAATTTCTTCGTCTTTCTAATTCTCATTGTGAATAGAGGCGAATATGTATTAATATTCTAGTTTGTGCACAAACTATTGGTCATTAGACTCGTTTGCTACTTTGTAGTAAATCATTTCTATTTTTGCTATGTAATCTTGGCAATGGAATCTTGACAAATTCCGAAACACGTGTCGATTAAGTCTTGCATAAATGACCAACATAAATAAATTTAAAACAAAAAAATAATTTTCATGAAAATTATGCTATGAGAATATCATGGTTTTAATTAGTAAAGAAAATAATGACCTCGAGCCAGAATAAACATCCTCAAAATGTAGATATTACCTTTGCAAAATTTCAGTTTAAATTGAATGTGGTTCCTATAGAAAATCCTTAGATTTATATAATTTTCTGCAACATAAATTCTGTGAAGTTGTTACTATTAAAAAAAAAAAACATTAGATTCAGATAACTTTCACCATTATATAACAATCAGATCTGAACCCTTTTTTCGTCAAAAAAATTAGATTAAGACTATTTTTTAATAGGAAAAACTATTAGATTCTCATACAAAAATCTCAAAGTTTCGTTTTAAAAAGATTTTTTTTTTTGCAAAAATGAAAAAAAGCATTGAGTTAAGAACAAAAAAATGTAAGCGATTCAAATTCTGGGACAGGCCTATCTACGCCAATACTATCGGGTAAAAATTTCACCGATTTTAATAATCTCTTATAGTTTTTGAGATATATCCATTTGAATGGGTGAAATTTAATTTTTACCCGATCAGGTAAAAATTTATCCGACCAGAATGCGGGGAATGTTAGTGGTAAGAGCTGATATATTAAAAAATAAAAAATGTGTGGGGACCAACTTAAGTGTAATTTTGAAAAAAAAAAAATCGCGGAAAAAAAATTTTACGGAAAATTATTTTTTCACAAAATTGGTTTATTTTTATATTCCTAACCTACCAACAAAATTTTATAAGTTAACATAAAGAATTAAAGAAGTTATAGGGTTTTGGCCAGAATTTACCACTATGCAATGTGCATTAGTTTTTAGTATATTTAAAGTAGGTACTTTCGAGTATTTTGTTTTATAATACGTTCATTGGCCTCTCAAGTTTTTTGTTTATTAAAAACGCCATCAAGATATTTTATAGAATAAAAGAGTTGTTTTGGCAACTTTTTTTTTCCTTTGAAGTACTTTTATTTTTAAGAGCTCGAACTTGGTGGTTGTCATTTATATAGTGCACTTTTTCATAAAACAGTTTTATTTTGTATAGAAATAAATATTTGTAATACGTAAACAAATTTAATGATGGTAAAACATTTAAGTAGTAATGTAAGCAATGTATAACTTTTGAGTTGGTAGAAAACTTTAATATTTAAAACTTTTGCACATAAATAGGGTGAAGAAAAAAAATATTTGCAAATGCAACACGGTTAAGAAAAGTTAAAAATATTATGCCGAAATTAGATTTTTTTTTTTTAAATAAGTTTTATTAAGAAATTATCAACTGATATCACCTTAAAACACTACTTTTAACCCCCTAGACTAAAACTGCGTTTACAGTTTTCCGTTCGGTGATCAATTGTCCTTTTTAGAGGATTTTAAAGTTTCAAAGGACATTTTAAATAAATTTTAGAGCAAGACCTAAAAATTTTTTTGAAGTCAATTTTAAGGCTGAAAGCCTGGTTTCACCAAAATATAACTTTTTTGTCGTTAACAATTTCATGTTTATTAACTATGTCAAGCAATTATTATGTTTATTTCTGTGAGATTAATTAATTATATAAATAATTTCATATTCCCCTACATATAACACAGTGCGACAAAAAATATTTTCGAAAGTTATCAGACATTTAATGATTGTTTTACTTAGATCTTTAAATAATTATTATGAATACATTTTCTAAATCTGTTCATCAGGTAATTGTCGTGAGATATCTTGTTAAAAAAACGGTAAGAGTATTAAATTCGGCTGTGCCGAATCTTGTATATCATTCAATACACCTTTTATAAAAAGGTACTTTTTATAAAAGGTACTTTTTATAAAAGATACTTTTTATAAAAGGTACTTTTATAAAAAGTACGTTTTATAAAAGGTACTTTTTATTAAAGGTACTTTATATAAAAGGTACTTTTTATAATAGGTACTTTTTATAAAAGGTACTTTTTTTAATAGGTACTTTTTATAAAAGTTACTTTTTATAAAAGGTCCTTTTTATAAAAGGTTCTTTTTATAATAGGTACTTTTTATAAACTGTACAGAATTTTCGGAAAGAATGTTTCGGAATGTTTAATTTCACTAAAGGATCCTACATTCCGAATTTCAAGTTTGAATGACCATTATTTCAGTAAATAAAAAAAAGTACCAAAAGTACACTTTTTACCCATACACCTCCGTAGAATAAACATTGGCAAAAACCCAGCCTTAGTGAATCTTTTTTCGGGAAGTGAACCGACATTGCAAACTTCAAGTTTCTAGTACCATTATTTAAGGAAATATAAAATGTACCAAAAGTATAGATTTTTACCCTTTTTACCCCCTTTGAATCAACATTGGAAAAACTCCAGCCTTACTGGATCTATATTCGAGGATGTGAACATACAGTCCAAATTTCAAGTCTCTATGACCATTATTTCTGAAGATAAAAAAAGTACCAAAAGTACAGATTTTTACCCTTTTTACCCCCTTTGAATCAACATTGGCAAAAATCCAGCCTTAATGGATCTATATTCAGTTTAAATTTCAAGTCTCTATGACCATTATTTCAGGAGATATAAAAAGTACCAAAAGTACAGTTTTTACCCTTTTTTCACCCTTAGAATCAACATTGGCAAAAATCCAGCCTTAATGGATCTATATTCAGTTTATGACCATTATTTCAGGAGATATAAAAAGTACCAAAAGTACAGTTTTTTACCCTTTTTTCACCCTTAGAATCAACATTGGCAAAAATCCTTATATATATTCCGGAGGGTGAACCTACAGTCCAAATTTCAAGTCTCTAGCTTCAGCGGTTTGGGCTGGGCGATGATGAATGAGTATGTCAGTCAGTCACGTTATTCTTTTATATATGGGGCATTCCATGTCAAATCGGACACCTTGAAAAATTTTTTTTTTTAGATTTTCCCAATTTGTTTACAGTTTTTAGTTCCCTTCGAAAACTCCTTCGTGGTAAATTTTCAGATTTTTTTGATGACGCGTTCAAAAGATATAGAATTTTTAAAAATTGGTAGTTTGTTCCTTTACTCATTACTTATTCAATAATGGTCCAAATTTCAATTTTTTTTTTTTTTCAAAAAAAATCCTCTATCTTTAACTGTTAAGGCGGTCCCCATACAATTTTTTTTATTTTTTGTAAATTTGTTTTATTTAATCAACTTCTACCGGTCCAATGGTGCGTCCTTGAGGGGTCAGTTGTGAGACCGACCCCCATTTATTTTTACCCTACAACATTTTTTTAAAACATACCTACGCCCTATCTCCACTCCCTAAGTAGGCTCCCATACAAAAAAGAGTTGGAGCAAATTTTATAAAAATGTAATTTTGAATGGAAACCTACTTACGGAGTGGAGATAGGGCTGTGGTATGTTTTACAAAAATGTTGGAGGGTAAAAATAAATGGGGGTCGGTCTCACTAATGACCCCTCTCGGATGTACCAGTGGACCGATAGAAGCTGATTAAATAAAACAAAACATCATGTTAAAAAAAAAAAAATACAAGGTGACAAGAAAAATTTGCTATTTTTTTTGGCTACCTCCTATTTGACGAGAAATCCTAGTAATTTAAGAAGCTTTTTACCAATTTGTAATTTTTTTTGACGCAATAAAACTTCCAAGGAATTCTCATGACTTTACTAGATTTTTTGCCACCTCCTATTTTACGAGAATTCCTAGTAAAAATTATTACCTTTTTTGTAATTTTACAAGTTTTTTACCAATGAATTTGTAAATTTACAACTTTTTTAGCAAAAAAACTTTATGAATTAATTTCATTCATTTAAAATATGTAGCGTTTTATCTGAAATTACTTAAGCTGTAACTCGAAAACTACACTAGTGCAGAAAATCGTTTTTGCAGCATTCGCTAGTGATCTAAAAAAAGTTTACCAAATCCCTGCACTCAACCTGTGCTGACATGTGTAATCAATTAATTGCACTCATTTAATTAACATCACAATTTGGTATTATTTTATTATTGTCAGCATAATATTAATAAAATTGTATGTCATTGATAAATATAAACAAATTAATAAATGTCAATAAATGATTTTTTAATATTAAATATGAATAATTAAATTTATTTACAATAAATAAATCAACCGTACCAAAATAAATAAAAAAAAAAATGTTTAAAAGAAATTCAATTTATTTATGTATTTTTTTCCACAAGGAAATAAACAGAAAAAATAAGAAAAAACAAGTAAGAAAGCAATATTCGGCTGTGCCGAATCTTTAAATACCCTCCACCAATGTAATGATTTAAAAAACAAAAAAGTTTGTTTTATTTATACCTCAGGAAATAAAAAAGTACCAAAAAGTGTACTTTCGGTACTTTTAATAAAAGGTACTTTTAATGAAAGGTACTTTTTATAAAAGGTACTTTTTATAAAAGGTACTTTTTATAAAAGGTACTTTTTATAAAAGGTACTTTTTATAAAAGGCACTTTTTATAAAAGGTACTTTTTATAAAAGGTACTTTTTATAAAAGGTACTTTTTATAAAAGGTACTTTTTATAAAAGGTACTTTTTATAAAAGGTACTTTTTATAAAAGGTACTTTTAATTAAAGGTACTTTTTATAAAAGGTACTTTTTATAAAAGGTACTTTTTATAAAAGGTACTTTTTATAAAAGGTACTTTTTATAAAAGGTACTTTTTATAAAAGGTACTTTTTATAAAAGGTACTTTTTATAAAAGGTACTTTTTGAAAAGGTACAGAATTTTCGGAACGTACTTGTTCCGCAATGTTTTATTTCACTAATCCTGCATTCCAATTTTCAAGTTTGAATAACCATTATTTCAGTAAATAAAACAAAGTACCAAAAGTACTTTTTTACCCATTTTACCCCCGTAGAATCAACATTGGCAAAACCGGCGCCTTAATGAATCTTTTTTCCGGGAGGTGAACCAACATTGCAAATTTCAATTTTCTAGTGCCATTATTTAAGGAAATATAAAATGTAACAAAAGTACATATTTTTACCCTTTTTACCCTATTAGAATCATCATTGACAAAAACCCGGCCTTATGGGATCTATATTCCGGGAGGTGAACATACAGTCCAAATTTAAAGTCTATGTTACAATTTTTTAAGGAAATATAAAAGGTACCAAAAACATAGATTTTTACCCTTTTTACCCCCTTAGAATCAACATTGGCAATAATCCAGTCGTACTGGATCTTTATTCCAGGATGTGAACATACTGTCCAAATTTCAAGTTTCTATGACCACTATTTCAGGAGATATAAAAAGCACCAAAAATAAAGTTTTTACCCATTTTACCCCCTTAGAATCAACACTGGCAAAAATTCAGCCTTAATGGATCTATATTCCGGGAGGTGAACATACAGTCCAAATTTCAAGTCTCTATGATCATTATATCACGAGATCTATAAAGTACCTAAAGTACAGTTTTTTTACCCTTTTTACCAACTTAGAATCAACATTGGCAAAATTCCAGCCATAGTGGATCTATATTGCGGGAGGTGAACCTACAGTCCAAATTTCAAGTCTCTAGCTTCAGTGGTTTGGGCTGGGCGATGATGAATGAGTATGCCAGTCAGTCACATTACTCTTTTATTTATATAGATTTTCCGGATTTGGCCGATTTTTGCCATAACGTTTATTTCTGTCTTTTATTATTTAACAACATTTTTTTTTTTTTAAATGAAAATATTTTTTTATTAAGAAATCTGAGCAAAATTGAATTTTGGCGATATTTTACATCCGATTTGGCGACAAAGCCAAAAAAAAGTCTGGCAACACCGTTAATATTGCGGAGCAAAAAAAACGGACACACACACTCATGATATACACAAAAAAAATCTATCAATGAGAACTTATTAAGATATTTTTTTATTATTTCTTAAAGAACTTTTTTAAATCCCGAGTAAAAAAAAACCTTTTAAGATATAATTTGATCTCAAAATTGGCTGTATCAAGTTGGATCAAATAATTATCTAATTGTATTATTTTAGATACACAAATATAAAAAATGATAAAATTAGATCCGAATTTTGGTCACATCCAAATAAATCCAGTTGATCTTATTTTATATAAATAAATATAGATTTTTATAATTATATAAAGTCATATATATTTATGTATAACCTCAGATAAGAAAATGGAATAGAATTAAATCTTAGATATAATAAGATCAGAAAATATAAAAAGTCATATATAATTTAATATGATTGTATCAAATTATATATTATTATATCAAAACTTTTTTACTAGGGAATCATCATTGGGTTTTTGCCAATGATGATTCTAATAGGGTAAAAAGGGTAAAAATATGTACTTTTGTTATATTTTATATTTCCTTAAATAATGGCACTAGAAAATTGAAATTTGCAATGTCGGTTCACCTCCCGGAAAAAAGATTCATTAAGGCGCAGGTTTTGCCAATGTTGATTCTACGGGGGTAAAATGGGTAAAAAAGTACTTTTGGTACTTTGTTTTATTTACAGAAATAATGGTTATTCAAACTTGAAAATTGGAATGCAGGATCCTTTAGTGAAATAAAACATTGCGGAACAAGTACGTTCCGAAAATTCTGTACCTTTTCAAAAAGTACCTTTTATAAAAAGTACCTTTTACAAAAAGTACCTTTTATAAAAAGTACCTTTTATAAAAAGTACCTTTTATAAAAAGTACCTTTTATAAAAAGTACCTTTTATAAAAAGTACCTTTTATAAAAAGTACCTTTTATAAAAAGTACCTTTTATAAAAAGTACCTTTTATAAAAAGTACCTTTTATAAAAAGTACCTTTTATAAAAAGTACCTTTTATAAAAAGTACCTTTTATAAAAAGTACCTTTTATAAAAAGTACCTTTTATAAAAAGTACCTTTTATAAAAAGTACCTTTTATAAAAAGTACCTTTTATAAAAAGTACCTTTTATAAAAAGTACCTTTTATAAAAAGTACCTTTTATAAAAAGTACCTTTTATAAAAAGTACCTTTTATAAAAAGTACCTTTTATAAAAAGTACCTTTTATAAAAAGTACCTTTTATAAAAAGTACCTTTAATAAAAAGTACCTTTTATAAAAAGTACCTTTTATAAAAAGTACCTTTTATAAAAAGTACCTTTTATAAAAAGTACCTTGTATAAAAAGTACCTTTTATAAAAAGTACCTTTTATAAAAAGTGCCTTTTATAAAAAGTACCTTTTATAAAACGTAAGGAATTTAATATTAAATTCCCTAGTAAAAAAGTTTTGATATAATAATATACAATTTGATACAATCATATTAAATTATATATGACTTTTTATATTTTCTGATCTTATTATATCTCAGATTTAATTCTATTCCATTTTCTTATCTGAGGTTATACATAAATATATATGACTTTATATAATTATAAAAATCTATATTTATTTATATAAAATAAGATCAACTGGATTTATTTGGATGTGACCAAAATTCGGATCTAATTTTATCATTTTTTATATTTGTGTATCTAAAATAATACAATTAGATAATAATTTGATCCAACTTGATACAGCCAATTTTGAGATCAAATTATATCTTAAAAGGTTTTTTTACTCGGGTTTAGATATTGTTTTAAATATTTAAAACCTTTTTTGTAACGATTTTTTTCCTTTTTCTCAGTTTTTTTTTTTCATTTCCGTTTTCTTTCTTATGTATTACACAAAATATGAGTTAATTTAGGTTTATGTTGAAAACCACTAAGAGTTTTTTTAGTAATTCACTCATAACTTTTAAAATACTTAACCGATTTAAAAAAAAATACATCAGTTTTTGCCTGGGAAAATTACGCAACTTTTGTTACCCCAAGCGTTTAAATCGGTTTCGGAGTATTGCCAAAAACGTGATTTCAACAGACAGACAGACGGACATCGCTAGATCGACTTAAAATCGATCAAGGATCATGAATATATATGGGTGAAACCAAAAAATGTCAACCAAACCATGTAATCGTGTAATATCTCATACATGGGTTAAAGTATTCGCATATTTTTTAATGTACAACGTCTTAAAGAATGGCGTTCTACATAACTAACAACAATCCGGATATTAGTTAGCTATTTTAAACAAGTTATTTTCATTTTTGTAGGCCAAATGTAAACTCCGTCGCACAGTGGGGAAAAATGGACTTTTTTGTCCAATTTTGCCTACAGGTCGCAATTCTTAACCGATTTTGATTTTTCTTTTTTTGTATTTTAGCTAATAAAATTCCGCATCGATCTGTCATGGTGGATTTTTGAAAAAAAAATTTCGGATTACTTTTTATATTTTCCTAAATTTCAGAAAATTTTCATTTTTTCAGTTTTTTTACAATAAAAAATGTATTAGGCATGGGACGAATATGCTTTATAGATTAAATTAAAGGTATTGGAACCCCTTATCAACAACATGATTAGTATTTAAAAATATATTATTATTTTGGTTTTTATCACCAGACAAAAATTCAAGAATTTTCACTTTTAAAAGCCTATATCATTAAAAATAATGTACCAATTTCAATGAAATTTTTTTAGATTAAAGCTTATGTTTTTCTTAGTCATAATTGGTACACAAAATTTTTTGGATCAAATATTTTATTTTTTTGCTTAAATTTTACCTTATGATTTTTGGAATTTCAAAATTATTTTTTAGTCTGTTTTAAAAAAAAAAAAGTTGTTACATTGTAAATTCGAAAAAAAGAGTTAAACAATTTTGCAAAAATACTATATGTACCAATAATGGTTAAGAAAATGATGAGCTTTAATTTAAAAAAAAATTAATTGAAATTGGTACATTATTTAAAATGATATAGGTACTTAAAAGTGAACATTTTTAAGTTTTCAGATGTTCATAAAAACCAAAATAATAATAAATTAACAAATGCTATTAATGTCATTTATAAGGGGTTCAAATACCTTTAATTTTGTCCATACAGCTTATTCGTCCCCTGCCTATTGAATTTTTTAGAGCAAAAATTATAAAAAAATTAATATTTTCTGAACTTTAAAAAAATATTCAAATAAAACAAAAACGATTTTTAGAAATCCACCATGACAGACCGATGAGGAATTTTATTAGCTAAATTTCAAAAAAAGAAAAACTAAAATCGGTTAAAAATTGCGACCTGTAGGCAAAATCGGACAAAAAAAGTCCATTTTTCCCCACTGTGCGTCGCCAGTAACAAGTTCAATTTTTAAACTTTAACCGGTTATATCTTAAAAACCAATAACCCAAGAGCTTAATAATTGACTACATTTTTAAAGAGGGAATGTTGACGTTCTTAAAAAATATTTTTATATAATCATAACTATATCTTTTACCCAT
This sequence comes from Pegoplata infirma, assembly GCA_963921195.1. Lineage (NCBI taxonomy): Eukaryota > Metazoa > Arthropoda > Insecta > Diptera > Anthomyiidae > Pegoplata > Pegoplata infirma. The sequence continues at coordinate 86,937 of CAWUER010000414.1, read as the reverse complement.
GCAAACACGGCTTCAATTGTGTAACGATTTTTCGACACTTTTTTTAGACATTATGGAACCTGACAATTTTGTTGTTTTTGACGTATTAGATTTAGAAAAATAATAGGTTATTACCCCATTTATTAAACGCGAGGCTATAAAGTATCATTTTGCATCATTGGTTTCAAGTTTGCTCATTGCATATTAATTTCCCGGTATGAAAATATAATTCATAAATGAAAAATCGAAAAATGCTGTAAACTCCGTCTCCACACACAGAAAAAAGAGAAGTTGGGATTTAGTTGGAATTATCAAATTTGTATTATTAAATACATAATTTATTTAATTTTACTATTTTTTTACAGCTACAGAAGAAAAACTATATTAATAAATGTAAAAATGCCTTAGTGCCCATATTTTGGTTAGATAAACAAAATATTAAAAAACTAAAACTGTTCCAGCAACCATTAGTACACGTAACCGATTAAAAAATAAAAATTGGATATCACAAACGTACATTTGTCGCTTGTAGCAAAAATTGTTTTCTGCGATTAACGTCAGAAAAAAAATATTAAAATTAATTTTATTTTAATTACAAATACTTAAACCACAAATTTACATAAATCCCCAAAAAAATGGTTTAAAATCGGAGAAAGTAATTTACATGTAAACCTAACAAGGCGGAACAACTATTGAGCAAGGAAAAATCATCAACAACTGTAAGTTTTTTTAATAACGGATTTTGTTCTCAAATTAAATGATTTATTTGTTTTTCAGAAAAATAGTGCATTATCAGGAGTAACACAGACAAGGAAATAAAAATGAATGGGAGACTAAATTGTGTTTTTGTGGAAGTTAAAGGTAACATTGTAAAATAAAAAATTTTCTATAAGAAAAATATCTTGGATTTACGAATTGTTTTAAATTAAAAAAAAATCTGTAAAAAAATGTCTCAGAATCTGAGATTTTTTTTTCAAAAACCATGTCTCCGCATTCGAGACTTTTTCTATAGAACAAATGTCTCAGAACCTGAGACATATTCTTTAGAAAAAAATGTCTCAGAATCTGATTTCTATAGAAAAAAATTCTCATAATCTAAGACTTTTTCTATAAAAAAAATATTTCAGAATCAGAGATTTTTTCTTAAGGAAAAACATCAGAATCTAAGACTTTTTCTATAAAAAAAATGTTTCAGAGTCAGAAACTTTTTCTATAGAAAAAATTTTCAGAATCTGAAATTTTCTGAAAAATGTTTCAGAATCTGATATGTTTTCTATAGAAAAAATGTTTCAGAATCTGAGACATTTTCTATAGAAAAAATGTCTCAGAATCTGAGACTTTTTATATAGAAAAAATGTCTCAAAATCTGAGACTTTTTATATAGAAAAAATGTCTCAAAATCTGAGACTTTTTCCATGGAAAAAATGCCTCAGAATCTGAGATTTTTCTCAGAATCTGAGACTTTTTCAATAGAAAAAATGTCTCAGAATCTGAGACTTTTTCTATAGAAAAATGTATCAGAATCTGAGACTTTTTCTATAGAAAAAATGTCTCAGAATCTGAGACTTTTTCTATAGAAAAAATGTCTCAGAATCTGAGACTTTTTCTATAGAAAAAATGTCTCAGAATCTGAGACTTTTTCTATAGAAAAAATGTCTCAGAATCTGAGACTTTTTCTATAGAAAAAATGTCTCAGAATCTGAGACTTTTTCTATAGAAAAAATGTCTCAGAATCTGAGACTTTTTCTATAGAAAAAATGTCTCAGAATCTGAGACTTTTTCTATAGAAAAAATGTCTTGGAATCTGAGACTTTTTCTATAGAAAAAATGTCTCAGAATCTGAGACTTTTTCTGTAGAAAAAATGTCTCAGAATCTGAGACTTTTTCTGTAGAAAAAATGTCTCAGAATCTGAGACTTTTTCTCTTTGTCTCAGATTCTGAGACATTTTTTCTATAGAAAAAGTCTCAGATTCTGGGACATTTTTTCTATAGAAGAAGTCTCAGATTCTGAGACATTTTTTCTATAGAAAAAGTCTCAGATTCTGAGACATTTTTTCTATAGAAAAAGTCTCAGATTCTGAGACATTTTCTATAAAAAAAATGTCTCAAAATCTGAGACGTTTTCTATAGAAAAATGTATCAGAATCTGAGACGTTTTTTATAGAAAAAATGTCTCAGAATCTGAGGCGTTTTCTATAGAAAAAATGTCTCAGAATCTGAGACGTTTTCTATAGAATAAATGTCTCAGAATCTGAGACGTTTTCTATAGAAAAAATGTCTCAGAATCTGATGCCCTGATTCAGTATGTCGTACAAAGTGAGTGACTAGAAATTTTGTACGTAAAGCAAAAACAAATTTGAGTTTTTTGTTTTACGTACAAATTTTGTAGTCACTCACTTCGACCGAGATAGCTAATCGCACAGTGAGACGTTTTCTATAGAAAAAATGTCTCAGAATCTGAAACGTTTTCTATAGAAAAAATGTCTCAGAATCTGAGACGTTTTCTATAGAAAAAATGTCTCAGAATCTGAGACTTTTTCTATAGAAAAAATGTTTCAGAGTCTGAGACTTTTTCTATAGGAAAAATGTCTCAGAATCTGAGACTTTATCTATGGAAAAAATGTCCAAGAATCTGAGACGTTTTCTATAGAAAAATGTCTCAGAATCTGAGACTTTTTCTATAGAAAAAATGTTTCAGAATCTGAGACTTTTTCTATAGAAAAAATTTTTCAGAATCTGCGACATTTTTTTCTATAGAAAAAATATGTCAGAATCTGAGACTTTGTCTATCGAAAAAATGTCTCAAAATCGGAATCAGGAAAAAAATTGCTTAAATTCTAAGACTTTTTCTATAGAAACGTCTCAGATTTTTTTGACATTTTTTCTATAGAATAAGCCCTAGATTCTGAGACATTGTTTTTATAGAAAAAGTCTCAGATTCCTAGACATTATAATTCTGAAATATTTTTTCTCCAAAAAAAATCTCTAATTCTGAGATTTTTTTTCTATAGAAAAGTCTCAAATTCTGAGACGTCTTTTCTATAGAAAAGTCTCAAATGGTGAGACGTTTGTTCTATAGATAAAGGCCAGATTCTGAGATATTTTTCTATTGGAAAAGTCTCAGATTCTGAGACGTTTTTTCTATAGTAAAAGTCTCAGATTCCTAGATTTTCTCAAAAAAATCTCTGATTCTGTGACGTTTTTTCTATAGAAAAGTCTCAAATTCTGAGACGCTTTTTCGATAGAAAAAGTGCCAGATCCTGAGACGTTTTTTCTATTGGAAAAGTTTCAGATTCTGGGACATATTTTCTATAGAACCTGTCTCAGATTCTGAGAATTTTTTATAAAAAAAAACTATTCCTAAAAATTGTATTACATTTCAAATTATGTCTTGTAAAATAACTTATTTAATAAATATATTACAAAATACACTATTTTTGTCTTTTTATTTTACGGTTAAATGGCCCTATTAATAAAATACTTTAGTTGTGGTGGTATTATATCGGTCACAACAACCATTTTGTTCTTATAATTTTTCGTTGTTTCAACAGACATATCAGTTGCTCTTACTGAAATTCGATATAAATACCAATTGACTAAATCGAAATTATTAGTAATTACAACTGATAAAAGTGATAGTTGGCTGGACTACAATAATTTGGTTGGTTCTAGATTTGGTTGGCACAACGAATCCGTTTTCTGTGTGCACGTTTACAACAAAACTACTTAGCGTGTATATGAAATATCGTGATATTTTGACGTATCTAGTTGACATCTAATGATTTTTTTTCGGAAACTAATTTCCGACAAATAGTTTTCGAAAAAAAGTGCAAAAAGTGACGAAATGTAAACTCCGTCTCTGTAAACTCCGTCAACTTTTTTTTTTTTTTGCAGATAGCATTAAAAAACCTTATGTAGTTGTTAAAACCGACGCAAATATTAACACTAGTCATTCAAAAAAGTAAAAAAACTAATTTTAACAGAAAAAAAAATAAATTTATTTTCCATTTCCTTAGAAAAATCCTATTAAAATAAAAAATAATTGTAAAATCTTTAATAACAAAACCAGAAAAAAATCCTAATTACAAAAATTGTTAGCAATTACATAAATAAGTGTTTTAAATTACAATAAAATGTTTTCAAAGAAAATTCAAAAAATTTAATGTATTTTTCTACGGTGAATGTAAACTCCGTCACCAAAAAAATCATAAAATTGTCGATAAAATTTGTTTGAAACAATTTGTAGAAGAGATCTTTTATAGTTATATAAGTAGTGATGTAATATATCGATTTTAATAAAAAAATTTACCAAAAATTCAATTTTTTTGTTTGTACAATTTTGGCTCAAAAACACTGACATTTTTTGATTTCACCCATATACTTTATGGGTCCTAAACCAATATTTCAATGTGTTACATACGGAATGACAAACTTATATATACCCTCTATCACCAGAGTGGAGGGTATAACAAGTGAGAGTGTTACATTCGGCTGTGCCGAATCTTTTATACCCTCCAAAATGTAAAAAACAATATAAAAAATCCAAAATTCTTTTGAGATAAGAATGTTTCATTTGCTTAGCAAAAGTACAAAAAACCCTTCAAAAAATGCGGGTTTTCTTAGGTTGGTTTAGTTCTCCAAGGGGGAACTTTTTTCCCCTTGGTTCGATTTTGCCCATTTCCGAACTTAACCTGCCTAGGAATATAAGACATATTCGTGCCAAACTTCGGAAGTCTAGCTCTTTTATTTTGGACTGTATCGTGTCTTCTACAGACGGACAGACGGACAGACGGACAGACGGACGGACGGACGGACATCGCTAGAATGTCTTAGAATCGATCACTGATCAATAAAATATATACTTTATGGGGTCCTAGACCGATATTTCGATGCGTTACACACGGAATGACAAAGTGAGTATACCCCCATACTGTGGTTGGAGGGTATAAAAACACCAATCCTTAATAAGCAATTGCATAATGAAATGATGAAATGAAAATAAATAAAAAATAAATTGTTTGCATGCAATTTATTTATTTATTAAATAAAAATATAATTTTTGCAAAGAGAACAGAAAGTCGGTCAAAACCGCTCATGGTCCAAGTCCAAACATAGACCGATTTGATCTATGCATATTTCGTTAAATTTTTAATTTGTGTATAAAGCACACACAAACAAAATTTGAGTAAAATAAAATTCTATTTGTTGCCAATATGACCGATTTAACTTAATACCAATGGAAATTTTTTATAAGTCTATAATCTGTCAAACTGAAATCAAATTTGATTTGGTTCCCAAATTATTCTAAAAATAAAGTGAACTAAGAAATGGAAAAATTTACTAAATTTAAGAAATAATGAAAACATGGCAAAAAAAATTGTTCTTATTTAGATTGGGTCCAGATCCCATTGGCTCGGGACCTCTCCTTGTAGAAAAAATGCCTGCGAATTTTGTACTCTTGCCCAAAACATTAAATCATGATAATGTTTTGCGGAAGATTTGGGTGTACTTGCCAAAGCAAAGTTTTTTTAGAAAAAATAATAATGGAATTCGCGTCAGCAATTTTAGTCTTGCAAAAATGCGAAATGTCAAAATTGCTACTTTATTTACTTGTTATTTTGCAAATTGTAGCAATTATATTCCTAATGAAATAAAATGAGATACTTTATTTGCAACAGCGCATCACGTAAAGGTGGGTAAGTTGCTCGGTTTTCACGTGAAAATCTGTCAAACTCCATATAAAAAAAACATAAATTTCACACTAGCTTTACAAAAGCGTAAAAATTTCGCTGAAGAGGTATTCTGTTCACTGGTGAAAAACCGGCAAAATAACCCGGTATATGTTGCATCAATACGCAACAACACTATAAGCAACATTTTTTTAAATTGTACAGACCATTTAAAAAGCGGTGAAATTTAACATTCAGAAATAAAATAAAGTAATTATAAGCGTTTGGCACTGTAAACATTAATTATATCACATAAATAGACAAAAATTATCAACAAAATTTTAATTGAAGGTATTTTATGTATGCTGATGCGCAAAACATAACCAAACATATGACTGTCAAATTTTCACTACAAATTAATTGATGTTTCGAAACATTTTTTTTCACCGGTGAACAACTTACTTAGCTTAAAAGGTAAAAGAAAAGTGAAAAGGTTGATTTAATGGTTTTTTTTAAAAAAAGTTGCAATCTTGCACTGTTGCAAGGGCTAAAAAATTCTGTCGTGAATACCATCAATGTTATATTACTTTGCTATTCAATGCAAAACGAATTGAAATATCAGTCGAAAAACCAAAAGAGCTGTACATTTCGTAAGTGAGTGCAAAAATAAGTGCAAAAATAAGTGCAAAAAAGTGTTTTTACTAGGGATGTGCGATTAGTCGATTAATTAATCACTTCGATTAATCGAAATCCTGATTAATCAATTAATCGATTAATCATACTTTCTGATTAATTAGAACTATGATTAATCAACTAATTTGAATTTTGATTAATCGAAAACGAATAATTTTATTCAATTTTTAAAAAATGTTGGCAAAACAAAATCAAAGACAAACAAAGAAAAAAATATTTAAAAATTAAAACAAAATTTATAAATTAATAAACAGAGCGAAATTTAATATGCCAAAATCCAACAATATATTCAACCAAATTTTCCATACTTAGATCTATCATGAAAGACTGGAGATTCTATGAATAATATGCCTCTAACCATGCTCAAATCTAGAAATGAATACACATATCGTCGGTGTGCCAACCAGAACCGCTATGTGTACTTCAACATTTTTTGAAGAGACATGAATAACAGCTACAAATATTTGGTACTTTTGCGCTGTTTTTATAATTCAAATTAATGGAAATAGAAAATGTGCAATATTTTTTAAAGGTCAAAATAAAGCTGATTTGTAAGCCTCTTCAAAACATTTTGAAAAAAACATAGCGGTTCTGGTTGGCGCACCGACGATATGTACATATGTATGTAAGACGTACAATAACACCCATCCATGTTCCATCCCTCTAGAAATGCTTCTCTCTGCCAGCACTTCGACGCCAATTGTTTGTATTGTACATGATTTGGAGATCATTAACAATACAACAATTTTCTACACGGGCTCAATAAAAAAGGTCCTCTGTGTCAGCACTTCGACGCCAATTGGCGTTGAATTGTGAATGACCCGGAGATCATGTGCAATACAATAAAATTAATAATTTTTTTTTTTAATTTAAAATGATTGGGAGGCACATCCATTTTTTTAGATTATGTTATTTTGTAATGTGAAGACCGTGATAATATCCGCATTGTGAGCTGAAAAGAACGCCTAAAAGTCAATTCGACTAAAATTTAATAAATTTTCTGAAAAATTTTCAATAGTCATAGAATTTGAAATATAAAAACAAAACAAAATATTCAATTATTCAAATTTTGAATATTCAACTTCCTGATTAATCAATTAATCATGAATTTTGATTATTCAAAATTTAAATTATTCGATTAATCATGATTTTGATTAATCAAAATTTATGATTAATCGATTAACTGATTAATCAAGATTTCGATTAATCGAAATGATTAATTAATCGATTAATCGCACATCCCTAGTTTTTACATTTTGGAGAATATAAAAGATTCGGCACCAAAGAATATACCACTCTCACTTGTTTTATGTACATTTGATAAACAAATGGAAAATTTTTATGCGAAAAGCTTAGACTTGGTGGAAAGTAGTTTTGGTAAAAAAATTATTTTTTTTTCACGAAAAACAAAATTATGTTAAAAAAAAACTTAATGAACCCAAAATTTTTGTTGAAAAAAATTTTTATGAAAAAAAGTTTTTGATGAAAAGAATAATTTTTGATATAAAAAAAGTGATGAAAAAAAATATGAAAAAAAATTTTGGTGAGAAAAGAATTGATAATAAAAAATTTGATGAAAAAAATTGATGAAAAAAAAAAATTATGAAAAAAAAATTTTGATGAAAAAAAAAATTTGATGAAAAAAAAAAATTAATGAAAAAAAAAAATTGATAAAAAAAAATGTAATGAAAAAAAAAAAAATTGATGAAAAGAAAAAATATTTAAAAAAAAAATAAAAAAAAAAAAATTTTGATAAAAAAAATAAAAAAATATGAACAAAAAAATTTATGAAAAAAAAAGTTGATGAAAAAAAAGTTTGATGAAGAAAAAAAAATGATGAAAAAAAAATTTGATGGAAAAAAAAAATTTGATAGAAAATTTGAAAAAAAATTGATGAAATAAAAAAAAATTGATGAAAAAAATTAATGAAAAAAAATTTGATGAAAAAAAAAATTTGATGAAAAAAAAATTTGATGAAAAAAAAAATTGATGAAAAAAAAAAGTTTGATTAGAAAAAAAGTTTTATGAAAAAAAAAATTTTATGAAAAAAAAAGTTTGATGAAAAAAAAAAAAAATTCATGGGAAAAAAATTTAACGAACAAAAAATTTTATGAAAAAAAATTGATGAAAAAGGAAAATTTGATAAAAAAAAAGGTTGATAAAAAAAAAATGATGAAAAAAAAGTTTGATTAGAAAAAAAGTTTTATGAAAAAACAAATTTGATGAAAAAAAAAGTTTGATGAAAAAAAAAATTCATGGGAAAAAAAATTTATGGAAAAAAAATTGATGAAAAAAAAAATTGATGAAAAAAAAATTTGATGAAAAAAAAATTTTTGTTGAAAAATTTTATGAATTTTTTTTTTTTTGGTTGAAAATTTTTATGAAAAAAAAAAATTGTTTTTGTTGAAAAATAATTATGTTACTTTTTATCCACCAGCTGATGAAAAACGTTTTTATTTACCACGAGGTCAAATATTATCCAAGTTACAAACCCAAGTTATTAAAATTTTTGGTTTTAAGAAAATGAAAATAGAAATTCTTGTTTTCTTTTTCGTTAATTGAGGTGGCGTCCTGCAACTTTTTTTAAATTATACACCAGCCTAAAAACATTATCATGTTAAAAAACACTACACACAAAAAACCTTGTCAAATTACTAGGAAAAGCCTCGTAATCCCATTTTACCAATATTTAACAGTTTTCCTTGTTTTAAAACTAAATATTTTCGATTTTTTTTTTGTAATTTTACACTTTTTTGTAGTTTTACAAATTTTCAACATTTTTTTACAAAAAAAAATAGTAAATTCACAAGATTTCCTTTAAAGTTTTATTGCCCTAGAAAAGTTGTTAATTTAAAATTATATTGGTAAAAATCTTGTAAAATTACGAAAAGCTTGTAATTATTGCTAGGAATTCTCGTAAAATTGGAGGTAGCAAAAAATATACATAGTAAAGTTTTGAATCCTCCTTGTAAGTTTTATAGCGTTAACAAATTTTAAAATTTACAATTTCATTCAAAATTTTGAACAATCCTTAAAATTTTATTGCTTTCGAATTATCGTATTTTATGCAATGTATAATATTCCATAGTAATCGCCTTCTGTTATTATCGTTGTTGTTAGTCTTCATTGTTTTATTTTAATTTTTCCAAAATTATATTTCCTTGTACTAAATTTTCCATGAAAATGAAAAAGGGGATAAAACTGCAAAAACCACCAAAAAATATGGAGTCATGTTAAAAGGAAATCTCATGTTGCTGCAAGTTATCATATTTTATTTTGTGTGGTTCATGTATGTTGATGTTTTAAATAAATTTATTATCATCCTTAAAATAATAAACAAGTAGAAAAGTTAAATTCGACTTTGCCGAATCTATGAATACCCTCCACAATGCATTTTTTTTTAAAGGGTAATACTTTTTTTAACGTGAAAGAAAAATTACTAATTTTTTTTTTGAGTGTAAATTTTTTTTCGAGTTTAATGTTTTTTTTACTGTAAAAATATTTCTAAATAAATGCACGTACATATGTACACAAAATATTGTAATTTTTGTAAAAAAAAAAAAAAAAATTTTTTGTGTAATTTTTTTTTGAGTGTAAAATTTTTTTTGAGTGTAAAATATTTTATTTTGAATAAAAAACTATTTTTTTGCCTTTTTTTTAAAAAAAAGAAATATTATTATTTTTTTTTTTGAGTGTAAAATTTTTTTCGAGTGTAATGTTTTTTTTACTGTAATAATATTTCTGAGTGAATGCACGTACATATGTACACAAAATATTGTCATTTTTTGTAAAAAAAAAATAAATTTTTTTATGTATAATTTTTTTTTTTAAGTGTAAAATTTTTTTTGAGTGTAAAATTTTTTTTGAGTGTAAAATTTTTTTCGAGTGTAATTTTTAAGTACCCAATGCTTTTAGAACTAAACAAGTTTAAAAAGCATTGCTTTAAAATTAAACAAGTTTGGAAAGCATTGGTTAGTTACCACCAATGCTTTTCAAACTTGTTAAAACACGTGGCATTTTAGGTGAAACTAATTTGAAATTCAGGGTTTTGCTTATAACTTTTGAACCACTAGACCGATTGAGCTGAAATTTAATACTAAACAGACCCGGGGAACGCCAAAGACACATGACAAACTTCAGTAGTCTCATTATTGTCTTTCGAAAGTAATCGTGTTTTTTATCTCGTAAATTCGCGAAACACCCTTGCCGAAATTTACTCTTTTGCTCATAGCTTTTGAACCACTGGACCGATTTGGCTGGATTGCAATACCAACCTGACCAGGTAAATGACAAACATATATGCCAAACTTCAGTAGCCTCTGTAAAGTCTTTCAAAAGTTAGCGTGTTTTCTACGGACGGACAGACAGACAGACGGACGGACGGACGGACGGACGGACGGACGGACGGACGGACATCGCTAGATCGACTTAAAATCGATCGAGGATCATAATTATATATACTTTATGGGGTCCTAGACCAATATTTCGAGGTGTTACAAACGGAATGACAAACTTATATATACCCTCTATCACTAGAGTGGAGGGTATAATAAAAATAAACAAGAAAGGGGAAATGCTAGATATGGGTTTTAAGAACAAAACCCTTTATCTAAAATATTAGTCAACATTTAGAATAAATATATATTGTTAAATAAAACTTAGATGATGCTAAGATTTATCACTTGGTAATTGATTATTTCAACATACGAAAAAATCGAAACTTATCGACATTTTTTCCTAAATTTTAGTTATGTTTTTTTTCAGTTTAGGCGTAAATCGTAAAATTAGTTTGGGCCCCCTCTAAAAATTAGTTTGAGCCGCAAAAAAAAAAATACCTATTGATTTTCGTTCTACACAATACATCCAAATTTTATTAATATCGGAGGGTGACACCAGGGAGCCTTCTTTTGTATGTTAACACTTTGTGCGTTTCCAGTTTTGAGTATGGTGAGCAATGTCTCATATTCTTAAAAAAATTTTCCTATAAAAAGTCACAAATTTTGTTAAAATTACCCAGCAAAAAAAGAGCTTACCATTCACTACAAAATTCACCACAACTTATGAACCAGATGTACTTCTTCTTCAACTGAAACATTGATGAATTTAATATGGGCGTGACACACAAAGTATGTTCTTTTTATCGCCACTTTTCAGTGGCGAAAGATTGACACTTAAGTATAACATATATCACTAGTGTTTTTATCACAACTTCTGAAGTAGTGATCTGGATGTTAATATAACTTGACCTTTTGGAAGCACTTTTTTCATCACTTCTTTAGAAGTACATATTTCTTGGCATTTTGGGTGTGATTATGTCATTTTTATTTGTTGATTTAGAACTTCTAAATTAGAAGTTCTTTTTTCACTTATTTTTGTAAGATTGATTGAAAGAGTATTTTTTTGTAATATTTACACTAAAAACACTGTTCGACAGCAAAAACCTCCCAGTGAAATTTCTAACTGGTCCTTATAGATTTTGGTCTCCTGCTTTCAAATCTACCGTCCAAATTTTTCTAGCACGTACCGTTTTTGAGATATTCGCTGTTAAAAAGTAAAAAAGCACTTTTAGGGGTCCACTGTCACGTATTCTTGCTTCCACGAAATAGGACTTGATTTCATATAAAATGGACCTCCTGATTCCAAAACTGCAATCCACAATTTTCAAGCATGTTCTGTTTTTGAGATATTCGCGTTTGAAAATTTTAGTGTGATTTATATAGAATACTAGCTTACAATCCCGGTACTTCGTTACCGGTTGTATTGAATATCGGATAATAGAAGGATAAGGATTAATCTATCGATTTCAAAAAAAATCCCCTACGTAGTCTTTATTTTATTTACTTGTGGACGTTTAAGTCTTCCATAAAAAATATTTCAATGAATAATTTAAACAATAAAATTTGAATAACTTTGCTGGTACGTTATCATGTTCGTTCCGGGGGAAAAATATAATGACAATTTTCGAGCCCTTATGTCTGGATTTTGGATTTTGAGTGAATAAATATTTCAGTGAAAAAAGAAATTGGAATAAAAAAAAATATGGAGTAAAAAAAGCTAAACACCAAAAATTTGAGTTAAAAATATCATTCCATATTGTTCCCTGCTCTATTTCATATTGTTCCCCGTTCTACTCCATTTCATTTCCAATTCCATCTCCATCTTCTAAGGTCATTATTATAGGAACAAATAAGTACCAAAAGTACACTTTATTACCCCCATTAGAAACGGAATTTAAAAAAAGTACCTCTTCCAGAATGTTTTTTTTTTCGCCGAAGGATCCTACAATCCATATTTCAATTATCTAGGATCATTGTTTCAGCAAATATTAAAAGTACTTTTTATCCCCGTTAAGAAACGGAATTTCCAAAAAGAACCATTCCCAATCTCTTTTTTCCCCGAAGGATTTTACATTACAAATTTTAAGTTTCTGGGACCATTATATCAGGAAATAAATAAGTACACTTTTTTATTCCTTTTAACCCCTTTATTTTCCGAGAGGCGAGCCTTTCCAATTTCAAGTTTCTATGTTTATTATTTCAGGAAATAAAAAAGTACCAAAAAGTGTACTTTCGGTACTTTTAACAAAACGTACTTTTTATAGAAGGTACTTTTTATAAAAGGTACTTTTTATAAAAGGTGCTTTTTATAAACGGTACTTTTTATAAAAGGTGCTTTTGATAAAATGTACTTTTTATAAAAGGTACTTTTTATAAAAGGTACTTTTTATAAAAGGTACTTTTTATAAAAGGTACTTTTTATAAAAGGTACTTTTTATAAAAGGTACTTTTTATAAAAGGTACTTTTTATAAAAGGTACTTTTTATAAAAGATACTTTTTATAAAAGGTACTTTTTATAAAAGGTACTTTTTATAAAAGGTACTTTTTAAAAAAGGTACTTTTTATAAAAGGTACTTTTTATAGAAGGTACTTTTTATAAAAGGTACTTTTTAAAAAGGTACTTTTTATAAACGGTACTTTTAATAAAAGGTATTTTTTATAAAAGGTACTTTAAATAAAAGGTACTTTTTATAAAACGTACTTTTTATAAAATGTGCTTTTTATAAAAGGTATTTTTCATAAATGGTACTTTTTATAAAAGGTACTTTTTATAAAAGGTACTTTTTATAAAAGGTCCTTTTTATAAAAGGTACTTTTTATAAAAGGTACTTTTTATAAAAGGTACTTTTTATAAAAGGTACTTTTTATAAAAGGTACTTTTTATAAAAGGTACTTTTTATAAAAGGTACTTTTTATAAAAGGTACTTTTTATAAAAGGTACTTTTTATAAAGGGTACTTTTTATAAAAGGTACTTTTTATAAAAGGTACTTTTTATAAAAGGTACTTTTTATAAAAGGTACTTTTTATAAAAGGTACTTTTTATAAAAGGTACTTTTTATAAAAGGTACTTTTTATAAAAGGTACTTTTTATAAAAGGTACTTTTTATAAAAGGTACTTTTTATTAAAGGTACTTTTTATAAAAGGTACTTTTTATAAAAGGTACTTTTTATAAAAGGTACTTTTTATAAAAGGTACTTTTTATAAAAGGTACTTTTTATAAAAGGTACTTTTTATAAAAGGTACTTTTTATAAAAGGTACTTTTTATAAAAGGTACTTTTTATAAATGGTACTTTATATAAAAGGTACTTTTTATATATTTTAGTTAAGTCTGCTTAACAAAAAGTTGACCATCCCTGTTTTAGTAAATCACATAAGAAAAAAACAAAAAAAATTACGAAAAACCACAAAAAATATCTTAATTTTTTACTAAAAATTGCTTTAATTATAAAAGCAAGTTGTGGAAATGGTTTTTAATAAAAGCGAGAGTTTTAAAATAACTTTAACTCTTTGGCATTTAATTTGTTGTTTACATTTTACAAAATCAATATGGCGTCAGTTAGGCAAGAGATGTTCAGCGTATGTTCATAGTTTAAGAAAATGTGTTTTGAATAAGAAATCCTTAAACAGTATCTAGACAGTGTCTAGAATTTCATTTTGAATACGGCCATTAGATTTTAATACCCAGCAAAAAATAAACGAAGTGGTTCAAAAAGAATTAGTAGTTTCACTACATACAAAGTAGCGATAGGTGCCGAACTTAATATTCCGTAGGAAGTACTTTTAAAACCACTTCCAAAAATGCTACAAAATAACAATAAAAACATCTTTCACCCAAAAACTTAAATATATAAAGACTATGCAAGAGTCAATTCTTTTTGACGTTTAAAGGTGGTGTTAGTTTTACAAATGGTATCTGGGAAAGCTGGAAATTTTGTTTACCTTGTATTTTTTGTTTAATTTTGCTGGTTGTTTTGATTTAATTACATTCATTTCGTTTTTTCATTATGTATTTTTTTATTTTCAAGTGACACAACAATAATTTTCATTCATAATTTTAAAATTTTTTAATGTTTGTTTTTCGTTATTTCCAAATCGTTCCCAAAAAAAAGATTGCCATCTGTAGATAACGACTTCGTTATTACTGACACTACTATTCATGAGTTACCCCTGCTTTCAGTTCTTTGCTTAATGATTTTGAAGTACCTGTTTCATATGTTCTTAGGATTCAAATCAGAACAACATATGAACTTCTTTTTCAACTGAAACAATTAGAATGAGTGTGATACACGAAGTATGCAATTTTTTCTACGTCAAGCTTCAAATAGATTTAGGTTTTGCAAAAATGGTGACAAAATTACGAATGGCTTTTCATTTCTCTTTATTTAGAGCTTAAAAAATCGCATAGACGAAAATCGATTATTGATAAATTTTTCAAATTTCATATCTTATATCAAAACAAGTAGAAAAATTAAATTCGACTTGGCCGAATCTATGAATACCCTCCACAATGCCCTTTTCAAGTTATAGTAAATTTTCTAGAGTGAAAAATTAACACTAATTTCTGAAAAAAAAAAATAAAAATAATTTACTAAATTTTTTTTTGAGTGTAAATTTTTTTTTGAGTGTAAAATTTTTTTCGAGTGTATTTCTTTTTTCTTTTAGTGTAAACTAACTAATTTTTTAACTAATTTTTGAAAAAAAAAAAAATAATTTACTAAATTTTTTTTTTTGAGTGTAAAATTTTTTTTGAGTGTAAAATTTTTTTCGAGTGTATTTTTTTTTTCTTTTAGTGTAAAAATATTTTTGAATGACAAAAATACGATGTAAAATATTTTTGTGACTTACCAATGTTTTTAAAACATGTTTAACGGGTTTTCAACACGTGAATTTAAGGTGAGGCGAATCTGAAATTTAAGGTTTTGCTAATAACTTTTGAACCACTTGACCAATTTGACTGAAATTTAAAACGAACTGGACCTGAAGAACGACAAATATATATGCCACACTTCAGCACCCTCAGAATTGCCGTTCGAAAGTTACCGTGTGTTTTATCTCGTAAATTCCAAAAAAACCCTTGCCGAAATTCACTCATTTGCTTATAACTTTTGAACCACTGGACCGATTTCGCTGGATTGCAATACCAACCTGACCAGGTAAATGCCCAACATATATGCCAAACTTCAGGAGCCTCCGTAAAGTCTTTCAAAAGTTAGCGTGTTTTCAACAGACAGACAGACAGACAGACAGACGGACAGACGGACGGACGGACGGACGGACGGACGGACGGACGGACGGACGGACATCGCTAGATCGTCTTAAAATCGATCGAGGATCATGAATATATATACTTTATGGGGTCCTAGACCAATATTTCGAGGTGTTACAAACGGAATGACAAATTTATATATACCCTCTATCACTACACCTTTTCCAATTGAAATTCAGAAAAGATCAATTGTAATTCAGAAATTACAATTGAAATTCAGAAATCCCAATTGAAATTCAGAATAGCCCAATTGAAATTCAGAAATCATAATTGAAATTCAGAAAAGCCCAATTGAAATTCAGAAATCACAATTGAAATTCAGAAAAGCCCAATTGAAATTCAGAAATCACAATTGAAATTCAGAAAAGCACAATTGAAATTCAGAAAAGATCAATTGAAATTCAGAAAAGCCCAATTGAAATTCAGAAAAGCACAATTGAAATTCAGAAAAGCCCAATTGAAATTCAGAAAAGCACAATTGAAATTCAGAAAACCCCAATTGAAATTCAGAAAAGCACAATTGAAATTCAGAAAAGCACAATTGAAATTCAGATATCGTAATTGAAATTCAGAAAAGCCCAATTGAAATTCAGAAAAGCACAATTGAAATTCAGAAATGTCCAATTGAAATTCAGAAAAGCATAATTGAAATTCAGAAATCGTAATTGAAATTCAGAAATCGTAATTGAAATTCAGAAAAGCCCAATTGAAATTCAGAAAATCACAATTGAAATTCAGAAAATCACAATTGAAATTCAGAAAAGCCCAATTGAAATTCAGAAAAGCACAATTGAAATTCAGAAAAGCCCAATTGAAATTCAGAAAAGCACAATTGAAATTCAGAAAAGCACAATTGAAATTCAGAAAATCACAATTGAAATTCAGAAAATCACAATTGAAATTCAGAAAAGCCCAATTGAAATTCAGAAAATCACAATTGAAATTCAGAATAGCCCAATTGAAATTCAGAAAATCACAATTGAAATTCAGAAAAGCCCAATTGAAATTCAGAAAATCACAATTGAAATTCAGAAAAGCCCAATTGAAATTCAGAAATCGTAATTGAAATTCAGAAAATCACAATTGAAATTCAGAAAAGCCCAATTGAAATTCAGAAAAGCACAATTGAAATTCAGAAAAGCCCAATTGAAATTCAGAAAAGCACAATTGAAATTCAGAAAAGCACAATTGAAATTCAGAAAATCACAATTGAAATTCAGAAAATCACAATTGAAATTCAGAAAAGCCCAATTGAAATTCAGAAAAGCACAATTGAAATTCAGAAAAGCACAATTGAAATTCAGAAAATCACAATTGAAATTCAGAAAATCACAATTGAAATTCAGAAAAGCCCAATTGAAATTCAGAAAATCACAATTGAAATTCAGAAAAGCCCAATTGAAATTCAGAAATCATAATTGAAATTCAGAAAAGACCAATTGAAATTCAGAAATCACAATTGAAATTCAGAAATCACAATTGAAATTCAGAAAATGTAAACAAACCAATTATGAGTCACCACTACATAGACATATTAAACAAATGCTGTACAACTATGAGAGTATTTAACTTTATTCTCTTGCTACGTATTGTAGAGAGCAGACAGACAATAATACACTAATAGAATGTTGTAGGTAAAATTTAGTTTAACTGAATTTTTATTATTTTTTGTAAATTAATTAATATAGTGAACAAAAATATTTACTCTACCTTGACAAATGCATTAATGAAAAATTAGTTTTAAAGAAAAATAATAAAAAGTCAGTTTCACTTAATGTTACCTTAAGCATTTTATGAGTGTATTGTCTGTCTGCTCTCTACAATACGTAGCAAGAGAATAAAGTTAGATACTCTCATATACACATTTCTGTACTGCATTTGCATAATGTGTCTATGTTTGTAGTGGTGACTAATAATTGGTTTGTTTACATTTTCTGAATTTCAATTGTGATTTCTGAATTTCAATTGTGATTTCTGAATTTCAATTGGGCTTTTCTGAATTTCAATTGTGATATTCTGAATTTCAATTGATCTTTTCTGAATTTCAATTGTGTTTTTCTGAATTTCAATTGGGCTTTTCTGAATTTCAATTGTGATTTTCTGAATTTCAATTGTGATTTTCTGAATTTCAATTGTGCTTTTCTGAATTTCAATTGTGCTTTTCTGAATTTCAATTGGGCTTTTCTGAATTTCAATTGTGATTTTCTGAATTTCAATTGTGATTTTCTGAATTTCAATTGGGCTTTTCTGAATTTCAATTACGATTTCTGAATTTCAATTGGTCTTTTCTGAATTTCAATTGGGCTTTTCTGAATTTCAATTGTGCTTTTCTGAATTTCAATTGTGTTCTTCTGAATTTCAATTGGGCTTTTCTGAATTTCAATTACGATTTCTGAATTTCAATTGGGCTTTTCTGAATTTCAATTGTGATTTTCTGAATTTCAATTGAGCTTTTCTGAATTTCAATTGTGATTTTCTGAATTTCAATTGGGCTATTCTGAATTTCAATTGTGATTTTCTGAATTTCAATTGTGCTTTTCTGAATTTCAATTGTGATTTTCTGAATTTCAATTGTGATTTTCTGAATTTCAATTGTGCTTTTCTGAATTTCAATTGTGCTTTTCTGAATTTCAATTGGGCTTTTCTGAATTTCAATTGTGATTTTCTGAATTTCAATTGTGATTTTCTGAATTTCAATTGGGCTTTTCTGAATTTCAATTACGATTTCTGAATTTCAATTACGATTTCTGAATTTCAATTATGCTTTTCTGAATTTCAATTGGGCATTTCTGAATTTCAATTGTGCTTTTCTGAATTTCAATTGGGCTTTTCTGAATTTCAATTACGATTTCTGAATTTCAATTGAGCTTTTCTGAATTTCAATTGTGATTTTCTGAATTTCAATTGGGCTATTCTGAATTTCAATTGTGATTTTCTGAATTTCAATTGTGCTTTTCTGAATTTCAATTGTGATTTTCTGAATTTCAATTGTGATTTTCTGAATTTCAATTGTGCTTTTCTGAATTTCAATTGTGCTTTTCTGAATTTCAATTGGGCTTTTCTGAATTTCAATTGTGATTTTCTGAATTTCAATTGTGATTTTCTGAATTTCAATTGGGCTTTTCTGAATTTCAATTACGATTTCTGAATTTCAATTACGATTTCTGAATTTCAATTATGCTTTTCTGAATTTCAATTGGGCATTTCTGAATTTCAATTGTGCTTTTCTGAATTTCAATTGGGCTTTTCTGAATTTCAATTACGATTTCTGAATTTCAATTGTGCTTTTCTGAATTTCAATTGTGCTTTTCTGAATTTCAATTGGGGTTTTCTGAATTTCAATTGTGCTTTTCTGAATTTCAATTGGGCTTTTCTGAATTTCAATTGTGCTTTTCTGAATTTCAATTGGGCTTTTCTGAATTTCAATTGATCTTTTCTGAATTTCAATTGTGCTTTTCTGAATTTCAATTGTGATTTCTGAATTTCAATTGGGCTTTTCTGAATTTCAATTGTGATTTCTGAATTTCAATTGCGCTTTTCTGAATTTCAATTGTGATTTCTGAATTTCAATTGGGCTTTTCTGAATTTCAATTACGATTTCTGAATTTCAATTGTGCTTTTCTGAATTTCAATTGAGATTTCTGAATTACAATTGATCTTTTCTGAATTTCAATTGGAAAAGGTGTAGTGGTGACTCATAATTGGTTTGTTTACATTTTCTGAATTTCAATTGTGATTTCTGAATTTCAATTGTGATTTCTGAATTTCAACTGGTCTTTTCTGAATTTCAATTATGATTTCTGAATTTCAATTGGGCTTTTCTGAATTTCAATTGTGATTTTCTGAATTTCAATTGGGCTTTTCTGAATTTCAATTGTGATTTTCTGAATTTCAATTGTGATTTTCTGAATTTCAATTGTGCTTTTCTGAATTTCAATTGTGCTTTTCTGAATTTCAATTGGGCTTTTCTGAATTTCAATTGTGATTTTCTGAATTTCAATTGTGATTTTCTGAATTTCAATTGGGCTTTTCTGAATTTCAATTACGATTTCTGAATTTCAATTGGTCTTTTCTGAATTTCAATTGGGCTTTTCTGAATTTCAATTGTGCTTTTCTGAATTTCAATTGTGCTTTTCTGAATTTCAATTGGGCTTTTCTGAATTTCAATTACGATTTCTGAATTTCAATTGGGCTTTTCTGAATTTCAATTGTGATTTTCTGAATTTCAATTGGGCTTTTCTGAATTTCAATTGTGATTTTCTGAATTTCAATTGGGCTATTCTGAATTTCAATTGTGATTTTCTGAATTTCAATTGTGCTTTTCTGAATTTCAATTGTGATTTTCTGAATTTCAATTGTGATTTTCTGAATTTCAATTGTGCTTTTCTGAATTTCAATTGTGCTTTTCTGAATTTCAATTGGGCTTTTCTGAATTTCAATTGTGCTTTTCTGAATTTCAATTGGGCTTTTCTGAATTTCAATTGTGATTTTCTGAATTTCAATTGTGATTTTCTGAATTTCAATTGGGCTTTTCTGAATTTCAATTACGATTTCTGAATTTCAATTATGCTTTTCTGAATTTCAATTGGACATTTCTGAATTTCAATTGTGCTTTTCTGAATTTCAATTGGGCTTTTCTGAATTTCAATTACGATTTCTGAATTTCAATTGTGCTTTTCTGAATTTCAATTGTGCTTTTCTGAATTTCAATTGGGGTTTTCTGAATTTCAATTGTGCTTTTCTGAATTTCAATTGGGCTTTTCTGAATTTCAATTGTGCTTTTCTGAATTTCAATTGGGCTTTTCTGAATTTCAATTGATCTTTTCTGAATTTCAATTGTGCTTTTCTGAATTTCAATTGTGATTTCTGAATTTCAATTGGGCTTTTCTGAATTTCAATTGTGATTTCTGAATTTCAATTGGGCTTTTCTGAATTTCAATTATGATTTCTGAATTTCAATTGGGCTATTCTGAATTTCAATTGGGATTTCTGAATTTCAATTGTGATTTCTGAATTACAATTGATCTTTTCTGAATTTCAATTGGAAAAGGTGTACATAGACACATTAAACAAATGCTGTACAACTATGAGAGTATTTAACTTTATTCTCTTGCTACGTATTGTAGAGAGCAGACAGACAATAATACACTCATAGAATGTTATAGGTAAAATTTAGTTTAACTGAATTTTTATTATTTTTTGTAAATTAATTAATATAGTGAACAAAAATATTTACTCTACCTTGACAAATGCATTAATGAAAAATTAGTTTTAAAGAAAAATAATAAAAAGTCAGTTTCACTTAATGTTACCTTAAGCATTTTATGAGTGTATTGTCTGTCTGCTCTCTACAATACGTAGCAAGAGAATAAAGTTAGATACTCTCATATACACATTTCTGTACTGCATTTGCATAATGTGTCTATGTTTGTAGTGGTGACTAATAATTGGTTTGTTTACATTTTCTGAATTTCAATTGTGATTTCTGAATTTCAATTGTGATTTCTGAATTTCAATTGGGCTTTTCTGAATTTCAATTGTGTTTTTCTGAATTTCAATTGGGCTTTTCTGAATTTCAATTGTGATTTTCTGAATTTCAATTGTGATTTTCTGAATTTCAATTGTGCTTTTCTGAATTTCAATTGTGCTTTTCTGAATTTCAATTGTGCTTTTCTGAATTTCAATTGTGATTTTCTGAATTTCAATTGTGATTTTCTGAATTTCAATTGGGCTTTTCTGAATTTCAATTACGATTTCTGAATTTCAATTGGTCTTTTCTGAATTTCAATTGGGCTTTTCTGAATTTCAATTGTGCTTTTCTGAATTTCAATTGTGCTTTTCTGAATTTCAATTGGGCTTTTCTGAATTTCAATTACGATTTCTGAATTTCAATTGGGCTTTTCTGAATTTCAATTGTGATTTTCTGAATTTCAATTGGGCTTTTCTGAATTTCAATTGTGATTTTCTGAATTTCAATTGGGCTATTCTGAATTTCAATTGTGATTTTCTGAATTTCAATTGTGATTTTCTGAATTTCAATTGTGATTTTCTGAATTTCAATTGTGATTTTCTGAATTTCAATTGTGCTTTTCTGAATTTCAATTGTGCTTTTCTGAATTTCAATTGGGCTTTTCTGAATTTCAATTGTGATTTTCTGAATTTCAATTGTGATTTTCTGAATTTCAATTGGGCTTTTCTGAATTTCAATTACGATTTCTGAATTTCAATTACGATTTCTGAATTTCAATTATGCTTTTCTGAATTTCAATTGGGCATTTCTGAATTTCAATTGTGCTTTTCTGAATTTCAATTGGGCTTTTCTGAATTTCAATTACGATTTCTGAATTTCAATTGTGCTTTTCTGAATTTCAATTGTGCTTTTCTGAATTTCAATTGGGGTTTTCTGAATTTCAATTGTGCTTTTCTGAATTTCAATTGGGCTTTTCTGAATTTCAATTGTGCTTTTCTGAATTTCAATTGGGCTTTTCTGAATTTCAATTGATCTTTTCTGAATTTCAATTGTGCTTTTCTGAATTTCAATTGTGATTTCTGAATTTCAATTGGGCTTTTCTGAATTTCAATTGTGATTTCTGAATTTCAATTGGGCTTTTCTGAATTTCAATTGTGATTTCTGAATTTCAATTGGGCTTTTCTGAATTTCAATTACGATTTCTGAATTTCAATTGTGCTTTTCTGAATTTCAATTGAGATTTCTGAATTACAATTGATCTTTTCTGAATTTCAATTGGAAAAGGTGTAGAGTGGAGGGTATAAAAAGTTGGTCCTAAATTAAATAAATACATTTACGAACTAAAGCGGATGTTGCTGCATCACATTATTAAAGATTGTTTAAGCTTTTTAGGAAATTGAGGTATAGGCTTGTGGTCAAAACAAACTTGTGAATCAATTCGCCGTGAATTTTTATAGTTTTGTGATCTCTATAATTACTCCTTTTTTTAATTAGAAGTATATATGTTAGATTATCAATGAAATTAATTTTTCTATTACGTAAGGTTTTTAAGATATTCGCGTTTTAATATTGAAATATTTCGGTCTCCTCTGTAACGTATTCTTAAGTTGCTCAAACACAATAGAACTCGGTTTAGTAAAAATAAGGCATCTTTATTCCAAATCTGGCATCCAAATTTTTCTATCGCGTACTGTTTTTGAAATATTGGCGTTTGAAAAACTCAAATTCTACTGTTACGCACTTATCTATATATATTAGGGTGGCAGCTAAATTTCAACTTTGGATTTTCAACATCTCCCGGGCGGAATATTGTGCCACATGGTCTAAAACTGATGTGGAAAAAATTTCAGCCAAATCGGATAACTTTAACCCGTGCCCCTTTGAGGTCAAAGTTCAAATGATAAAAAAAAAATTTTCCATACAAGCAAAAAATTTTTTTTTCGATTTTTTATTTTTTTATTTTTTAATATTAGTTAGCTTTATTAGCTTATTAACAACAACAAATTTCATTTCGATCGGACAAGATTTTCAGTTTCAAAAGTGACTCTGAAAAAAAATTTTCAGGCTTGTTAAAAGCTTACTCTAAAAAATTTTCAAAAAAAATTTTTTTTTAGTTTTGATAAGCACACATTAAAGAATTTTTGTTGCTCTTAATACCAGGATTTTTAATTTTTTTTTTAATTTTTTTTCGACATCGCATTTTTGTTCTAAATTGGGGTAAAAAACTGGAAAAATGCAGTTTTTGGCCCTACTTAAGAGCATGATTACAATGTCCCAGAAAGAAAAAAATGATAGATTTGGAATATGTATTATCAAGAGAAACAAACGCAAGCTATTTTGTAAACTTTTAAAAACAAAAAAAAATATTTTTTTAAGAGTATGCTGTCTCAAGACAGTCTCAATTTTTTTTTTTTCAAGACCACTTTTGTAACAGAAAATCTTGTCCGATCGAAATGAAATTTTTTGTTGTTAATAACCTAATAAAGCTTACTAACTTTTTTTTTAGCTCTGACAAGCACACATTAAAGACTTTACGTCGCTTTTGATCACAGTTTTTCTTTTTTTTTTTTTTGTGACATCGAAGTTTTGTTCTAAATTGGGGCCAAAAGCTGCAAAAATTTAGTTTTTGGCCCTATTAAAAAACAAAATTACGACATCACAAAAATTTTTAAAAAAAACCTATTATTAAGAGCGACAAAATGTCTTTAATGTATGCTTGTCAAAACTAAAAAAAAAAATTTTTTGAAAATTTTTTAGAGTAAGCTTCTAACAAGCCTGAAAATTTTTTTTCAGAGTCACTTTTGAAACTGAAAATCTTGTCCGATCGAAATGAAATTTTTTGTTGTTAATAAGCTAATAAAGCTAACTAATATTAAAAAATAAAAAAATAAAAAATCGAAAAAAAAATTTTTTGCTTGTATGGAAATTTTTTTTTTTATCATTTGAACTTTGACCTCAAAGGGGCACGGGTTAAAGTTATCCGATTTGGCTGAAATTTTTTCGACATCAATTTTAGACCATGTGGCACAATATTCCGCCCGGGAGACATCAATATTAACACAAAAAAATTGCTCCATACATTTCGCTGCCACCCTAATATATATAAAAGAGTAATGTGACTGACTGACTGACTGACTGACTGACTGACTGACTGACTTATATACTCATTCATCATCGCCCAGCTCAAACCGCTGAAGCTAGAGACTTGAAATTTGGACTGTAGTTCCACCTCCCGGAATATAGATCCACTAAGGCTGGATTTTTGCCAATGTTGATTCTAAGGGGGTAAAAAGGGTAAAAATCTGTACTTTTGGTACTTTTTATATCTCCTGAAATAATGGTCATAGAGACTTGAAATTTGGACTGTATGTTCACCTCCCGGAATATAGATCCAGTAAGGCCGGAATTTTGCCAATGTTGATTCTAAGGGGACAAAAAGGGTAAAAAACTGTACTTTTGGTACTTTTTATATCTCCTGAAATAATAGTCACAGAGACTTGAAATTTGGACTGTATGTTCAACTCCTGGAATATAGATCCAGTAAGGCCGGATTTTTGCCAATGTTGATTCTAAGGGGGTAAAAAGGGTAAAAAACTGTACTTTTGGTACATTTTATATCTCCTGAAATAATGGTCACAGAAACTTGAAATTTGGACTGTATGTTCACGTCCCGGAATATAGATCCAGTAAGGCTGGATTTGCCAATGTTGATTATAAGAGGGTAAAAAGGGTAAAAAAATGTACCTTTGGTACCTTTTATATTTCCTTAAATAATGGTCCTAGACACTTGAAATTTTGAATGTAGGTTCAGCTCCCGGAATATAAATCTACTAAGGCTGGATTTTGCCAATGTTGATTCTAAGGGGTAAAAACGGTAAAAAACTGTACTTTTGGTACCTTCTATATTTTCTTAAATAATGGTCCTAAAAACTTAAAATTTGCAATGTAGGTTCACCTCCCGGAAAAAATGTTCACCAAGGCTGAGTTTTTGCCAATATTGACTCTACGGGGGTAAAATGGAAAAAAGTGTTTTTTTGGTACTTTTTTTTATTAACTGAAAAAATGGTACCTTTTATAAAAAGCTCCTTTTATAAAAAGTACCTTTATAAAAAGTACCTTTTATAAAAAGTACCTTTTATAAAAAGTACCTTTTATAAAAAGTACCTTTTATAAAAAGTACCTTTTATAAAAAGTACCTTTTATAAAAAGTACCTTTTATAAAAAGTACCTTTTATAAAAAGTACCTTTTATAAAAAGTACCTTTTGTATAAAGTACCTTTTATAAAAAGTAACTTTGATAAAAAGTACCTTTTATAAAAAGTACCTTTTATAAAAAGTACCTTTGATAAAAAGTACCTTTTATAAAAAGTACCTTTTATAAAAAGTACCTTTTATAAAAAGTACCTTTTATAAAAAGTACCTTTTATAAAAAGTACCTTTTATAAAAAGTACCTTTTATAAAAAGTACCTTTTATAAAAAGTACCTTTTATAAAAAGTACCTTTTATAAAAAGTACCTTTTATAAAAAGTACCTTTTATAAAAAGTACCTTTTATAAAAAGTACCTTTTATAAAAAGTACCTTTTATAAAAAGTACCTTTTATAAAAAGTACCTTTTATAAAAAGTACCTTTTATAAAAAGTACCTTTTATAAAAAGTACCTTTTATAAAAAGTACCATTTATAAAAAGTACCTTTTATAAAAAGTACCTTTTATAAAAAGTACCTTTTATAAAAAGTACCTTTTATAAAAAGTACCTTTTATAAAAAGTACCTTTTATAAAAGGTACTTTTTATAAATGGTACTTTTTATAAAAGGTACTTTTTATAAATGGTACTTTTTATAAAAGTACTTTTTATAAAGGGTACTTTTTATAAAAGGTACTTTTTATAAAAGGTACTTTTTATAAAAGGTACTTTTTATAAAAGGTACTTTTTATAAAAGGTACTTTTTATAAAAGGTACTTTTTATAAATGTACTTTTTATAAAAGGTACTTTTTATAAAAGGTACTTTTTATAAAAGGTACTTTTTATAAAAGGTACTTTTTATAAAAGGTACTTTTTATAAAAGGTACTTTTTATAAAAGGTACTTTTTATAAAAGGTACTTTTTATAAAAGGTACTTTTTATAAAAGGTACTTTTTATAAATGGTACTTTTTATAAAAGGTACTTTTTATAAATGGTACTTTTTATAAAAGGTACTTTTTATAAAAGGTACTTTTTATAAAAGGTACTTTTTATAAAAGGTACTTTTTATAAAAGGTACTTTTTATAAAAGGTACTTTTTATAAAAGGTACTTTTTATAAAAGGTACTTTTTATAAAAGGTACTTTTTATCAAAGGTACTTTTTATAAAAGGTACTTTTTATAAAAGGTACTTTTTATCAAAGGTACTTTTTATAAAAGGTACTTTATACAAAAGGTACTTTTTATAAAAGGTACTTTTTATAAAAGGTACTTTTTATAAAAGGTACTTTTTATAAAAGGTACTTTTTATAAAAGGTACTTTTTATAAAAGGTACTTTTTATAAAAGGTACTTTTTATAAAAGGTACTTTTTATAAAAGGTACTTTTTATAAAAGGTACTTTTTATAAAAGGTACTTTTTATAAAGGTACTTTTTATAAAAGGAGCTTTTTATAAAAGGTACCATTTTTTCAGTTAATAAAAAAAAGTACCAAAAAAACACTTTTTTCCATTTTACCCCCGTAGAGTCAATATTGGCAAAAACTCAGCCTTGGTGAACATTTTTTCCGGGAGGTGAACCTACATTGCAAATTTTAAGTTTTTAGGACCATTATTTAAGAAAATATAGAAGGTACCAAAAGTACAGTTTTTTACCCTTTTTACCCCTTAGAATCAACATTGGCAAAATCCAGCCTTAGTAGATTTATATTCCGGGAGCTGAACCTACATTCAAAATTTCAAGTGTCTAGGACCATTATTTAAGGAAATATAAAAGGTACCAAAGGTACATTTTTTTACCCTTTTTACCCTCTTATAATCAACATTGGCAAATCCAGCCTTACTGGATCTATATTCCGGGACGTGAACATACAGTCCAAATTTCAAGTTTCTGTGACCATTATTTCAGGAGATATAAAATGTACCAAAAGTACAGTTTTTTACCCTTTTTACCCCCTTAGAATCAACATTGGCAAAAATCCGGCCTTACTGGATCTATATTCCAGGAGTTGAACATACAGTCCAAATTTCAAGTCTCTGTGACTATTATTTCAGGAGATATAAAAAGTACCAAAAGTACAGTTTTTTACCCTTTTTGTCCCCTTAGAATCAACATTGGCAAAATTCCGGCCTTACTGGATCTATATTCCGGGAGGTGAACATACAGTCCAAATTTCAAGTCTCTATGACCATTATATCAGGAGATATAAAAAGTACCAAAAGTACAGATTTTTACCCTTTTTACCCCCTTAGAATCAACATTGGCAAAAATCCAGCCTTAGTGGATCTATATTCCGGGAGGTGGAACTACAGTCCAAATTTCAAGTCTCTAGCTTCAGCGGTTTGAGCTGGGCGATGATGAATGAGTATATAAGTCAGTCAGTCAGTCAGTCAGTCAGTCAGTCAGTCAGTCACATTACTCTTTTATATATATAGATAAGTGCGTAACAGTAGAATTTGAGTTTTTCAAACGCCAATATTTCAAAAACAGTACGCGATAGAAAAATTTGGATGCCAGATTTGGAATAAAGATGCCTTATTTTTACTAAACCGAGTTCTATTGTGTTTGAGCAACTTAAGAATACGTTACAGAGGAGACCGAAATATTTCAATATTAAAACGCGAATATCTTAAAAACCTTACGTAATAGAAAAATTAATTTCATTGATAATCTAACATATATACTTCTAATTAAAAAAAGGAGTAATTATAGAGATCACAAAACTATAAAAATTCACGGCGAATTGATTCACAAGTTTGTTTTGACCACAAGCCTATACCTCAATTTCCTAAAAAGCTTAAACAATCTTTAATAATGTGATGCAGCAACATCCGCTTTAGTTCGTAAATGTATTTATTTAATTTAGGACCAACTTTTTTTGATATAAGATATGAAATTTGAAAAATTTATCAATAATCGATTTTCGTCTATGCGATTTTTTAAGCTCTAAATAAAGAGAAATGAAAAGCCATTCGTAATTTTGTCACCATTTTTGCAAAACCTAAATCTATTTGAAGCTTGACGTAGAAAAAATTGCATACTTCGTGTATCACACTCATTCTAATTGTTTCAGTTGAAAAAGAAGTTCATATGTTGTTCTGATTTGAATCCTAAGAACATATGAAACAGGTACTTCAAAATCATTAAGCAAAGAACTGAAAGCAGGGGTAACTCATGAATAGTAGTGTCAGTAATAACGAAGTCGTTATCTACAGATGGCAATCTTTTTTTTGGGAACGATTTGGAAATAACGAAAAACAAACATTAAAAAATTTTAAAATTATGAATGAAAATTATTGTTGTGTCACTTGAAAATAAAAAAATACATAATGAAAAAACGAAATGAATGTAATTAAATCAAAACAACCAGCAAAATTAAACAAAAAATACAAGGTAAACAAAATTTCCAGCTTTCCCAGATACCATTTGTAAAACTAACACCACCTTTAAACGTCAAAAAGAATTGACTCTTGCATAGTCTTTATATATTTAAGTTTTTGGGTGAAAGATGTTTTTATTGTTATTTTGTAGCATTTTTGGAAGTGGTTTTAAAAGTACTTCCTACGGAATATTAAGTTCGGCACCTATCGCTACTTTGTATGTAGTGAAACTACTAATTCTTTTTGAACCACTTCGTTTATTTTTTGCTGGGTATTAAAATCTAATGGCCGTATTCAAAATGAAATTCTAGACACTGTCTAGATACTGTTTAAGGATTTCTTATTCAAAACACATTTTCTTAAACTATGAACATACGCTGAACATCTCTTGCCTAACTGACGCCATATTGATTTTGTAAAATGTAAACAACAAATTAAATGCCAAAGAGTTAAAGTTATTTTAAAACTCTCGCTTTTATTAAAAACCATTTCCACAACTTGCTTTTATAATTAAAGCAATTTTTAGTAAAAAATTAAGATATTTTTTGTGGTTTTTCGTAATTTTTTTTGTTTTTTTCTTATGTGATTTACTAAAACAGGGATGGTCAACTTTTTGTTAAGCAGACTTAACTAAAATCATTTTGAATAGACTCTTGAACAAACAGTGAACAAGCCTTAAAAACATTTTAGTTACGAACTCGATGTTCAGGGTGAACAAACCGTATCTAAAACTTCATTTTGAATACGGCTGTAAGACTTTTTCTATAGGAAAAATGTCTCAGAGTCTCAGAATTTTTCTATACATGTAATATGTAACGTACACGTACAACTAGAAGCTGTATAGTATTTTAAAACAACTGAATTTCCGAAGAAATAAAATGTCTTTTTAAAGTGCTAGTGAATTGAGAACGGCGGGAGCCATTTGGTTGCTAGCTAGCAGTCGGGATGGGGGAGTTCTTGTCCTCTTTTCAACTAGCCTCTGTACCTTTACACATTGTCTTTTATAAAGACTCCCTAAATTAAACTAACAAGAAAAAAAATATTACTCTACAATGGACCAGAATAACCATATATCTCAAAAAAGAAAACAAACTAAGCCCCAATATGGTTACTAATGAAAATGATTCTAAACAAAAGTATTTTGATCACATAGCCTTTAATCATTTAGGTATCCCAGTTGTTATTGGGAACCCTCGCCTCAATACCCGCCCTTCCAATGATTCTAGTGACGAATTAAAATTCTAGGATCCCACATTTGTGAATCCCCTACCGTTCACACCATGATTGAAAACAAATATTTAAATTTAGCAATTCATTTTGAATTAAAAATTCTATTTATTCAACCCATAAATTATTTTTGAAAACATTTTTTTAAAAGATAAGTAGATAGGAACTAAATTTTAATTAAATATAAAAATTAGCTTTTAGTAAAATTAATGAATGAAATTTATAAATTTAGACATAATTTTTGATTTTAACTAACAAATTATCTCAATATGAAACGTTAAACTCATTCTTTAGTTAATTTAAATTCTGTACTTTTCATTCGACATATTATTAAATTTTAATTAGAATAATTAATTTGTATATGTTGATATTTTGAATCCAAATTTAGAAATTTACAACATTTGTTAAATTTTGGTATAAATTTTTATTTTAGCATTTGCAAAAATTTCAATTTATAGCTTAAGTTCCGGTTATTAAATTTTAATTAGACAAATTTTTAGTAGAATTCATTTTGTTATCAAATTTTGTGGATTTTATCCGGTTTTAGAAAGTATAGATATATACATATAAAAAATATAGATATATATATGATTTGTAATTAGAAAATTTTTGAATCGATTTTTAACATAATTTTAAGGGCAACGTAGTTTAATCTTGTGAAAGATATTTAAAAGAAATTATGTTCGCATTTTTTATAATTGTAAAACAATAATAAATAAAATAAAAAAAATAATGCTAATACTTCAAATACGCGTTTTTAACGTTTAAGAAAAGATACGGTAACGATACCGATTTCTATTCGAATGCAAAAAAAAAACATCAATAATAAATTTCAAAAATAAACATTTAGAGAGGAGTAAAAATTATATTTAATCAAAACAAAAAGATAAAACGGAAAAAAATTATGTGTATCATTACTTTGCTAATGCAAATACAAAACTAAACTTTTTAAAAACAAAAATGCAAAAACATTATGTTAATTTTAACACTCTCCAAAATTTTGGAGCTCTTGTTTTGATTTTTTTAATTGTTACTCCCCAATATACGTTGTTGTTGTTTTTCTATGGTTTAAAAATGCAAGAATAAAAAAAAATAATATTTTACAACTCACCCAACGTAGTCATTGATGATCGATGAGGCCTCTCCGAACTCGATGATGTTGGAACCAAATGATGAAGCTAATAATGTTTAGAAATGTAGTAATGATGTTCTTGCATAAACCATATGATGTTTTTTTTTTTTTTTTAACTAAATGATCATTAAATTGTTAAATTTGCATGTCATTAATGATCATTTAAAAATTAAATTTTAATGTCATTAATGATAATTAAAAACCAATTTTAGATCGCGGAATGTTCACACTGGTGATGAAATTCAAAAGAAGGTGGTTCTTAACCTTTTTTTTTTTTTTGATCCTTTCAAGATCCAAACTTAAACATTTACGCAATTAATATAAAACCGCAAAATTCGGATTTTAACCACCGGCTAATTGGTGTTGGTACTATTTTAAAGGTGTTTAACTTTAGAGTTGCTCGTCGCTGATTTTTGCTGTGGTTATAACTTTGATTTGTTTATTTCTTCTTTCGTAAATTGCTCTGAATTTGTATGAGGTTGATGAGTTTGAGGTAATTTGACTATTTTTTTTTTTTTTTTTTTTTTTTTTTTTTGTTGATTGATTGATTTTGTCACTTCTGTTTTACATAAGAAATAAATTTGGTGTTTTTTTTTCCTTTTATAAAAAAACCTGTTGGCTATCGTTTGGTCCAGTTGGTGACGTGGACGGTAAACCTAATAAAAATTGTTTTTGATATTAGAAATATGTTTTTGCTTTCGTTTCTGTTTTCTATTTGATTTTTAATCTTACCAGCCAATATTACGATGAAGGGGAAACAAAAATTATCAATAATTCTGCCTTGACTTTAGTTGAAAATCACTGAGTAACCAAGTAATATTACGGAAACTTTGGGATCAATTACTAGACTTTAAATATCACTTGGAACACCTTAAGAAAGTCACTTTTACGCTATGAATTGATTCACGATAATTAAAGTCTGGGTGTCTCACTTCTACACGTTGGAGGATGGTGTCTTTACTATTGTTTTAGATGGTACCCAATACCGTCAATAAAAAAAATTCTTGCGGATCCGTTGTGAAAGTGGAAATTTCTATATGGATGAATTTGTGTTGTCGGTATTACCCCGTTTTTTTGCACTTCAACCGAAACTCACACAAAACTTATTCACAATCCGAAATTTTTATGAATTTTATTCGGCTTCCTGGCAGTCGGTGAGTTGACGAAATTCTCGTGTGCAGAGTCTCACTTGTATATTAAGCTTTTCGTGATAGAATTTATCCAAAAGCGCAAAAGGGATTAGATTTGTATAACCAATGAATTTAGCTTTAATTTCCACAAAGCCCTTTGACCAAAGAATTTTCAATTGAAGGCTCCGGCACATTTACTCTTAAAAGAATCGTTCCAAATCCTACAGTAAGGAATTTTGGAAAAACTCCATTAATTTTATTAAATTTCATTAAGAAATGGAAAAAATTACCTTGGCCTCCAAAAGAAGATTTGTTTTAAATTAGTTTGCGACGATATTTATTTAATTTTTGTTCGCGATTTCAGAAAAAATTTTCGATTAATTTTGGGACTCACAAATTGATCTTATTGCTTCAAAAGTTGGCAGAAAAAGGAAGTAAAGAAATTTTGAAGAAGCCAAGAAAAGTATAAAGAGAGATTTAGGTCTAATGAGATGATCGCAAGTGGTTACTTTTTTACCGGTTACTCACAAACATACGTCTCTAAGTCAAAAATTCTACTCCTCCCTGGACAACAACCAATTCTATGAAACACACCTCCATCATCAGAACTGTAAACTAAAGTGTCTTACCATATTTATTTTTACGAATTCCAAATAAATAAATTTATAAATTTATAATAAAATTGATTTTTAAATATATACTATTTTGTTTTTTAGTTTTCGACGATAGTACGTTTTGCTAATTACTTAACATTCTACGCAACATCGATACGATATCGGCAGCAATGTTGCTAAGCAAGCAATGTTGATAAGCAATTCATGTTTATCAATATATTTGAAAAATCGTAATGATCATTATTATTTCATTTAGAAACGTACATACAAAAAAACAACAATAGTCTTGTCATTATTGGATGGTAGAAAAAGTTTATAAGCAGTACATGTATCAATCGTAGCAAGTTAATAAGCTTATTATATCACCAAATGTATTAAATATTTGAAAATATAAAAAATCTGGATTTTCATGTAACTAAATAAATTAATCAACAAACATTTTTCGAAATTGGAAAAAATATTTGTAATTTGTTTCCAATATACATAAAAGCTATGATTATAGAAACTTGTTAAAGATACGAAATTTTGTTGGGTAAGAAAAAAAGTAGTTTTGTAAATACAAGTCAAAATTTTAAATTTGTTTATTCACCCAAAAGTAAGTTAGATGTTTAAAGATACATTAAAAAGAAAGAAAAAAAATTTTTTTAGGTAGTTTGTAAAATCGTACATTACAAAACCAGATAAAATTGGAATGCAATGAAACAATTTTAGCTGGAAAAAGGACGATTATAAACGAATGTCCTTGGCGTGGAACGTTCCAATCAATTTACCTTGCATATCTTCTAATTTGTAGTAATGATTTCCAAGTTTCTCAACGACCTTAGCTTTAAGAAATAAAGGTGCAAATTTTGCATTAAAACGTTTTTCAGCATTACTTTGGGAAAAATTACGACGCAAAACTTCTTGCCCTACTGTAAACGTTTGAGGTCTAGTTCGCAGGTTGTAGGTATGCTGATTTTGCTCATACGCTTTTTTGATGTGTTTCTGCAGATCTTTACGCATTAATTGTAGACTATCGTCCCTATTAAGTTTATACGAGGGCTCTTCTAAAAGTTTAAGATTTCTTAATAACGCATATGATGACCCGTGGGTTATCATATCGAACCCAAATAAGGCATGATACGGTGATGTGTTAATGGCTTGGTGACATGAGTTCCGAAGCGCACAACTTATGTCGCTCAGATGCTCATCCCACTTTGTATGATCAGATTTTAAATATGCACGAATACCAGCTATTATTGAGCGGTTAACCCGCTCCGAAGCGTTAGCTTGAGGGGAGTAATAAGCCGTATATACATGATTTATGCCAAGTGAAGTAAAAAAGGCGTTAAGGTCATTGGCCTTAAACTGAGATCCGTTATCGCTTACGATAACTTCAGGCACACCGTATGTATGAAAAATCTGTTTTTTAAGAAAATCTGAAATTGCAATTGAAGTAAATTTTCGTAAAGGCTGTAGCCAATGAAATTTGGACAAATGGTCCAGAACAATCAGTAAACCTATATGACCAGATTTACTCCTGGGGTAGGGACCTAATAGATCGATATATAATCTTTGGAACGGACGGACAGATATAACTTGCTTACCCATTTCGGGTTTCATTACAAAATTTGGGGCTTTTGTCGTTTTGCATGTCTCACAATTACGTACAAAATCCCGCACCTCTTTAACCATTCCGGGCCAAAAGAAGGATCGTTTCAAAAGCTCTATAGTTTTTTGCATGCCTCCATGAGCAGCTGTAAAAGAATTATGGAACCTACAAATCAAATCTTTACGTAAACCGATAGGAATCCAGAGTTTCCACGCTTTTTGTTCATTATCCGGGATACCATCGTAGTGTTGGGTTCGTATATAAACAAAATCATCCACTATTTTGATATCCGGGTAATTTTCTGGTTTTTCTAAAATTTTGGATTTTAAATTTTCATATTCTGTATCTTTAAAACACGGAGAGGTCAGATCAATTTCAGGACCCGAAACTTCTACAGACGCAACTTCGTCACAGGGTATCCGTGAAAGTGCGTCCGGAACCACATTTTCTTTGCCTTTACGGTGGCTCACAGAAAATTTGTAGGCCTGAAGTTTCAGCACCCATCTCGCTAATCTACCACTTAAATTTGGCTGACGCATTAGCCATACGAGGCTTGCATGGTCCGTTATTACCTCGAACTCTTGAAGTTCTAAGTAACAACGAAACCGTTGTATGGCTTCAAGGGCTGCAAGGCACTCACGTTCCGTAACACTATAATTCCGCTGTGCGGAATTAAGTTTCCTGCTCATATATGCTATTGGTTTCTCTTGATTCTCTTCGTCCAACTGAACTAAAACAGCCCCGATACCATAATCGCTCGCATCGCAGTGCAAAAAGAACTTTTTGGTAAAATCGGGGTTGCTAAGTACCGGCGCCGAAGTCAAGAGAGACTTTATTTCCTCAAACGCATTTTGAGCTTCCGGGGTCCACACGAATTTCTTTTTTGACGATAAGGTTTCTGATATAGGGAAAACAACACTCGAAAAATTTTCGATAAATCGCCTATACCATCCGGCGAGACCTAAGAAACCTCTCACTTGTTTGAGATTTTTGGGAATGGGCCAATCTTTAATGGCACTCACCTTTTCAGGATCGGTAGTGATGCCGCCGTCGCCAATCACGTAACCCAGGTATTTCACCCGAGTTACGCAAAAGTGACTTTTGGCTACGTTAAGAGTAAGGTTTGCTTTCTGAAATTGTTCAGCAATACGAACAAGGATGGCTAGATGTTGTTGAAAATTTTCGGACACTACAATTAAATCGTCTAAATACCCAAAAACGCTGGTCTTCAGATCGGCAGGAATAATCGCATCCATTAACCGACACATAGTTTGTGGCGCTGTACACAGCCCAAAAGGCATGACCACAAACTGGTACAGGGGCCTACCGGGTACTGTGAATGCGGTTAATGGTTTTGATTCTTCTGATAAGGCAATTTGCCAATAAGCGTCTTTAAGGTCCAACTTCGATATTATATTGGCTTTTGGAAGCCGCGCAAAAATTCCCTCGATAGATGGTAGTGGATATGCATCCTTTTTGGTGACTGAATTCACCTTTCTTGCATCAAGACAGAGACGGACTTTGTTGGGCTTTATTACCAACCTCATAGGGGAACTCCAGGGTGATGATGACGGTTCTATCACACCCAATGTCAACATTCTGTCGATTTCCGAAAACATCAGTTTCTCCACAGCAGGAGAAACTGGATAGAACCGTTGTTTGATAGCTTTGGCCTGGCCAACGTCAATATCATGCTTAATTAAGCTGGTTCTCCCTAACCCTTGTTTTTCGAAATTCGGAAATAATGAAATAACAGCGTTTAATTGCTGATGTTGACTAGAAGTTAGTCTGTAACATGGAGCATCTGAATCCTCAGGACCAGATTTATCATTTTCATCAGACGGATCTGCGGACGTTTTAAAATCGGACAAAACGGACGGACTTAAACTTAGCGCGGACTTGTCGATTAAATCAATCGATTGCACAATATTTGGCATTAAATTAAATTTTTTCCAAAAGTCAATGCCTAATATCAGGCGTTGGGATATTGTAGGAATTATAAATAGATCAAAATTTTGTGTTGTGTCTTTAAAGGTAATGTCGACGTTAAGCCAACCAATTACCGACTGCGATTTTCCATCTGCAGTTTTAACGAAATCCTTGCATTTGGAAAAATTTCGATATTTTGTAAAATCATGTTTAGCAAGATCAGAACCAATGCAGCTTACGCTTGCACCGGTGTCCAATAATCCAAATTCAGTAAAATCTAAAAAACTAACTTTGGCGTAATAACGCATATCTTCAGGGTTACTAACAATAGCCGAAACTAAAAGTTTAGAACATAATTTACGATGTTTGTAAAATTTTCTAAGCCGCAGTGTTGAACGTTTTGGCTGACGATTTACTGATATTGAATCAATCGCAAAATCATCGAAAATTTCATTGCGCCTACGTACGTATTGTTCATATCGCTTGTGATATGGCAATTTTGGGTAAATTATTTTTGATAAGTCGGTATAGTCATTATTTTTATCAATGATAAACTCACGTTTTAAAATCTTAGCGCCAGTTAAATCTGGGTCGGTTTTTATATTAGTAGAATCGGTTTTATTTTTAGAAGAATCATTAAAATTTTCTTCATTAGTCAAATCATTGTGGG
Organism: Pegoplata infirma; assembly: GCA_963921195.1. Lineage (NCBI taxonomy): Eukaryota > Metazoa > Arthropoda > Insecta > Diptera > Anthomyiidae > Pegoplata > Pegoplata infirma. Next base: position 49,661 of record CAWUER010000414.1, on the reverse strand, counting down.
GTAAATCAGGGAATATTTTGTTGTCACATTTGGGATTAAAATTTTGCGAATCTGAATCTATTTCGGGTCTTTTGGTGGACCAGGTGGTCGGTAGTTTTTTGACGGATTGTTTTTTCTAGCGGCACACCGTGGACAATCGGGCAGATAAGTGTCTTTTGCACCACAACCGTAACAAAAGACTACTCTATCTTTGCGGCATTGTTTCCAGGAGTGCCCCGCCTCGTCGCAGTTCCAACATTTCAAAAATCCTTCTGAACTTTGGACTGCGTCTACAGCCATTGCGTTTTCACCAGCCGCTTCTGGTTCTTCTTCAACTGCGTCGTCAATCTCAGCAACATTACGTCGAGGAAAATTGAGATTCTGATTACGTACAGGAAGATTTCTTCTAACATGTTCGTCTCTCAAAAAGTGTTCTCGCATTTGAACCAATTGCCGCAAGTGTGTCAATGAACGAATCGGGACGTAAAGTAAATCAAGCCGAATATCGGGATGAAGATTTCGCGCTAAAATTTCGATTATCTCGGCTTCAGTCATGGGACTCGGCAATCGATCCATAATTGATGAAATGGCATCAAAAAAGGCATCAAATGTTTCGCCCTGTTTTTGCTTTCGGTTGCGAATTTCTTCGCGAATATCAAATGATGACTTAAAGTCTCGATATTGGCACCTTAAGGCTTCACAAAACTCTTTCCAAGTGACTACTTGTACTTGTTTGTGATATCTCCAATACCAGCTTCTTGCCTTTCCTGTTAACAGGATATGCAAGTTACGACAAACCAAGGAAAAGTCACCACCAAAAGTATTGTTTGTTAATGCTCGTAGTCGGTACAAAAATTCCTCTACGTTTGATGAACCATCAAACTCAAGGTTCCATTTTTGTATAAGAGAAGTTACCCTATCGGCGGGTAAATTACTTGCGTTAGAATAAGAATATCCATTTGGGGAATTCATAAAACGAGGATTTAAATTAGCTTGTGGGGGTTGTTGCGGAATTTCTCCAAGATTTGGAAAATTATTCAAATTTTGTAAATTTGGTTGAGGGTTAGCTGCAGCTTGTGCTAAATTCCTGAAATTATTTTCAGTTGGTGGAAAATAAGCAGCAGCAGCTTGTGCCGGTCGTACAGGATTTTCCAAAAAATTTGGTTGGTTATTGACCTGATTTGAAATAAAATTATTATCTGGTTGTAAATTAGAGCTAGCCTCCTGTCGCAAAGGAGGTACTAAATTTCCATTCTGGGAAGGTGGAACGTTATTATGATTCTGAAAAAATCGGGCTAAATTATCAGCAATCATTTGATTTACCTTTTCGTAATCTACGTTGTTTTGGTTTCTGGCAGGAGTTGGATTACCTACACTCTCAAACGGACTAAGCATGAAACTGCCATTAGAATAATTCCGATTATTCTGATTTTGAGAAGTATTTCTGTCATTCGGCTGCGACAATGTTGGTCTGTCAGATGAATTTTGCAGAAGCAAGTTAACATTGTGCTCGGCCAAACGATTCATTTCACTATAATCGATTACATTCGTATTCGGTATTTGTGCATTACCTGCAACGTTTTGTGGTGGTTGTTGATTACCAACATTTCCAGCTGGTGTTACACGTACAGTTTGATTGGTAGCTAAACTTCGTTCTGGGGTAGCAAAATTATCCATTGAAAAATTAACATTCGGTTGTTCCTGATTCTGAGAATCTTGGAACAAATTTTTACTGGCATTTCTTGTATTATATTGTTTTGGTATTGCCCCTCTTCCTCTTCTGCTCTGGGATTTAGCCTGAAGAACCGTTTTAGGGTTAATAACCAATTTTCGTAATTCATTAAGTTGACAAGAACGCTTGCAAACAGGACACTGCGAAGAAGTTGATAAATGGGCTTCAATGCAGGGTCTGTGAAAACCATGAGAGCATTCATGAATAATCAAACAGTGTTGCCCTTCTGTCATTGGTTCATTACACAAATGACATACTGATGGTTCTATAGCAACTGGTGCCATTGGTAGTGGTGGCGGTACACCAGGTGGCTTTCCAGGAGGATTAGGATTATTTTGATCAGAATCCATATTCAATTAAAAAAAAATAAGTAGAATATTTTATGTATTCGTAACTATTAAAATAATGTACAATTTTTTAATAATTTACGTTTTAAGGTTAACTTGAAGGTAAAGCTTTTTAAAACAAAAAAAAAAAAAAAAAACAAATTCGATTTTTAATTTGTAATCTTTTGATTTATTACCTTGATGTATGTATTTTAAACACACTTTAAAATTTTAAACTTACAGTTTTTCTGAACGGTTTGGAAAAAAATAAATTTGTCTTTTTTTCCGTAAAATTAAATTTCTTGACTATGACGTGATTCGCAAAAAATTATTGTTAAATATGGTTGATTTGAAAAAACGAAAAGTTTGAGAAAAAAAATAAAAAAGTAAAATATTGATTTAAATAGCAACAAAAATTTTGTTTGTTGTACACAGTAATTTACAAGTTACAACAAGATGATCTTTGTAAATGATTCGATATTTCGAATTTTAAATCAAAACTCACATAGATTTAATTTTTTTAAAGTAAAAGTTTAAAATATCAAAATATCTAAGAATATGATTAGCAAAGCTTGTAACTGGTATAAGACAAAAATTTCAACTATGACTTGTTTTCGCTCATGGTGTTTATACAGTAGGGTTTAAAATAAGACTTTATATATGATCAAAATAGAAATAAAAAATTTTGGCTATGAATTTTTTTATAATACTACGAAACGTTATCGTTTGCAAACAAACCAGCAATGAACAGATTTGTTTGTCGTTAAAAAAAAATGCCTTTAATGTATCGGATGCTGAATTGCGAACAGCAAAATAACATAGTCCATATACAAAAAAGCTGCTGATACCTAAGTTTACAAAAAAATAAAATTTCATATTTTACTAAAAAATAACATCGTGTATAATTCGTTAAAATAACTTTCAGCAATTTCATGAAAGGAATATGTAGAGGTTAATCGGTTAGACTACTCGATTTAATGTTCCCAAGTACCTAAAATACTCCAGAAAAACTTGCAAATTTATTCAGGAAAAAGAGTTTTGATATTAAAACCAATTAGACACAAGACTTAAAATGAACTCTAGAAAAATTATAAAAAGATTCGGAACCGAAAAAGACAAAAATTTGGGACATTTTCGGCCCCACGTTGGGCGCCATTTTTGTAATATGTAACGTACACGTACAACTAGAAGCTGTATAGTATTTTAAAACAACTGAATTTCCGAAGAAATAAAATGTCTTTTTAAAGTGCTAGTGAATTGAGAACGGCGGGAGCCATTTGGTTGCTAGCTAGCAGTCGGGATGGGGGAGTTCTTGTCCTCTTTTCAACTAGCCTCTGTACCTTTACACATTGTCTTTTATAAAGACTCCCTAAATTAAACTAACAAGAAAAAAAATATTACTCTACAATGGACCAGAATAACCATATATCTCAAAAAAGAAAACAAACTAAGCCCCAATATGGTTACTAATGAAAATGATTCTAAACAAAAGTATTTTGATCACATAGCCTTTAATCATTTAGGTATCCCAGTTGTTATTGGGAACCCTCGCCTCAATACCCGCCCTTCCAATGATTCTAGTGACGAATTAAAATTCTAGGATCCCACATTTGTGAATCCCCTACCGTTCACACCATGATTGAAAACAAATATTTAAATTTAGCAATTCATTTTGAATTAAAAATTCTATTTATTCAACCCATAAATTATTTTTGAAAACATTTTTTTAAAAGATAAGTAGATAGGAACTAAATTTTAATTAAATATAAAAATTAGCTTTTAGTAAAATTAATGAATGAAATTTATAAATTTAGACATAATTTTTGATTTTAACTAACAAATTATCTCAATATGAAACGTTAAACTCATTCTTTAGTTAATTTAAATTCTGTACTTTTCATTCGACATATTATTAAATTTTAATTAGAATAATTAATTTGTATATGTTGATATTTTGAATCCAAATTTAGAAATTTACAACATTTGTTAAATTTTGGTATAAATTTTTATTTTAGCATTTGCAAAAATTTCAATTTATAGCTTAAGTTCCGGTTATTAAATTTTAATTAGACAAATTTTTAGTAGAATTCATTTTGTTATCAAATTTTGTGGATTTTATCCGGTTTTAGAAAGTATAGATATATACATATAAAAAATATAGATATATATATGATTTGTAATTAGAAAATTTTTGAATCGATTTTTAACATAATTTTAAGGGCAACGTAGTTTAATCTTGTGAAAGATATTTAAAAGAAATTATGTTCGCATTTTTTATAATTGTAAAACAATAATAAATAAAATAAAAAAAATAATGCTAATACTTCAAATACGCGTTTTTAACGTTTAAGAAAAGATACGGTAACGATACCGATTTCTATTCGAATGCAAAAAAAAAACATCAATAATAAATTTCAAAAATAAACATTTAGAGAGGAGTAAAAATTATATTTAATCAAAACAAAAAGATAAAACGGAAAAAAATTATGTGTATCATTACTTTGCTAATGCAAATACAAAACTAAACTTTTTAAAAACAAAAATGCAAAAACATTATGTTAATTTTAACACTCTCCAAAATTTTGGAGCTCTTGTTTTGATTTTTTTAATTGTTACTCCCCAATATACGTTGTTGTTGTTTTTCTATGGTTTAAAAATGCAAGAATAAAAAAAAATAATATTTTACAACTCACCCAACGTAGTCATTGATGATCGATGAGGCCTCTCCGAACTCGATGATGTTGGAACCAAATGATGAAGCTAATAATGTTTAGAAATGTAGTAATGATGTTCTTGCATAAACCATATGATGTTTTTTTTTTTTTTTTAACTAAATGATCATTAAATTGTTAAATTTGCATGTCATTAATGATCATTTAAAAATTAAATTTTAATGTCATTAATGATAATTAAAAACCAATTTTAGATCGCGGAATGTTCACACTGGTGATGAAATTCAAAAGAAGGTGGTTCTTAACCTTTTTTTTTTTTTTGATCCTTTCAAGATCCAAACTTAAACATTTACGCAATTAATATAAAACCGCAAAATTCGGATTTTAACCACCGGCTAATTGGTGTTGGTACTATTTTAAAGGTGTTTAACTTTAGAGTTGCTCGTCGCTGATTTTTGCTGTGGTTATAACTTTGATTTGTTTATTTCTTCTTTCGTAAATTGCTCTGAATTTGTATGCTCTGAATTTGTATGAGGTTGATGAGTTTGAGGTAATTTGACTATTTTTTTTTTTTGTTGATTGATTGATTTTGTCACTTCTGTTTTACATAAGAAATAAATTTGGTGTTTTTTTTTTTTCCTTTTATAAAAAAAACCTGTTGGCTATCGTTTGGTCCAGTTGGTGACGTGGACGGTAAACCTAATAAAAATTGTTTTTGATATTAGAAATATGTTTTTGCTTTCGTTTCTGTTTTCTATTTGATTTTTAATCTTACCAGCCAATATTACGATGAAGGGGAAACAAAAATTATCAATAATTCTGCCTTGACTTTAGTTGAAAATCACTGAGTAACCAAGTAATATTACGGAAACTTTGGGATCAATTACTAGACTTTAAATATCACTTGGAACACCTTAAGAAAGTCACTTTTACGCTATGAATTGATTCACGATAATTAAAGTCTGGGTGTCTCACTTCTACACGTTGGAGGATGGTGTCTTTACTATTGTTTTAGATGGTACCCAATACCGTCAATAAAAAAAATTCTTGCGGATCCGTTGTGAAAGTGGAAATTTCTATATGGATGAATTTGCGTTGTCGGTATTACCCCGTTTTTTTGCACTTCAACCGAAACTCACACAAAACTTATTCACAATCCGAAATTTTTATGAATTTTATTCGGCTTCCTGGCAGTCGGTGAGTTGACGAAATTCTCGTGTGCAGAGTCTCACTTGTATATTAAGCTTTTCGTGATAGAATTTATCCAAAAGCGCAAAAGGGATTAGATTTGTCTAACCAATGAATTTAGCTTTAATTTCCACAAAGCCCTTTGACCAAAGAATTTTCAAATGAAGGCTCCGGCACATTTACTCTTAAAAGAATCGTTCCAAATCCTACAGTAAGGAATTTTGGAAAAACTCCATTAATTTTATTAAATTTCATGAAGAAATGGAAAAAATTACCTTGGCCTCCAAAAGAAGATTTGTTTTAAATTAGTTTGCGACGATATTTATTTAATTTTTGTTCGCGATTTCAGAAAAAATTTTCGATTAATTTTGGGACTCACAAATTGATCTTATTGCTTCAAAAGTTGGCAGAAAAAGGAAGTAAAGAAATTTTGAAGAAGCCAAGAAAAGTATAAAGAGAGATTTAGGTCTAATGAGATGATCGCAAGTGGTTACTTTTTTACCGGTTACTCACAAACATACGTCTCTAAGTCAAAAATTCTACTCCTCCCTGGACAACAACCAATTCTATGAAACACACCTCCATCATCAGAACTGTAAACTAAAGTGTCTTACCATATTTATTTTTACGAATTCCAAATAAATAAATTTATAAATTTATAATAAAATTGATTTTTAAATATATACTATTTTGTTTTTTAGTTTTCGACGATAGTACGTTTTGCTAATTACTTAACATTCTACGCAACATCGATACGATATCGGCAACAATGTTGCTAAGCAATCAATGTTGATAAGCAATTCATGTTTATCAATATATTTGAAAAATCGTAATGATCATTATTAGTTCATTTAGAAACGTACATACAAAAAACAACAATAGTCTTGTCATTATTGGATGGTAGAAAAAGTTTATAAGCAGTACATGTATCAATCGTAGCAAGTTAATAAGCTTATTATTTCACCAAATGTATTAAATATTTGAAAATATAAAAAATCTGGAATTTCATGTAACTAAATAAATTAATCAACAAACATTTTTCGAAATTGGAAAAAATATTTGTAATTTGTTTCCAATATACATAAACGCTATGATTATAGAAACTTGTTAAAGATACGAAATTTTGTTGGGTAAGAGAAAAAGTAGTTTTGTAAATACAAGTCAAAATTTTAAATTTGTTTATTCACCCAAAAGTAAGTTAGATGTTTAAAGATACATTAAAAAGAAAGAAAAAAAAATTTTTTAGGTAGTTTGTAGAATCGTACATTACAAAACCAGATAAAATTGGAATGCAGTGAAACAATTTTAGCTGGAAAAAGGACGATTATAAACGAATGTCCTTGGCGTGGAACGTTCCAATCAATTTACCTTGCATATCTTCTAATTTGTAGTAATGATTTCCAAGTTTCTCAACGACCTTAGCTTTAAGAAATAAAGGTGCAAATTTTGCATTAAAACGTTTTTCAGCATTACTTTGGGAAAAATTACGACGCAAAACTTCTTGCCCTACTGTAAACGTTTGAGGTCTAGTTCGCAGGTTGTAGGTATGCTGATTTTGCTCATACGCTTTTTTGATGTGTTTCTGCAGATCTTTACGCATTAATTGTAGACTATCGTCCCTATTAAGTTTATACGAGGGCTCTTCTAAAAGTTTAAGATTTCTTAATAACGCATATGATGACCCGTGGGTTATCATATCGAACCCAAATAAGGCATGATACGGTGATGTGTTAATGGCTTGGTGACATGAGTTCCGAAGCGCACAACTAATGTCGCTCAGATGCTCATCCCACTTTGTATGATCAGATTTTAAATATGCTCGAATACCAGCTATTATTGAGCGGTTAACCCGCTCCGAAGCGTTAGCTTGAGGGGAGTAATAAGCCGTATATACATGATTTATGCCAAGTGAAGTAAAAAAGGCGTTAAGGTCATTGGCCTTAAACTGAGATCCGTTATCGCTTACGATAACTTCAGGCACACCGTATGTATGAAAAATCTGTTTTTTAAGAAAATCTAAAATTGCAATTGAAGTAAATTTTCGTAAAGGATGTAGCCAATGAAATTTGGACAAATGGTCCAGAACAATCAGTAAACCTATATGACCAGATTTACTCCTGGGGTAGGGACCTAGTAGATCAATATATAATCTTTGGAACGGACGGACAGATATAACTTGCTTACCCATTTCGGGTTTCATTACAAAATTTGGAGCTTTTGTCGTTTTGCATGTCTCACAATTACGTACAAAATCCCGCACGTCTTTAACCATTCCGGGCCAAAAGAAGGATCGTTTCAAAAGCTCTATAGTTTTTTGCATGCCTCCATGAGCAGCTGTAAATGAATTATGGAACCTACAAATCAAATCATTGCGTAAACCGATAGGAATCCAGAGTTTCCACGCTTTTTGTTCATTATCAGGGATACCATCATAGTGTTGGGTTCGTATATAAACAAAATCCTCCACTATTTTGATATCCGGATGATTTTCTGGTTTTTCTAAAATTTTGGATTTTAAGTTTTCATATTCTGTATCTTTAAAACACGGAGAGGTCAGATCAATTTCAGGACCCGAAACTTCTACAGACGCAACTTCGTCACAGGGTATCCGTGAAAGAGCGTCCGGAACCACATTTTCTTTGCCTTTACGGTGGCTCACAGAAAATTTGTAGGCCTGAAGTTTCAGCACCCATCTCGCTAATCTACCACTTAAATTTGGCTGACGCATTAGCCATACGAGGCTTGCATGGTCCGTTATAACCTCGAACTCTTGGAGTTCTAAGTAACAACGAAACCGTTGTATGGCTTCAAGGGCTGCAAGGCACTCACGTTCCGTAACACTATAATTTCGCTGTGTGGAATTAAGTTTCCTGCTCATATATGCTATTGGTTTCTCTTGATTATCGTTGTCCAATTGAACTAAAACAGCCCCGATACCATAGTCGCTCGCATCGCAGTGCAAAAAGAACTTTTTGGTAAAATCGGGGTTGCTAAGAACAGGAGCCGAAGTCAAGAGAGACTTTATTTCCTCAAACGCATTCTGAGCTTCCGGGGTCCACACGAATTTCTTTTTTGACGATAGGGTTTCTGATATAGGGAAAACAACACTCGAAAAATTTTCGATAAATCGCCTATACCATCCGGCGAGACCTAAGAAACCTCTCACTTGTTTGAGATTTTTGGGAATGGGCCACTCTTTAATGGCACTGACCTTTTCAGGATCGGTAGTGATGCCGCCGTCGCCAATCACGTAACCCAGGTATTTCACCCGAGTTACGCAAAAGTGACTTTTGGCTACGTTAAGAGTAAGGTTTGCTTTCTGAAATTGTTCAGCAATACGAACAAGGATGGCTAGATGTTGTTGAAAATTTTCGGACACTACAATTAAATCGTCTAAATACCCAAAAACGCTGGTCTTCAGATCGGCAGGAATAATCGCATCCATTAACCGACACATAGTTTGTGGCGCTGTACACAGCCCAAAAGGCATGACCACAAACTGGTACAGGGGCCTACCGGGTACTGTAAATGCGGTTAATGGTTTTGATTCTTCTGATAAGGCAATTTGCCAATAAGCGTCTTTAAGGTCCAACTTCGATATTATATTGGCTTTTGGAAGCCGCGCAAAAATTCCCTCGATAGATGGTAGTGGATATGCATCCTTTTTGGTGACTGAATTCACCTTTCTTGCATCAAGACAGAGACGGACTTTGTTGGGCTTTATTACCAACCGCATAGGAGAACTCCAGGGTGATGATGATGGTTCTATCACACCCAATGTCAACATTCTGTCGATTTCCATAAACATCAGTTTCTCCACAGCAGGAGAAACTGGATAGAACCGTTGTTTGATAGCTTTGGCCTGGCCAACGTCAATATCATGCTTAATTAAGCTGGTTCTCCCTAACCCTTGTTTTTCGAAATTCGGAAATAATGAAATAACAGCGTTTAATTGCTGATGTTGACTAGAAGTTAGTTTGTAACATGGAGCATCTGACTCTTCAGGATCAGATTTATCCTTTTCATCAGACGGATCTGCGGACGTTTTAAAATCGGACAAAACGGACGGACTTAAACTAAGCGCGGACTTGTCGATTAAATCAATCGATTGCACAATATTTGGCATTAAATTAAATTTTTTCCAAAAGTCAATGCCTAATATCAGGCGTTGGGATATTGAAGGAATTATAAATAGATCAAAATTTTGTGTAGTGTCTTTAAAGGTAATGTCGACGTTAAGCCAACCAATTACCGACTGTGATTTTCCATCTGCAGTTTTAACGAAATCCTTGCATTTGGAAAAATTTCGATATTTTGTAAAATCATGTTTAGCAAGATCAGAACCAATGCAGCTTACGCTTGCACCGGTGTCCAATAATCCAAATTCAGTAAAATCTAAAAAACTAACTTTGGCGTAATAACGCATATCTTCAGGGTTACTAACAATAGCCGAAACTAAAAGTTTAGAACATAATTTACGATGTTTGTAAAATTTTCTAAGCCGCAGTGTTGAACGTTTTGGCTGACGATTTACTGATATTGCATCCATCGCATCGAAAATTTCATTGCGCCTACGTACGTATTGTTCATATCGCTTGTGATATGGCAATTTTGGGTAAATTATTTTTGATAAGTCGGTATAGTCATTATTTTTATCAATGATAAACTCACGTTTTAAAATCTTAACGCCAGTTAAATCTGGGTCGGTTTTTATATTAGTAGAATCGGTTTTATTTTTAGAAGAATCATTAATATTTTCTTCATTAGTCAAATCATTGTGGGGTAAATCAGGGAATATTTTGTTGTCACATTTGGGATTAAAATTTTGCGAATCTGAATCTACTTCGGGTCTTTTGGTGGACCAGGTGGTCGGTAGTTTTTTGACGGATTGTTTTTTCTAGCGGCACACCGTGGACAATCGGGCAGATAAGTGTCTTTTGCACCACAACCGTAACAAAAGACTACTCTATCTTTGCGGCATTGTTTCCAGGAGTGACCCGCCTCGTCGCAATTCCAACATTTCAAATATCCTTCTGGACTTTGGACTGCTTCTACAGCCATTGCGTTTTCACCAGCCGCTTCTGGTTCTTCTTCAACTGCGTCGTCAATCTCAGCAACATTACGTCGAGGAAAATTGAGATTCTGATTACGCACAGGAAGATTTCTTCTTACATGTTCATCTCTCAAAAAGTGTTCTCGCATTTGAACCAATTGCCGCAAGTGTGTCAATGAACGAATCGGAACGTAAAGTAAATCAAGCCGAATATCGGGATGTAGATTTCGCGCTAAAATTTCGATTATCTCGGCTTCAGTCATGGGACTAGGCAATCGATCCATAATTGATGAAATGGCATCAAAAAATGCATCAAATGTTTCGCCCTGTTTTTGTTTTCGGTTGCGAATTTCTTCGCGAATATCAAATGATGACTTAAAGTCTCGATATTGGCACCTTAGGGCCTCACAAAACTCTTTCCAAGTGACTACTTGAACTTGTTTGTGATACCTCCAATACCAGCTTCTTGCCTTTCCTGTTAACAGGATGTGCAAGTTACGACAAACCAAGGAAAAGTCACCACCAAAAGTATTGTTTGTTAATGCTCGTAGTCGGTACAAAAATTCCTCTACGTTTGATGAACCATCAAACTCTAGGTTCCATTTTTGTATAAGAGAAGTTACCCTATCGGCGGGTAAATTACTTGCGTTAGAATAAGAATATCCATTTGGGGAGTTCATAAAATGACGATTAAAATTAGCTTGTGGTGCTTGTTGCGGAATTTCTCCAAGATTTGGAAAATTATTCAAATTTTGTAAATTTGGTTGAGGGTTAGCTGCAGCTTGTGCTAAATTACTGAAATTATTTTCATTTGGTGGAAAATAAGCAGCAGCAGCTTGTGCCGGTCGTACAGGATTTTCCAACAAATTTGGTTGGTTATTGACCTGATTTGAAATAAAATTATTATTTGGTTGTAAATTAGAGCTAGCCTCCTGTCGCAAAGGTGGTACCAAATTTCCATTCTGGGAAGGTGGAACGTTATTATGATTCTGAAAAAATCGGGTTAAATTATCAGCAATCATTTGATTTACCTTTTCGTAATCTACGTTGTTTTGGTTTCTGGCAGGAGTTGGATTACCTACACTCTCAAACGGACTAAGCATGAAACTGCCATTAGAATAATTCCGATTATTCTGATTTTGAGAAGTATTTCTGTCATTCGGCTGCGACAATGTTGGTCTGTCAGATGAATTTTGCAGAAGCAAGTTAACATTGTGCTCAGCCAAACGATTCATTTCACTATAATCGATTACATTCGTATTCGGTATTTGTGCATTACCTGCAACGTTTTGTGGTGGTTGTTGATTACCAACATTTCCAGCTGGTGTTACACGTACAGTTTGATTGGTAGCTAGACTCCGCTCTGGAGTAGCAAAATTATCCATTGAAAAATTAACATTATTCGGTTGTTCCTGATTCTGAGAATCTTGGAACAAATTTTTGCTGGCATTTCTTGTATTATATTGTTTTGGTATTGCCCCTCTTCCTCTTCTGCTCTGGGATTTAGCCTGAAGAACCGTTTTAGGGTTAATAACCAATTTCCGTAATTCATTAAGTTGGCAAGAACGCTTGCAAACAGGACACTGTGAAGAAGTCGATAAATGGGCTTCAATGCAGGGTCTGTGAAAACCATGAGAGCATTCATGAATAATCAAACAGTGTTGCCCTTCTGTCATTGGTTCATTACACAAATGACAAACTGATGGTTCTATAGCAACTGGTGCCATGGGTAGTGGTGGCGGTACACCAGGTGGCTTTCCAGGAGGATTAGGATTATTTTGATCAGAATCCATATTGAAATAAAAAGGAAATACGTAGAATATTTTATGTATTCGCAACTATTAAAATAATGTAAAATTTTTTTAATAAGTTACGTTTTAAAGTTAACTTGAAGGTAAAGTTTTATAAAACAAAAAAACCAAATACGATTTTCAATTTGTAATCTTTTGATTTATTAGTTTGATGTATGTATTGTAAACGCACTTTAAAAATTAAAACTTACAGTTTTTTCTGACCGGTTTGAAAAAAAAATATAAATTTGTCTTTTTTTTTTTTCGTAAAATTAAATTTCTTCACTATGACGTAAATCGCAAGAAATTATAGTTAAATATGTTTGATTTGAACAAACGAAAGGTTTGAGAAAAAAATAAAAAAGTAAAATATTGATTTAAATAGCAACAACAAATTTTGTTTGTTGTACACAGTAATTTACAAGTAACAACAAGATGATCTTTGTAAATGATTCGATATTTCGAATTTTAAATCAAAACTCACATAGATTTAATTTTTTTAAAGTAAAAGTTTAAAATATCAAAATATCTAAGAATATGATTAGCAAAATTTGTAACTGGTATAAGACAAAAATTTCAACTATGACTTGTTTTCGCTCATGGTGATTATACAGTAGGGTTAAAATAAGGCTTTATATATGATCAAAATAGAAATAAAAGATTTTGGCTATGAATTTTTTTGTAATACTACGAACCGTTATCATTTGCAAACAAACCAGCAATGAACAGATTTGTGTATCGATAAAAAATTTCTTTAATGTATCGGATGCTAAATTGCGAGCAGCAAAATAACATAGTCCATATACAAAAAAGCTGCTGATACCTAAGTTTACAAAAAATAAAATTTCGTATTTTACTAAAAAATAACATCGTGTATAATTCGTTAAAATAACTTTCAGCAGTTTCATGAAAGGAATATGTAGCGGTAAAACGGTTAGACTACTCGATTTAATTTTTCCAAGTATCTAAAATGCTCCAGAAAAACTTGCAAATTTATTCAGGAAAAAGAGTTTTGATATTAAAACCAATTGGACACAAGACTTGAAATGAACTCTAGAAAATTTATAACAAGATTCGGAACCGAAAAAGACCAAAATTTGGGATATTTTCGGCCCCACGTTGGGCGCCATTTATGTAATATGTAACGTACACGTACAACTAGAAGCTGTATAGTATTTTAAAACAACTGAATTTCCGAAGAAATAAAAATGTCTTTTTAAAGTGCTAGTGAATTGAGAACGGCGGGAGCCATTTGGTTGCTAGCTAGCAGTCGGGATGGGGGAGTTCTTGTCCTCTTTTCAACTAGCCTCTGTACTTTTACACATCGTCTTTTATAAAGACTCCCTAAATTAAACTAACAAGAAAAAAAAATTTATTACTCTACAATGGACCAGAATAACCATATATCTCAAAAAAGAAAACAAACTAAGCCCCAATATGGTTATTAATGAAAATGACTCTAAACAAAAGTATTTTGATCACAAAGCCTTTAATAATTTAGGTATCCCAGTTGTTATTGGGAACCCTCGTCTCAATACCCGCCCTTCCAATGATCCTAGTGACGAATTAAAATTCTAGGATCCCACTTTTGTGAATCCCCTACCGTTTATACCATGATTGAAAACAAAATATTTAAATTTAGCAATTCATTTTGAATTAAAAATTCTATTTATTCAACCCATATATTATTTTAGAAAACATTTGTAAATATAAGTAGATTAGAACTAAACTTTAATTAAATATAAAAATTAGCTTTCAGTAAAATTAATGAATGAAATTTATAAATTTAGACATATTTTTGATTTTAACTAACAAAATATCTCAATATAAAAAGTTAAACTCATTCTTTAGTAAATTTAAATTCCATAATTTTCATTCGAATGATATCAAAAATTTTCTAGGTAAATTTTAATTAAAACTACTAATTCGTATATTTGGAAAATTCAAATCAAAATTTTAGAAAATTACACCATTAATTAAAATTTGGTATCTTAAAAATTTGCAAAGATTTCAATTTATAGATTTAATTTTATACTTAGATTTTAATTAGACAAATTTTTAGTAGAATTCATTTTATTATCAAATTTGTGGATTTTATCCGGTTTTAGAAAATATATATATAACTTTAAAAATTTTTAATTAGACAATTTTTTTTTTAATCGATTTTTATCATAATTTTAGGTGCAAAACTATTTAATCGCATGTTAGATATTTAAAAGAAATTATGCTCGCATTATACATATACTTGCAAAAACAATTATATTATTTCAAAGACGCGTTTTGAACGTTTAAAACAAGATACGGTAACGATACCGATTTCTATTCCAATGCAAAAAAAACATCAATAATAAATTTCAAAAATAAACATTAAAAGAGGAGTAAAAATTATATTTAATCAAAACAAAAAGATAAAACGGAAAAAAATTATGGGTATCATTACTTTGCTAATGCAAATACAAAACTAAACTTTTTTAAAAACAAAAATGCAAAAACATTATGTTAATTTTAACACTCTCCAAAATTTTGGAGCTCTTGTTTTGATTTTTTTAATAGTTACTCCACAATATACGTTGTTGTTGTTTTTGTATGGTTTAAAAAATGCAAGAATAAAAAAATAATATTTTACAACTCACCCAACGTAGTCATTGATGATCGATGAGGCCTCTCCGAACTCGATGATGTTGGAACCAATTGATGAAGCTAATAATGTTTAAAAATGTAGTAATGATGTTCTTGCATAAACCATATGATGTTTTTTTTTTTCTAACTAAATGATCATTAAATTATTTAATTTGCATGTCATTAATGATCATTTAAAAATTAAATTTTAATGTCATTAATGATAATTAAAAACCAATTTTAGATCGCGGAATGTTCACACTGGTGATGAAATTCAAAAGAAGGTGGTTCTTAACCTTTTTTTGATCCTTTCAAGATCCAAACTTAAACATTTACGCAATTAATATAAAACCGCAAAATTCGGATTTTAACCACCGGCTAATTGGTGTTGGTACTATTTTAAAGGTGTTTAACTTTAGAGTTGCTCGTCGCTGATTTTTGCTGTGGTTATAAATTTGATTTGTTTATTTCTTCTTTCGTAAATTGCTCTGAATTTGTATGAGGTTGATGAGTTTGAGGTAATTTGACTATTTTTTTTTTTTGTTGATTGATTGATTTTGTCACTTCTGTTTTACATAAGAAATAAATTTGGTGTTTTTTTTTTTTCCTTTTATAAAAAAAACCTGTTGGCTATCGTTTGGTCCAGTTGGTGACGTGGACGGTAAACCTAATAAAAATTGTTTTTGATATTAGAAATATGTTTTTGCTTTCGTTTCTGTTTTCTATTTGATTTTTAATCTTACCAGCCAATATTACGATGAAGGGGAAACAAAAATTATCAATAATTCTGCCTTGACTTTAGTTGAAAATCACTGAGTAACCAAGTAATATTACGGAAACTTTGGGATCAATTACTAGACTTTAAATATCACTTGGAACACCTTAAGAAAGTCACTTTTACGCTATGAATTGATTCACGATAATTAAAGTCTGGGTGTCTCACTTCTACACGTTGGAGGATGGTGTCTTTACTATTGTTTTAGATGGTACCCAATACCGTCAATAAAAAAAATTCTTGCGGATCCGTTGTGAAAGTGGAAATTTCTATATGGATGAATTTGCGTTGTCGGTATTACCCCGTTTTTTTGCACTTCAACCGAAACTCACACAAAACTTATTCACAATCCGAAATTTTTATGAATTTTATTCGGCTTCCTGGCAGTCGGTGAGTTGACGAAATTCTCGTGTGCAGAGTCTCACTTGTATATTAAGCTTTTCGTGATAGAATTTATCCAAAAGCGCAAAAGGGATTAGATTTGTCTAACCAATGAATTTAGCTTTAATTTCCACAAAGCCCTTTGACCAAAGAATTTTCAAATGAAGGCTCCGGCACATTTACTCTTAAAAGAATCGTTCCAAATCCTACAGTAAGGAATTTTGGAAAAACTCCATTAATTTTATTAAATTTCATGAAGAAATGGAAAAAATTACCTTGGCCTCCAAAAGAAGATTTGTTTTAAATTAGTTTGCGACGATATTTATTTAATTTTTGTTCGCGATTTCAGAAAAAATTTTCGATTAATTTTGGGACTCACAAATTGATCTTATTGCTTCAAAAGTTGGCAGAAAAAGGAAGTAAAGAAATTTTGAAGAAGCCAAGAAAAGTATAAAGAGAGATTTAGGTCTAATGAGATGATCGCAAGTGGTTACTTTTTTACCGGTTACTCACAAACATACGTCTCTAAGTCAAAAATTCTACTCCTCCCTGGACAACAACCAATTCTATGAAACACACCTCCATCATCAGAACTGTAAACTAAAGTGTCTTACCATATTTATTTTTACGAATTCCAAATAAATAAATTTATAAATTTATAATAAAATTGATTTTTAAATATATACTATTTTGTTTTTTAGTTTTCGACGATAGTACGTTTTGCTAAGTACTTAACATTCTACGCAACATCGATACGATATCGGCAACAATGTTGCTAAGCAATCAATGTTGATAAGCAATTCATGTTTATCAATATATTTGAAAAATCGTAATGATCATTATTAGTTCATTTAGAAACGTACATACAAAAAACAACAATAGTCTTGTCATTATTGGATGGTAGAAAAAGTTTATAAGCAGTACATGTATCAATCGTAGCAAGTTAATAAGCTTATTATTTCACCAAATGTATTAAATATTTGAAAATATAAAAAATCTGGAATTTCATGTAACTAAATAAATTAATCAACAAACATTTTTCGAAATTGGAAAAAATATTTGTAATTTGTTTCCAATATACATAAACGCTATGATTATAGAAACTTGTTAAAGATACGAAATTTTGTTGGGTAAGAGAAAAAGTAGTTTTGTAAATACAAGTCAAAATTTTAAATTTGTTTATTCACCCAAAAGTAAGTTAGATGTTTAAAGATACATTAAAAAGAAAGAAAAAAAAATTTTTTAGGTAGTTTGTAGAATCGTACATTACAGCTGGTACTTACAGAGATATATGCATTTATGCAAAGTTTTTTTTTTCATTTTTATGAGAAACCCATTATTTAAGGTTTTTTGGAGACCCTCATTTTTAAATTGCTATAACTCGGTAAATAATGATGCGATTTTGACTCTATAAAAACTAGAATGCATAAGTATATTAGCTTTATCATGACAGAAAAAATTTAAGACTATCAGACTAGTATTAACAGATATTTATGCATTCATATCAAAAATATTTTCGGGTTACTTGTAATAACTTGAAATGGCTATATCAAGGTTACCATTATATCGATTTCAAATGCCTTTGCACGAATTTAAATCTTTTTCAATAAAGTTTAAATAGAATAAAAGAGATTGCTCGATTTTAAATTTTTAAAAAAATTTATTTTTTCAAAAATGATAAACTTGTAATTTTTCGTAGTCTGGAGACCTTTTACTTTCAACGGCTGTATCTCTGCAACTATTGCTCCGATTTTGTCAAAATAACAAAAAAATAAAAGATTGAGACTTTATCTTTCCTCTGAAACCAAATGTGAGACAATCGGGCTGGTACTTACAGAGATATATGCATTTATGCAAAGTTTTTTTTTCATTTTTATGAGAAACCCATTATTTAAAAAAATTTATTTTTTCAAAAATGATAAACTTGTAATTTTTCGTAGTCTGGAGACCTTTTACTTTCAACGGCTGTATCTCTGCAACTATTGCTCCGATTTTGTCAAAATAACAAAAAAATAAAAGATTGAGACTTTATCTTTCCTCTGAAACCAAATGTGAGACAATCGGGCTGGTACTTACAGAGATATATGCATTTATGCAAAGTTTTTTTTTCATTTTTATGAGAAACCCATTATTTAAGGTTTTTTGGAGACCCTCATTTTTAAATTGCTATAACTCGGTAAATAATGATCCGATTTTGACTCTATAAAAACTAGAAGGCATACGTATATTAGCTTTATCATGACAGAAAAAAATTAAGACTATCGGACTAGTATTAACAGATATTAATGCATTCATATCAAAAATATTTTCGGGTTACTTGTAATAACTTGAAATGGCTATATCAAGGTTACCATTATATCGATTTCAAATGCCTTTGCACGAATTTAAATCTTTTTCAATAAAGTTTAAATAGAATAAAAGAGATTGCTCGATTTTAAATTTTTAAAAAAATTTATTTTTTCAAAAATGATAAACTTGTAATTTTTCGTAGTCTGGAGACCTTTTACTTTCAACGGCTGTATCTCTGCAACTATTGCTCCGATTTTGTCAAAATAACAAAAAAAATAAAATATTGAGACCTTATCTTTCCTCTGAAACCAAATGTGAGACAATCGGGCTGGTACTTACAGAGATATATGCATTTATGCAAAGTTTTTTTTTCATTTTTATGAGAAACCCATTATTTAAGGTTTTTTGGAGACCCTCATTTTTAAATTGCTATAACTCGGTAAATAATGATGCGATTTTGACTCTATAAAAACTAGAATGCATAAGTATATTAGCTTTATCATGACAGAAAAAATTTAAGACTATCAGACTAGTATTAACAGATATTTATGCATTCATATCAAAAATATTTTCGGGTTACTTGTAATAACTTGAAATGGCTATATCAAGGTTACCATTATATCGATTTCAAATGCCTTTGCACGAATTTAAATCTTTTTCAATAAAGTTTAAATAGAATAAAAGAGATTGCTCGATTTTAAATTTTTAAAAAAATTTATTTTTTCAAAAATGATAAACTTGTAATTTTTCGTAGTCTGGAGACCTTTTACTTTCAACGGCTGTATCTCTGCAACTATTGCTCCGATTTTGTCAAAATAACAAAAAAATAAAAGATTGAGACTTTATCTTTCCTCTGAAACCAAATGTGAGACAATCGGGCTGGTACTTACAGAGATATATGCATTTATGCAAAGTTTTTTTTTTCATTTTTATGAGAAACCCATTATTTAAGGTTTTTTGGAGACCCTCATTTTTAAATTGCTATAACTCGGTAAATAATGATGCGATTTTGACTCTATAAAAACTAGAAGGCATAAGTATATTAGCTTTATCATGACAGAAAAAAATTAAGACTATCGGACTAGTATTAACAGATATTTATGCATTCATATCAAAAATATTTTCGGGTTACTTGTAATAACTTGAAATGGCTATATCAAGGTTACCATAATATCGATTTCAAATGCCTTTGCACGAATTTAAATCTTTTTCAATAAAGTTTAAATAGAATAAAAAAGATTGCTCGATTTTAAATTTTTAAAAAAATTTATTTTTTCAAAAATGATAAACTTGTAATTTTTCGTAGTCTGGAGACCTTTTACTTTCAACGGCTGTATCTCTGCAACTATTGCTCCGATTTTGTCAAAATAACAAAAAAATAAAAGATTGAGACTTTATCTTTCCTCTGGAACCAAATGTGAGACAATCGTGCTGGTACTTACAGAGATATATGCATTTATGCAAAGTTTTATTTTCATTTTTATGAGAAACCCATTATTTAAGGTTTTTTTGGAGACCCTCATTTTTAAATTGCTATAACTCGGTAAATAATGATGCGATTTTGACTCTATAAAAACTAGAATGCATAAGTATATTAGCTTTATCATGACAGAAAAAATTTTAGACTATCAGACTAGTATTAACAGATATTTATGCATTCATATCAAAAATATTTTCGGGTTACTTGTAATAACTTGAAATGGCTATATCAAGGTTACCATTCTATCGTCTTCTAATGCCTTTGCACGAATTTAAATCTTTTTCAATAAAGTTTAAATAGAATAAAAGAGATTGCTCGATTTTAAATTTTTAAAAAAATTTATTTTTTCAAAAATGATAAACTTGTAATTTTTCGTAGTCTGGAGACCTTTTACTTTCAACGGCTGTATCTCTGCAACTATTGCTCCGATTTTGTCAAAATAACAAAAAAATTAAAGATTGAGACTTTATCTTTCCTCTGGAACCAAATGTGAGAAAATCGGGCTGGTACTTACAGAGATATATGCATTTATGCAAAGTTTTTTTTTCATTTTTATGAGAAACCCATTATTTAAGGTTTTTTGGAGACCCTCATTTTTAAATTGCTATAACTCGGCAAATAATGATCCGATTTTGACTCTATAAAAACTAGAAGGCATAAGTATATTAGCTTTATCATGACAGAAAAAAATTAAGACTATCGGACTAGTATTAACAGATATTTATGCATTCATATCAAAAATATTTTCGGGTTACTTGTAATAACTTGAAATGGCTATATCAAGGTTACCATTCTATCGTTTTCTAATGCCTTTGCACGAATTTAAATCTTTTTCAATAAAGTTTAAATAGAATAAAAGAGATTGCTCGATTTTAAATTTTTAAAAAAATTTATTTTTTCAAAAATGATAAACTTGTAATTTTTCGTAGTCTGGAGACCTTTTACTTTCAACGGCTGTATCTCTGCAACTATTGCTCCGATTTTGTCAAAATAACAAAAAAATAAAAGATTGAGACTTTATCTTTCCTCTGGAACCAAATGTGAGACAATCGGGCTGGTACTTACAGAGATATATGCATTTATGCAAAGTTTTTTTTTTTCATTTTTATGAGAAACCCATTATTTAAGGTTTTTTGGAGACCCTCATTTTTAAATTGCTATAACTCGGTAAATAATGATCCGATTTTGACTCTATAAAAACTAGAAGGCATAAGTATATTAGCTTTATCATGACAGAAAAAAATTAAGACTATCGGACTAGTATTAACAGATATTTATGCATTCATATCAAAAATATTTTCGGGTTACTTGTAATAACTTGAAATGGCTATATCAAGGTTACCATTATATCGATTTCAAATGCCTTTGCACGAATTTAAATCTTTTTCAATAAAGTTTAAATAGAATAAAAGAGATTGCTCGATTTTAAATTTTTAAAAAAATTTATTTTTTCAAAAATGATAAACTTGTAATTTTTCGTAGTCTGGAGACCTTTTACTTTCAACGGCTGTATCTCTGCAACTATTGCTCCGATTTTGTCAAAATAACAAAAAAATAAAAGATTGAGACTTTATCTTTCCTCTGAAACCAAATGTGAGACAATCGGGCTGGTACTTACAGAGATATATGCATTTATGCAAAGTTTTTTTTTCATTTTTATGAGAAACCCACTATTTAAGGTTTTTTGGAGACCCTCATTTTTAAATTGCTATAACTCGGTAAATAATGATGCGATTTTGACTCTATAAAAACTAGAAGGCATAAGTATATTAGCTTTATCATGACAGAAAAAAATTAAGACTATCGGACTAGTATTAACAGATATTTATGCATTCATATCAAAAATATTTTCGGGTTACTTGTAATAACTTGAAATGGCTATATCAAGGTTACCATAATATCGATTTCAAATGCCTTTGCACGAATTTAAATCTTTTTCAATAAAGTTTAAATAGAATAAAAGAGATTGCTCGATTTTAAATTTTTAAAAAAATTTATTTTTTCAAAAATGATAAACTTGTAATTTTTCGTAGTCTGGAGACCTTTTACTTTCAACGGCTGTATCTCTGCAACTATTGCTCCGATTTTGTCAAAATAACAAAAAAATAAAAGATTGAGACTTTATCTTTCCTCTGAAACCAAATGTGAGACAATCGGGCTGGTACTTACAGAGATATATGCATTTATGCAAAGTTTTTTTTTTCATTTTTATGAGAAACCCATTATTTAAGGTTTTTTGGAGACCCTCATTTTTAAATTGCTATAACTCGGTAAATAATGATGCGATTTTGACTCTATAAAAACTAGAATGCATAAGTATATTAGCTTTATCATGACAGAAAAAATTTAAGACTATCAGACTAGTATTAACAGATATTTATGCATTCATATCAAAAATATTTTCGGGTTACTTGTAATAACTTGAAATGGCTATATCAAGGTTACCATTATATCGATTTCAAATGCCTTTGCACGAATTTAAATCTTTTTCAATAAAGTTTAAATAGAATAAAAAAGATTGCTCGATTTTAAATTTTTAAAAAAATTTATTTTTTCAAAAATGATAAACTTGTAATTTTTCGTAGTCTGGAGACCTTTTACTTTCAACGGCTGTATCTCTGCAACTATTGCTCCGATTTTGTCAAAATAACAAAAAAAAAAAAGATTGAGACTTTATCTTTCCTCTGGAACCAAATGTGAGACAATCGGGCTGGTACTTACAGAGATATATGCATTTATGCAAAGTTTTTTTTTTCATTTTTATGAGAAACCCATTATTTAAGGTTTTTTGGAGACCCTCATTTTTAAATTGCTATAACTCGGTAAATAATGATCCGATTTTGACTCTATAAAAACTAGAAGGCATAAGTATATTAGCTTTATCATGACAGAAAAAAATTAAGACTATCGGACTAGTATTAACAGATATTAATGCATTCATATCAAAAATATTTTCGGGTTACTTGTAATAACTTGAAATGGCTATATCAAGGTTACCATTATATCGATTTCAAATGCCTTTGCACGAATTTAAATCTTTTTCAATAAAGTTTAAATAGAATAAAAGAGATTGCTCGAATTTAAATTTTTAAAAAAATTTATTTTTTCAAAAATGATAAACTTGTAATTTTTCGTAGTCTGGAGACCTTTTACTTTCAACGGCTGTATCTCTGCAACTATTGCTCCGATTTTGTCAAAATAACAAAAAAATAAAAGATTGAGACTTTATCTTTCCTCTGAAACCAAATGTGAGACAATCGGGCTGGTACTTACAGAGATATATGCATTTATGCAAAGTTTTTTTTTT
The DNA here is from genome assembly GCA_963921195.1 of Pegoplata infirma. Taxonomy (NCBI): domain Eukaryota; kingdom Metazoa; phylum Arthropoda; class Insecta; order Diptera; family Anthomyiidae; genus Pegoplata; species Pegoplata infirma. Next base: position 26,070 of record CAWUER010000414.1, on the reverse strand, counting down.
CATTTTTATGAGAAACCCATTATTTAAGGTTTTTTGGAGACCCTCATTTTTAAATTGCTATAACTCGGTAAATAATGATCCGATTTTGACTCTATAAAAACTAGAAGGCATAAGTATATTAGCTTTATCATGACAGAAAAAAATTAAGACTATCGGACTAGTATTAACAGATATTAATGCATTAATATCAAAAATATTTTCGGGTTACTTGTAATAACTTGAAATGGCTATATCAAGGTTACCATTATATCGATTTCAAATGCCTTTGCACGAATTTAAATCTTTTTCAATAAAGTTTAAATAGAATAAAAGAGATTGCTCGAATTTAAATTTTTAAAAAAATTTATTTTTTCAAAAATGATAAACTTGTAATTTTTCGTAGTCTGGAGACCTTTTACTTTCAACGGCTGTATCTCTGCAACTATTGCTCCGATTTTGTCAAAATAACAAAAAAATAAAAGATTGAGACTTTATCTTTCCTCTGGAACCAAATGTGAGACAATCGGGCTGGTACTTACAGAGATATATGCATTTATGCAAAGTTTTTTTTTCATTTTTATGAGAAACCCATTATTTAAGGTTTTTTGGAGACCCTAATTTTTAAATTGCTATAACTCGGTAAATAATGATCCGATTTTGACTCTATAAAAACTAGAAGGCATAAGTATATTAGCTTTATCATGACAGAAAAAAATTAAGACTATCGGACTAGTATTAACAGATATTTATGCATTCATATCAAAAATATTTTCGGGTTACTTGTAATAACTTGAAATGGCTATATCAAGGTTACCATAATATCGATTTCAAATGCCTTTGCACGAATTTAAATCTTTTTCAATAAAGTTTAAATAGAATAAAAGAGATTGCTCGATTTTAAATTTTTAAAAAAATTTATTTTTTCAAAAATGATAAACTTGTAATTTTTCGTAGCCTGGAGACCATTTACTTTCAACGGCTGTATCTCTGCAACTATTGCTCCGATTTTGTCAAAATAACAAAAAAATAAAAGATTGAGACTTTATCTTTCCTCTGGAACCAAATGTGAGACAATCGGGCTGGTACTTACAGAGATATATGCATTTATGCAAAGTTTTTTTTTCATTTTTATGAGAGACCCATTATTTAAGGTTTTTTGGAGACCCTCATTTTTAAATTGCTATAACTCGGTAAATAATGATGCGATTTTGACTCTATAAAAACTAGAAGGCATAAGTATATTAGCTTTATCATGACAGAAAAAAATTAAGACTATCGGACTAGTATTAACAGATATTTATGCATTCATATCAAAAATATTTTCGGGTTACTTGTAATAACTTGAAATGGCTATATCAAGGTTACCATAATATCGATTTCAAATGCCTTTGCACGAATTTAAATCTTTTTCAATAAAGTTTAAATAGAATAAAAGAGATTGCTCGATTTTAAATTTTTAAAAAAAAATTATTTTTTCAAAAATGATAAACTTGTAATTTTTCGTAGTCTGGAGACCTTTTACTTTCAACGGCTGTATCTCTGCAACTATTGCTCCGATTTTGTCAAAATAACAAAAAAATAAAAGATTGAGACTTTATCTTTCCTCTGAAACCAAATGTGAGACAATCGGGCTGGTACTTACAGAGATATATGCATTTATGCAAAGTTTTTTTTTCATTTTTATGAGAAACCCATTATTTAAGGTTTTTTGGAGACCCTCATTTTTAAATTGCTATAACTCGGTAAATAATGATGCGATTTTGACTCTATAAAAACTAGAATGCATAAGTATATTAGCTTTATCATGACAGAAAAAATTTAAGACTATCAGACTAGTATTAACAGATATTTATGCATTCATATCAAAAATATTTTCGGGTTACTTGTAATAACTTGAAATGGCTATATCAAGGTTACCATTATATCGATTTCAAATGCCTTTGCACGAAATTAAATCTTTTTCAATAAAGTTTAAATAGAATAAAAGAGATTGCTCGATTTTAAATTTTTAAAAAAATTTATTTTTTCAAAAATGATAAACTTGTAAATTTTCGTAGTCTGGAGACCTTTTACTTTCAACGGCTGTATCTCTGCAACTATTGCTCCGATTTTGTCAAAATAACAAAAAAATAAAAGATTGAGACTTTATCTTTCCTCTGAAACCAAATGTGAGACAATCGGGCTGGTACTTACAGAGATATATGCATTTATGCAAAGTTTTTTTTTTCATTTTTATGAGAAACCCATTATTTAAGGTTTTTTGGAGACCCTCATTTTTAAATTGCTATAACTCGGTAAATAATGATCCGATTTTGACTCTATAAAAACTAGAAGGCATAAGTATATTAGCTTTATCATGACAGAAAAAAATTAAGACTATCGGACTAGTATTAACAGATATTAATGCATTCATATCAAAAATATTTTCGGGTTACTTGTAATAACTTGAAATGGCTATATCAAGGTTACCATTATATCGATTTCAAATGCCTTTGCACGAATTTAAATCTTTTTCAATAAAGTTTAAATAGAATAAAAGAGATTGCTCGAATTTAAATTTTTAAAAAAATTTATTTTTTCAAAAATGATAAACTTGTAATTTTTCGTAGTCTGGAGACCTTTTACTTTCAACGGCTGTATCTCTGCAACTATTGCTCCGATTTTGTCAAAATAACAAAAAAATAAAAGATTGAGACTTTATCTTTCCTCTGAAACCAAATGTGAGACAATCGGGCTGGTACTTACAGAGATATATGCATTTATGCAAAGTTTTTTTTTTCATTTTTATGAGAAACCCATTATTTAAGGTTTTTTGGATACCCTCATTTTTAAATTGCTATAACTCGGTAAATAATGATCCGATTTTGACTCTATAAAAACTAGAAGGCATAAGTATATTAGCTTTATCATGACAGAAAAAAATTAAGACTATCGGACTAGTATTAACAGATATTAATGCATTCATATCAAAAATATTTTCGGGTTACTTGTAATAACTTGAAATGGCTATATCAAGGTTACCATTATATCGATTTCAAATGCCTTTGCACGAATTTAAATCTTTTTCAATAAAGTTTAAATAGAATAAAAGAGATTGCTCGAATTTAAATTTTTAAAAAAATTTATTTTTTCAAAAATGATAAACTTGTAATTTTTCGTAGTCTGGAGACCTTTTACTTTCAACGGCTGTATCTCTGCAACTATTGCTCCGATTTTGGCAAAATAACAAAAAAATAAAAGATTGAGACTTTATCTTTCCTCTGGAACCAAATGTGAGACAATCGGGCTGGTACTTACAGAGATATATGCATTTATGCAAAGTTTTTTTTTCATTTTTATGAGAAACCCATTATTTAAGGTTTTTTGGAGACCCTAATTTTTAAATTGCTATAACTCGGTAAATAATGATCCGATTTTGACTCTATAAAAACTAGAAGGCATAAGTATATTAGCTTTATCATGACAGAAAAAAATTAAGACTATCGGACAAGTATTAACAGATATTTATGCATTCATATCAAAAATATTTTCGGGTTACTTGTAATAACTTGAAATGGCTATATCAAGGTTACCATTATTTCGATTTCAAATGCCTTTGCACGAATTTAAATCTTTTCCAATAAAGTTTAAATAGAATAAAAGAGATTGCTCGATTTTAAATTTTTAAAAAAATTTATTTTTTCAAAAATGATAAACTTGTAATTTTTCGTAGTCTGGAGACCTTTTACTTTCAACGGCTGTATCTCTGCAACTATTGCTCCGATTTTGTCAAAATAACAAAAAAATAAAAGATTGAGACTTTATCTTTCCTCTGAAACCAAATGTGAGACAATCGGGCTGGTACTTACAGAGATATATGCATTTATGCAAAGTTTTTTTTTAATTTTTATGAGAAACCCATTATTTAAGGTTTTTTGGAGACCCTCATTTTTAAATTGCTATAACTCGGTAAATAATGATGCGATTTTGACTCTATAAAAACTAGAAGGCATAAGTATATTAGCTTTATCATGACAGAAAAAAATTAAGACTATCGGACTAGTATTAACAGATATTTATGCATTCATATCAAAAATATTTTCGGGTTACTTGTAATAACTTGAAATGGCTATATCAAGTTTACCATAATATCGATTTCAAATGCCTTTGCACGAATTTAAATCTTTTTCAATAAAGTTTAAATAGAATAAAAGAGATTGCTCGATTTTAAATTTTTAAAAAAATTTATTTTTTCAAAAATGATAAACTTGTAATTTTTCGTAGTCTGGAGACCTTTTACTTTCAACGGCTGTATCTCTGCAACTATTGCTCCGATTTTGTCAAAATAACAAAAAAATAAAAGATTGAGACTTTATCTTTCCTCTGGAACCAAATGTGAGACAATCGGGCTGGTACTTACAGAGATATATGCATTTATGCAAAGTTTTTTTTTCATTTTTATGAGAAACCCATTATTTAAGGTTTTTTGGAGACCCTCATTTTTAAATTGCTATAACTCGGTAAATAATGATGCGATTTTGACTCTATAAAAACTAGAAGGCATAAGTATATTAGCTTTATCATGACAGAAAAAAATTAAGACTATCGGACTAGTATTAACAGATATTTATGCATTCATATCAAAAATATTTTCGGGTTACTTGTAATAACTTGAAATGGCTATATCAAGGTTACCATAATATCGATTTCAAATGCCTTTGCACGAATGTAAATCTTTTTCAATAAAGTTTAAATAGAATAAAAGAGATTGCTCGATTTTAAATTTTTAAAAAAATTTATTTTTTCAAAAATGATAAACTTGTAATTTTTCGTAGTCTGGAGACCTTTTACTTTCAACGGCTGTATCTCTGCAACTATTGCTCCGATTTTGTCAAAATAACAAAAAAATAAAAGATTGAGACTTTATCTTTCCTCTGAAACCAAATGTGAGACAATCGGGCTGGTACTTACAGAGATATATGCATTTATGCAAAGTTTTTTTTTCATTTTTATGAGAAACCCATTATTTAAGGTTTTTTGGAGACCCTCATTTTTAAATTGCTATAACTCGGTAAATAATGATGCGATTTTGACTCTATAAAAACTAGAATGCATAAGTATATTAGCTTTATCATGACAGAAAAAATTTAAGACTATCAGACTAGTATTAACAGATATTTATGCATTCATATCAAAAATATTTTCGGGTTACTTGTAATAACTTGAAATGGCTATATCAAGGTTACCATTATATCGATTTCAAATGCCTTTGCACGAATTTAAATCTTTTTCAATAAAGTTTAAATAGAATAAAAGAGATTGCTCGATTTTAAATTTTTAAAAAAAATTATTTTTTCAAAAATGATAAACTTGTAATTTTTCGTAGTCTGGAGACCTTTTACTTTCAACGGCTGTATCTCTGCAACTATTGCTCCGATTTTGTCAAAATAACAAAAAAATAAAAGATTGAGACTTTATCTTTCCTCTGAAACCAAATGTGAGACAATCGGGCTGGTACTTACAGAGATATATGCATTTATGCAAAGTTTTTTTTTCATTTTTATGAGAAACCCATTATTTAAGGTTTTTTGGAGACCCTCATTTTTAAATTGCTATAACTCGGTAAATAATGATCCGATTTTGACTCTATAAAAACTAGAAGGCATAAGTATATTAGCTTTATCATGACAGAAAAAAATTAAGACTATCGGACTAGTATTAACAGATATTAATGCATTCATATCAAAAATATTTTCGGGTTACTTGTAATAACTTGAAATGGCTATATCAAGGTTACCATTATATCGATTTCAAATGCCTTTGCACGAATTTAAATCTTTTTCAATAAAGTTTAAATAGAATAAAAGAGATTGCTCGAATTTAAATTTTTAAAAAAATTTATTTTTTCAAAAATGATAAACTTGTAATTTTTCGTAGTCTGGAGACCTTTTACTTTCAACGGCTGTATCTCTGCAACTATTGCTCCGATTTTGTCAAAATAACAAAAAAATAAAAGATTGAGACTTTATCTTTCCTCTGAAACCAAATGTGAGACAATCGGGCTGGTACTTACAGAGATATATGCATTTATGCAAAGTTTTTTTTTCATTTTTATGAGAAACCCATTATTTAAGGTTTTTTGGAGACCCTCATTTTTAAATTGCTATAACTCGGTAAATAATGATCCGATTTTGACTCTATAAAAACTAGAAGGCATAAGTATATTAGCTTTATCATGACAGAAAAAAATTAAGACTATCGGACTAGTATTAACAGATATTAATGCATTCATATCAAAAATATTTTCGGGTTACTTGTAATAACTTGAAATGGCTATATCAAGGTTACCATTATATCGATTTCAAATGCCTTTGCACGAATTTAAATCTTTTTCAATAAAGTTTAAATAGAATAAAAGAGATTGCTCGAATTTAAATTTTTAAAAAAATTTATTTTTTCAAAAATGATAAACTTGTAATTTTTCGTAGTCTGGAGACCTTTTACTTTCAACGGCTGTATCTCTGCAACTATTGCTCCGATTTTGTCAAAATAACAAAAAAATAAAAGATTGAGACTTTATCTTTCCTCTGGAACCAAATGTGAGACAATCGGGCTGGTACTTACAGAGATATATGCATTTATGCAAAGTTTTTTTTTCATTTTTATGAGAAACCCATTATTTAAGGTTTTTTGGAGACCCTAATTTTTAAATTGCTATAACTCGGTAAATAATGATCCGATTTTGACTCTATAAAAACTAGAAGGCATAAGTATATTAGCTTTATCATGACAGAAAAAAATTAAGACTATCGGACTAGTATTAACAGATATTTATGCATTCATATCAAAAATATTTTCGGGTTACTTGTAATAACTTGAAATGGCTATATCAAGGTTACCATTATTTCGATTTCAAATGCCTTTGCACGAATTTAAATCTTTTCCAATAAAGTTTAAATAGAATAAAAGAGATTGCTCGATTTTAAATTTTTAAAAAAATTTATTTTTTCAAAAATGATAAACTTGTAATTTTTCGTAGTCTGGAGACCTTTTACTTTCAACGGCTGTATCTCTGCAACTATTGCTCCGATTTTGTCAAAATAACAAAAAAATAAAAGATTGAGACTTTATCTTTCCTCTGAAACCAAATGTGAGACAATCGGGCTGGTACTTACAGAGATATATGCATTTATGCAAAGTTTTTTTTTCATTTTTATGAGAAACCCATTATTTAAGGTTTTTTGGAGACCCTCATTTTTAAATTGCTATAACTCGGTAAATAATGATGCGATTTTGACTCTATAAAAACTAGAAGGCATAAGTATATTAGCTTTATCATGACAGAAAAAAATTAAGACTATCGGACTAGTATTAACAGATATTTATGCATTCATATCAAAAATATTTTCGGGTTACTTGTAATAACTTGAAATGGCTATATCAAGGTTACCATTATTTCGATTTCAAATGCCTTTGCACGAATTTAAATCTTTTCCAATAAAGTTTAAATAGAATAAAAGAGATTGCTCGATTTTAAATTTTTAAAAAAATTTATTTTTTCAAAAATGATAAACTTGTAATTTTTCGTAGTCTGGAGACCTTTTACTTTCAACGGCTGTATCTCTGCAACTATTGCTCCGATTTTGTCAAAATAACAAAAAAATAAAAGATTGAGACTTTATCTTTCCTCTGAAACCAATTGTGAGACAATCGGGCTGGTACTTACAGAGATATATGCATTTATGCAAAGTTTTTTTTTCATTTTTATGAGAAACCCATTATTTAAGGTTTTTTGGAGACCCTCATTTTTAAATTGCTATAACTCGGTAAATAATGATGCGATTTTGACTCTATAAAAACTAGAAGGCATAAGTATATTAGCTTTATCATGACAGAAAAAAATTAAGACTATCGGACTAGTATTAACAGATATTTATGCATTCATATCAAAAATATTTTCGGGTTACTTGTAATAACTTGAAATGGCTATATCAAGGTTACCATAATATCGATTTCAAATGCCTTTGCACGAATTTAAATCTTTTTCAATAAAGTTTAAATAGAATAAAAGAGATTGCTCGATTTTAAATTTTTAAAAAAATTTATTTTTTCAAAAATGATAAACTTGTAATTTTTCGTAGTCTGGAGACCTTTTACTTTCAACGGCTGTATCTCTGCAACTATTGCTCCGATTTTGTCAAAATAACAAAAAAATAAAAGATTGAGACTTTATCTTTCCTCTGGAACCAAATGTGAGACAATCGGGCTGGTACTTACAGAGATATATGCATTTATGCAAAGTTTTTTTTTTTCATTTTTATGAGAAACCCATTATTTAAGGTTTTTTGGAGACCCTCATTTTTAAATTGCTATAACTCGGTAAATAATGATGCGATTTTGACTCTATAAAAACTAGAAGGCATAAGTATATTAGCTTTATCATGACAGAAAAAAATTAAGACTATCGGACTAGTATTAACAGATATTTATGCATTCATATCAAAAATATTTTCGGGTTACTTGTAATAACTTGAAATGGCTATATCAAGGTTACCATAATATCGATTTCAAATGCCTTTGCACGAATTTAAATCTTTTTCAATAAAGTTTAAATAGAATAAAAGAGATTGCTCGATTTTAAATTTTTAAAAAAATTTATTTTTTCAAAAATGATAAACTTGTAATTTTTCGTAGTCTGGAGACCTTTTACTTTCAACGGCTGTATCTCTCCAACTATTGCTCCGATTTTGTCAAAATAACAAAAAAATAAAAGATTGAGACTTTATCTTTCCTCTGAAACCAAATGTGAGACAATCGGGCTGGTACTTACAGAGATATATGCATTTATGCAAAGTTTTTTTTTCATTTTTATGAGAAACCCATTATTTAAGGTTTTTTGGAGACCCTCATTTTTAAATTGCTATAACTCGGTAAATAATGATGCGATTTTGACTCTATAAAAACTAGAATGCATAAGTATATTAGCTTTATCATGACAGAAAAAATTTAAGACTATCAGACTAGTATTAACAGATATTTATGCATTCATATCAAAAATATTTTCGGGTTACTTGTAATAACTTGAAATGGCTATATCAAGGTTACCATTATATCGATTTCAAATGCCTTTGCACGAATTTAAATCTTTTTCAATAAAGTTTAAATAGAATAAAAGAGATTGCTCGATTTTAAATTTTTAAAAAAATTTATTTTTTCAAAAATGATAAACTTGTAATTTTTCGTAGTCTGGAGACCTTTTACTTTCAACGGCTGTATCTCTGCAACTATTGCTCCGATTTTGTCAAAATAACAAAAAAATAAAAGATTGAGACTTTATCTTTCCTCTGAAACCAAATGTGAGACAATCGGGCTGGTACTTACAGAGATATATGCATTTATGCAAAGTTTTTTTTTCATTTTTATGAGAAACCCATTATTTAAGGTTTTTTGGAGACCCTCATTTTTAAATTGCTATAACTCGGTAAATAATGATCCGATTTTGACTCTATAAAAACTAGAAGGCATAAGTATATTAGCTTTATCATGACAGAAAAAAATTAAGACTATCGGACTAGTATTAACAGATATTAATGCATTCATATCAAAAATATTTTCGGGTTACTTGTAATAACTTGAAATGGCTATATCAAGGTTACCATTATATCGATTTCAAATGCCTTTGCACGAATTTAAATCTTTTTCAATAAAGTTTAAATAGAATAAAAGAGATTGCTCGAATTTAAATTTTTAAACAAATTTATTTTTTCAAAAATGATAAACTTGTAATTTTTCGTAGTCTGGAGACCTTTTACTTTCAACGGCTGTATCTCTGCAACTATTGCTCCGATTTTGTCAAAATAACAAAAAAATAAAAGATTGAGACTTTATCTTTCCTCTGAAACCAAATGTGAGACAATCGGGCTGGTACTTACAGAGATATATGCATTTATGCAAAGTTTTTTTTTCATTTTTATGAGAAACCCATTATTTAAGGTTTTTTGGAGACCCTCATTTTTAAATTGCTATAACTCGGTAAATAATGATCCGATTTTGACTCTATAAAAACTAGAAGGCATAAGTATATTAGCTTTATCATGACAGAAAAAAATTAAGACTATCGGACTAGTATTAACAGATATTAATGCATTCATATCAAAAATATTTTCGGGTTACTTGTAATAACTTGAAATGGCTATATCAAGGTTACCATTATATCGATTTCAAATGCCTTTGCACGAATTTAAATCTTTTTCAATAAAGTTTAAATAGAATAAAAGAGATTGCTCGAATTTAAATTTTTAAAAAAATTTATTTTTTCAAAAATGATAAACTTGTAATTTTTCGTAGTCTGGAGACCTTTTACTTTCAACGGCTGTATCTCTGCAACTATTGCTCCGATTTTGTCAAAATAACAAAATAATAAAAGATTGAGACTTTATCTTTCCTCTGGAACCAAATGTGAGACAATCGGGCTGGTACTTACAGAGATATATGCATTTATGCAAAGTTTTTTTTCATTTTTATGAGAAACCCATTATTTAAGGTTTTTTGGAGACCCTAATTTTTAAATTGCTATAACTCGGTAAATAATGATCCGATTTTGACTCTATAAAAACTAGAAGGCATAAGTATATTAGCTTTATCATGACAGAAAAAAATTAAGACTATCGGACTAGTATTAACAGATATTTATGCATTCATATCAAAAATATTTTCGGGTTACTTGTAATAACTTGAAATGGCTATATCAAGGTTACCATTATTTCGATTTCAAATGCCTTTGCACGAATTTAAATCTTTTCCAATAAAGTTTAAATAGAATAAAAGAGATTGCTCGATTTTAAATTTTTAAAAAAATTTATTTTTTCAAAAATGATAAACTTGTAATTTTTCGTAGTCTGGAGACCTTTTACTTTCAACGGCTGTATCTCTGCAACTATTGCTCCGATTTTGTCAAAATAACAAAAAAATAAAAGATTGAGACTTTATCTTTCCTCTGAAACCAAATGTGAGACAATCGGGCTGGTACTTACAGAGATATATGCATTTATGCAAAGTTTTTTTTTCATTTTTATGAGAAACCCATTATTTAAGGTTTTTTGGAGACCCTCATTTTTAAATTGCTATAACTCGGTAAATAATGATGCGATTTTGACTCTATAAAAACTAGAAGGCATAAGTATATTAGCTTTATCATGACAGAAAAAAATTAAGACTATCGGACTAGTATTAACAGATATTTATGCATTCATATCAAAAATATTTTCGGGTTACTTGTAATAACTTGAAATGGCTATATCAAGGTTACCATAATATCGATTTCAAATGCCTTTGCACGAATTTAAATCTTTTTCAATAAAGTTTAAATAGAATAAAAGAGATTGCTCGATTTTAAATTTTAAAAAAAATTTATTTTTTCAAAAATGATAAACTTGTAATTTTTCGTAGTCTGGAGACCTTTTACTTTCAACGGCTGTATCTCTGCAATTATTGCTCCGATTTTGTCAAAATAACAAAAAAATAAAAGATTGAGACTTTATCTTTCCTCTGGAACCAAATGTGAGACAATCGGGCTGGTACTTACAGAGATATATGCATTTATGCAAAGTTTTTTTTTCATTTTTATGAGAAACCCATTATTTAAGGTTTTTTGGGGACCCTCATTTTTAAATTGCTATAACTCGGTAAATAATGATGCGATTTTGACTCTATAAAAACTAGAAGGCATAAGTATATTAGCTTTATCATGACAGAAAAAAATTAAGACTATCGGACTAGTATTAACAGATATTTATGCATTCATATCAAAAATATTTTCGGGTTACTTGTAATAACTTGAAATGGCTATATCAAGGTTACCATAATATCGATTTCAAATGCCTTTGCACGAATTTAAATCTTTTTCAATAAAGTTTAAATAGAATAAAAGAGATTGCTCGATTTTAAATTTTTAAAAAAATTTATTTTTTCAAAAATGATAAACTTGTAATTTTTCGTAGTCTGGAGACCTTTTACTTTCAACGGCTGTATCTCTGCAACTATTGCTCCGATTTTGTCAAAATAACAAAAAAATAAAAGATTGAGACTTTATCTTTCCTCTGAAACCAAATGTGAGACAATCGGGCTGGTACTTACAGAGATATATGCATTTATGCAAAGTTTTTTTTTCATTTTTATGAGAAACCCATTATTTAAGGTTTTTTGGAGACCCTCATTTTTAAATTGCTATAACTCGGTAAATAATGATGCGATTTTGACTCTATAAAAACTAGAATGCATAAGTATATTAGCTTTATCATGACAGAAAAAATTTAAGACTATCAGACTAGTATTAACAGATATTTATGCATTCATATCAAAAATATTTTCGGGTTACTTGTAATAACTTGAAATGGCTATATCAAGGTTACCATTATATCGATTTCAAATGCCTTTGCACGAATTTAAATCTTTTTCAATAAAGTGTAAATAGAATAAAAGAGATTGCTCGATTTTAAATTTTTAAAAAAATTTATTTTTTCAAAAATGATAAACTTGTAATTTTTCGTAGTCTGGAGACCTTTTACTTTCAACGGCTGTATCTCTGCAACTATTGCTCCGATTTTGTCAAAATAACAAAAAAATAAAAGATTGAGACTTTATCTTTCCTCTGAAACCAAATGTGAGACAATCGGGCTGGTACTTACAGAGATATATGCATTTATGCAAAGTTTTTTTTTCATTTTTATGAGAAACCCATTATTTAAGGTTTTTTGGAGACCCTCATTTTTAAATTGCTATAACTCGGTAAATAATGATCCGATTTTGACTCTATAAAAACTAGAAGGCATAAGTATATTAGCTTTATCATGACAGAAAAAAATTAAGACTATCGGACTAGTATTAACAGATATTAATGCATTCATATCAAAAATATTTTCGGGTTACTTGTAATAACTTGAAATGGCTATATCAAGGTTACCATTATATCGATTTCAAATGCCTTTGCACGAATTTAAATCTTTTTCAATAAAGTTTAAATAGAATAAAAGAGATTGCTCGAATTTAAATTTTTAAAAAAATTAATTTTTTCAAAAATGATAAACTTGTAATTTTTCGTAGTCTGGAGACCTTTTACTTTCAACGGCTGTATCTCTGCAACTATTGCTCCGATTTTGTCAAAATAACAAAAAAATAAAAGATTGAGACTTTATCTTTCCTCTGAAACCAAATGTGAGACAATCGGGCTGGTACTTACAGAGATATATGCATTTATGCAAAGTTTTTTTTTCATTTTTATGAGAAACCCATTATTTAAGGTTTTTTGGAGACCCTCATTTTTAAATTGCTATAACTCGGTAAATAATGATCCGATTTTGACTCTATAAAAACTAGAAGGCATAAGTATATTAGCTTTATCATGACAGAAAAAAATTAAGACTATCGGACTAGTATTAACAGATATTAATGCATTCATATCAAAAATATTTTCGGGTTACTTGTAATAACTTGAAATGGCTATATCAAGGTTACCATTATATCGATTTCAAATGCCTTTGCACGAATTTAAATCTTTTTCAATAAAGTTTAAATAGAATAAAAGAGATTGCTCGAATTTAAATTTTTAAAAAAATTTATTTTTTCAAAAATGATAAACTTGTAATTTTTCGTAGTCTGGAGACCTTTTACTTTCAACGGCTGTATCTCTGCAACTATTGCTCCGATTTTGTCAAAATAACAAAAAAATAAAAGATTGAGACTTTATCTTTCCTCTGGAACCAAATGTGAGACAATCGGGCTGGTACTTACAGAGATATATGCATTTATGCAAAGTTTTTTTTTTCATTTTTATGAGAAACCCATTATTTAAGGTTTTTTGGAGACCCTAATTTTTAAATTGCTATAACTCGGTAAATAATGATCCGATTTTGACTCTATAAAAACTAGAAGGCATAAGTATATTAGCTTTATCATGACAGAAAAAAATTAAGACTATCGGACTAGTATTAACAGATATTTATGCATTCATATCAAAAATATTTTCGGGTTACTTGTAATAACTTGAAATGGCTATATCAAGGTTACCATTATTTCGATTTCAAATGCCTTTGCACGAATTTAAATCTTTTCCAATAAAGTTTAAATAGAATAAAAGAGATTGCTCGATTTTAAATTTTTAAAAAAATTTATTTTTTCAAAAATGATAAACTTGTAATTTTTCGTAGTCTGGAGACCTTTTACTTTCAACGGCTGTATCTCTGCAACTATTGCTCCGATTTTGTCAAAATAACAAAAAAATAAAAGATTGAGACTTTATCTTTCCTCTGAAACCAAATGTGAGACAATCGGGCTGGTACTTACAGAGATATATGCATTTATGCAAAGTTTTTTTTTCATTTTTATGAGAAACCCATTATTTAAGGTTTTTTGGAGACCCTAATTTTTAAATTGCTATAACTCGGTAAATAATGATCCGATTTTGACTCTATAAAAACTAGAAGGCATAAGTATATTAGCTTTATCATGACAGAAAAAAATTAAGACTATCGGACTAGTATTAACAGATATTAATGCATTCATATCAAAAATATTTTCGGGTTACTTGTAATAACTTGAAATGGCTATATCAAGGTTACCATTATATCGATTTCAAATGCCTTTGCACGAATTTAAATCTTTTTCAATAAAGTTTAAATAGAATAAAAGAGATTGCTCGAATTTAAATTTTTAAAAAAATTTATTTTTTCAAAAATGATAAACTTGTAATTTTTCGTAGTCTGGAGACCTTTTACTTTCAACGGCTGTATCTCTGCAACTATTGCTCCGATTTTGTCAAAATAACAAAAAAATAAAAGATTGAGACTTTATCTTTCCTCTGAAACCAAATGTGAGACAATCGGGCTGGTACTTACAGAGATATATGCATTTATGCAAAGTTTTTTTTTCATTTTTATGAGAAACCCATTATTTAAGGTTTTTTGGAGACCCTCATTTTTAAATTGCTATAACTCGGTAAATAATGATCCGATTTTGACTCTATAAAAACCAGAAGGCATAAGTATATTAGCTTTATCATGACAGAAAAAAATTAAGACTATCGGACTAGTATTAACAGATATTAATGCATTCATATCAAAAATATTTTCGGGTTACTTGTAATAACTTGAAATGGCTATATCAAGGTTACCATAATATCGATTTCAAATGCCTTTGCACGAATTTAAATCTTTTTCAATAAAGTTTAAATAGAATAAAAGAGATTGCTCGATTTTAAATTTTTAAAAAAATTTATTTTTTCAAAAATGATAAACTTGTAATTTTTCGTAGTCTGGAGACCTTTTACTTTCAACGGCTGTATCTCTGCAACTATTGCTCCGATTTTGTCAAAATAACAAAAAAATAAAAGATTGAGACTTTATCTTTCCTCTGAAACCAAATGTGAGACAATCGGGCTGGTACTTACAGAGATATATGCATTTATGCAAAGTTTTTTTTTCATTTTTATGAGAAACCCATTATTTAAGGTTTTTTAGAGACCCTCATTTTTAAATTGCTATAACTCGGTAAATAATGATGCGATTTTGACTCTATAAAAACTAGAAGGCATAGTCTGGAGACCTTTTATTTTCAACGGCTGTATCTCTGCAACTATTGCTCCGATTTTGTCAAAATAACAAAAAAATAAAAGATTGAGACTTTATCTTTCCTCTGGAACCAAATGTGAGACAATCGGGCTGGTACTTACAGAGATATATGCATTTATGCAAAGTTTTTTTTTCATTTTTATGAGAAACCCATTATTTAAGGTTTTTTGGAGACCCTCATTTTTAAATTGCTATAACTCGGTAAATAATGATGCGATTTTGACTCTATAAAAACTAGAAGGCATAAGTATATTAGCTTTATCATGACAGAAAAAAATTAAGACTATCGGACTAGTATTAACAGATATTTATGCATTCATATCAAAAATATTTTCGGGTTACTTGTAATAACTTGAAATGGCTATATCAAGGTTACCATAATATCGATTTCAAATGCCTTTGCACGAATTTAAATCTTTTTCAATAAAGTTTAAATAGAATAAAAGAGATTGCTCGATTTTAAATTTTTAAAAAAATTTATTTTTTCAAAAATGATAAACTTGTAATTTTTCGTAGTCTGGAGACCTTTTACTTTCAACGGCTGTATCTCTGCAACTATTGCTCCGATTTTGTCAAAATAACAAAAAAATAAAAGATTGAGACTTTATCTTTCCTCTGAAACCAAATGTGAGACAATCGGGCTGGTACTTACAGAGATATATGCATTTATGCAAAGTTTTTTTTTTCATTTTTATGAGAAACCCATTATTTAAGGTTTTTTGGAGACCCTCATTTTTAAATTGCTATAACTCGGTAAATAATGATGCGATTTTGACTCTATAAAAACTAGAATGCATAAGTATATTAGCTTTATCATGACAGAAAAAATTTAAGACTATCAGACTAGTATTAACAGATATTTATGCATTCATATCAAAAATATTTTCGGGTTACTTGTAATAACTTGAAATGGCTATATCAAGGTTACCATTATATCGATTTTGTCAAAATAACAAAAAAATAAAAGATTGAGACTTTATCTTTCCTCTGGAACCAAATGTGAGACAATCGGGCTGGTACTTACAGAGATATATGCATTTATGCAAAGTTTTTTTTTCATTTTTATGAGAAACCCATTATTTAAGGTTTTTTGGAGACCCTAATTTTTAAATTGCTATAACTCGGTAAATAATGATCCGATTTTGACTCTATAAAAACTAGAAGGCATAAGTATATTAGCTTTATCATGACAGAAAAAAATTAAGACTATCGGACTAGTATTAACAGATATTTATGCATTCATATCAAAAATATTTTCGGGTTACTTGTAATAACTTGAAATGGCTATATCAAGGTTACCATTATTTCGATTTCAAATGCCTATGCACGAATTTAAATCTTTTCCAATAAAGTTTAAATAGAATAAAAGAGATTGCTCGATTTTAAATTTTTAAAAAAATTTATTTTTTCAAAAATGATAAACTTGTAATTTTTCGTAGTCTGGAGACCTTTTACTTTCAACGGCTGTATCTCTGCAACTATTGCTCCGATTTTGTCAAAATAACAAAAAAATAAAAGATTGAGACTTTATCTTTCCTCTGAAACCAAATGTGAGACAATCGGGCTGGTACTTACAGAGATATATGCATTTATGCAAAGTTTTTTTTTCATTTTTATGAGAAACCCATTATTTAAGGTTTTTTGGAGACCCTAATTTTTAAATTGCTATAACTCGGTAAATAATGATCCGATTTTGACTCTATAAAAACTAGAAGGCATAAGTATATTAGCTTTATCATGACAGAAAAAAATTAAGACTATCGGACTAGTATTAACAGATATTAATGCATTCATATCAAAAATATTTTCGGGTTACTTGTAATAACTTGAAATGGCTATATCAAGGTTACCATTATATCGATTTCAAATGCCTTTGCACGAATTTAAATCTTTTTCAATAAAGTTTAAATAGAATAAAAGAGATTGCTCGAATTTAAATTTTTAAAAAATTTATTTTTTCAAAAATGATAAACTTGTAATTTTTCGTAGTCTGGAGACCTTTTACTTTCAACGGCTGTATCTCTGCAACTATTGCTCCGATTTTGTCAAAATAACAAAAAAATAAAAGATTGAGACTTTATCTTTCCTCTGAAACCAAATGTGAGACAATCGGGCTGGTACTTACAGAGATATATGCATTTATGCAAAGTTTTTTTTTTCATTTTTATGAGAAACCCATTATTTAAGGTTTTTTGGAGACCCTCATTTTTAAATTGCTATAACTCGGTAAATAATGATCCGATTTTGACTCTATAAAAACTAGAAGGCATAAGTATATAGCTTTATCATGACAGAAAAAAATTAAGACTATCGGACTAGTATTAACAGATATTAATGCATTCATATCAAAAATATTTTCGGGTTACTTGTAATAACTTGAAATGGCTATATCAAGGTTACCATAATATCGATTTCAAATGCCTTTGCACGAATTTAAATCTTTTTCAATAAAGTTTAAATAGAATAAAGAGATTGCTCGATTTTAAATTTTTAAAAAAATTTATTTTTTCAAAAATGATAAACTTGTAATTTTTCGTAGTCTGGAGACCTTTTACTTTCAACGGCTGTATCTCTGCAACTATTGCTCCGATTTTGTCAAAATAACAAAAAAAATAAAAGATTGAGACTTTATCTTTCCTCTGAAACAAAATGTGAGACAATCGGGCTGGTACTTACAGAGATATATGCATTTATGCAAAGTTTTTTTTTCATTTTTATGAGAAACCCATTATTTAAGGTTTTTTAGAGACCCTCATTTTTAAATTGCTATAACTCGGTAAATAATGATGCGATTTTGACTCTATAAAAACTAGAAGGCATAAGTATATTAGCTTTATCATGACAGAAAAAAATTAAGACTATCGGACTAGTATTAACAGATATTTATGCATTCATATCAAAAATATTTTCGGGTTACTTGTAATAACTTGAAATGGCTATATCAAGGTTACCATTATTTCGATTTCAAATGCCTTTGCACGAATTTAAATCTTTTCCAATAAAGTTTAAATAGAATAAAAGAGATTGCTCGATTTTAAATTTTTAAAAAAATTTATTTTTTCAAAATGATAAACTTGTAATTTTTCGTAGTCTGGAGACCTTTTACTTTCAACGGCTGTATCTCTGCAACTATTGCTCCGATTTTGTCAAAATAACAAAAAAATAAAAGATTGAGACTTTATCTTTCCTCTGAAACCAAATGTGAGACAATCGGGCTGGTACTTACAGAGATATATGCATTTATGCAAAGTTTTTTTTTTCATTTTTATGAGAAACCCATTATTTAAGGTTTTTTGGAGACCCTAATTTTTAAATTGCTATAACTCGGTAAATAATGATCCGATTTTGACTCTATAAAAACTAGAAGGCATAAGTATATTAGCTTTATCATGACAGAAAAAAATTAAGACTATCGGACTAGTGTTAACAGATATTAATGCATTCATATCAAAAATATTTTCGGGTTACTTGTAATAACTTGAAATGGCTATATCAAGGTTACCATTATATCGATTTCAAATGCCTTTGCACGAATTTAAATCTTTTTCAATAAAGTTTAAATAGAATAAAAGAGATTGCTCGAATTTAAATTTTTAAAAAAATTATTTTTTCAAAAATGATAAACTTGTAATTTTTCGTAGTCTGGAGACCTTTTACTTTCAACGGCTGTATCTCTGCAACTATTGCTCCGATTTTGTCAAAATAACAAAAAAATAAAAGATTGAGACTTTATCTTTCCTCTGAAACCAAATGTGAGACAATCGGGCTGGTACTTACAGAGATATATGCATTTATGCAAAGTTTTTTTTTCATTTTTATGAGAAACCCATTATTTAAGGTTTTTTGGAGACCCTCATTTTTAAATTGCTATAACTCGGTAAATAATGATCCGATTTTGACTCTATAAAAACTAGAAGGCATAAGTATATTAGCTTTATCATGACAGAAAAAAATTAAGACTATCGGACTAGTATTAACAGATATTAATGCATTCATATCAAAAATATTTTCGGGTTACTTGTAATAACTTGAAATGGCTATATCAAGGTTACCATAATATCGATTTCAAATGCCTTTGCACGAATTTAAATCTTTTTCAATAAAGTTTAAATAGAATAAAAGAGATTGCTCGATTTTAAATTTTTAAAAAAATTTATTTTTTCAAAAATGATAAACTTGTAATTTTTCGTAGTCTGGAGACCTTTTACTTTCAACGGCTGTATCTCTGCAACTATTGCTCCGATTTTGTCAAAATAACAAAAAAATAAAAGATTGAGACTTTATCTTTCCTCTGAAACCAAATGTGAGACAATCGGGCTGGTACTTACAGAGATATATGCATTTATGCAAAGTTTTTTTTTCATTTTTATGAGAAACCCATTATTTAAGGTTTTTTAGAGACCCTCATTTTTAAATTGCTATAACTCGGTAAATAATGATGCGATTTTGACTCTATAAAAACTAGAAGGCATAAGTATATTAGCTTTATCATGACAGAAAAAAATTAAGAATATCGGACTAGTATTAACAGATATTTATGCATTCATATCAAAAATATTTTCGGGTTACTTGTAATAACTTGAAATGGCTATATCAAGGTTACCATAATATCGATTTCAAATGCCTTTGCACGAATTTAAAACTTTTTCAATAAAGTTTAAATAGAATAAAAGAGATTGCTCGATTTTAAATTTTTAAAAAAATTTATTTTTTCAAAAATGATAAACTTGTAATTTTTCGTAGTCTGGAGACCTTTTATTTTCAACGGCTGTATCTCTGCAACTATTGCTCCGATTTTGTCAAAATAACAAAAAAATAAAAGATTGAGACTTTATCTTTCCTCTGGAACCAAATGTGAGACAATCGTGCTGGTACTTACAGAGATATATGCATTTATGCAAAGTTTTTTTTTCATTTTTATGAGAAACCCATTATTTAAGGTTTTTTGGAGACCCTCATTTTTAAATTGCTATAACTCGGTAAATAATGATGCGATTTTGACTCTATAAAAACTAGAAGGCATAAGTATATTAGCTTTATCATGACAGAAAAAAATTAAGACTATCGGACTAGTATTAACAGATATTTATGCATTCATATCAAAAATATTTTCGGGTTACTTGTAATAACTTGAAATGGCTATATCAAGGTTACCATAATATCGATTTCAAATGCCTTTGCACGAATTTAAATCTTTTTCAATAAAGTTTAAATAGAATAAAAGAGATTGCTCGATTTTAAATTTTTAAAAAAATTTATTTTTTCAAAAATGATAAACTTGTAATTTTTCGTAGTCTGGAGACCTTTTACTTTCAACGGCTGTATCTCTGCAACTATTGCTCCGATTTTGTCAAAATAACAAAAAAATAAAAGATTGAGACTTTATCTTTCCTCTGAAACCAAATGTGAGACAATCGGGCTGGTACTTACAGAGATATATGCATTTATGCAAAGTTTTTTTTTCATTTTTATGAGAAACCCATTATTTAAGGTTTTTTGGAGACCCTCATTTTTAAATTGCTATAACTCGGTAAATAATGATGCGATTTTGACTCTATAAAAACTAGAATGCATAAGTATATTAGCTTTATCATGACAGAAAAAATTTAAGACTATCAGACTAGTATTAACAGATATTTATGCATTCATATCAAAAATATTTTCGGGTTACTTGTAATAACTTGAAATGGCTATATCAAGGTTACCATTATATCGATTTTGTCAAAATAACAAAAAAATAAAAGATTGAGACTTTATCTTTCCTCTGGAACCAAATGTGAGACAATCGGGCTGGTACTTACAGAGATATATGCATTTATGCAAAGTTTTTTTTTCATTTTTATGAGAAACCCATTATTTAAGGTTTTTTGGAGACCCTAATTTTTAAATTGCTATAACTCGGTAAATAATGATCCGATTTTGACTCTATAAAAACTAGAAGGCATAAGTATATTAGCTTTATCATGACAGAAAAAAATTAAGACTATCGGACTAGTATTAACAGATATTTATGCATTCATATCAAAAATATTTTCGGGTTACTTGTAATAACTTGAAATGGCTATATCAAGGTTACCATTATTTCGATTTCAAATGCCTATGCACGAATTTAAATCTTTTCCAATAAAGTTTAAATAGAATAAAAGAGATTGCTCGATTTTAAATTTTAAAAAAATTTATTTTTTCAAAAATGATAAACTTGTAATTTTTCGTAGTCTGGAGACCTTTTACTTTCAACGGCTGTATCTCTGCAACTATTGCTCCGATTTTGTCAAAATAACAAAAAAATAAAAGATTGAGACTTTATCTTTCCTCTGAAACCAAATGTGAGACAATCGGGCTGGTACTTACAGAGATATATGCATTTATGCAAAGTTTTTTTTTCATTTTTATGAGAAACCCATTATTTAAGGTTTTTTGGAGACCCTAATTTTTAAATTGCTATAACTCGGTAAATAATGATCCGATTTTGACTCTATAAAAACTAGAAGGCATAAGTATATTAGCTTTATCATGACAGAAAAAAATTAAGACTATCGGACTAGTATTAACAGATATTAATGCATTCATATCAAAAATATTTTCGGGTTACTTGTAATAACTTGAAATGGCTATATCAAGGTTACCATTATATCGATTTCAAATGCCTTTGCACGAATTTAAATCTTTTTCAATAAAGTTTAAATAGAATAAAAGAGATTGCTCGAATTTAAATTTTTAAAAAAATTTATTTTTTCAAAAATGATAAACTTGTAATTTTTCGTAGTCTGGAGACCTTTTACTTTCAACGGCTGTATCTCTGCAACTATTGCTCCGATTTTGTCAAAATAACAAAAAAATAAAAGATTGAGACTTTATCTTTCCTCTGAAACCAAATGTGAGACAATCGGGCTGGTACTTACAGAGATATATGCATTTATGCAAAGTTTTTTTTTTCATTTTTATGAGAAACCCATTATTTAAGGTTTTTTGGAGACCCTCATTTTTAAATTGCTATAACTCGGTAAATAATGATCCGATTTTGACTCTATAAAAACTAGAAGGCATAAGTATATTAGCTTTATCATGACAGAAAAAAATTAAGACTATCGGACTAGTATTAACAGATATTAATGCATTCATATCAAAAATATTTTCGGGTTACTTGTAATAACTTGAAATGGCTATATCAAGGTTACCATAATATCGATTTCAAATGCCTTTGCACGAATTTAAATCTTTTTCAATAAAGTTTAAATAGAATAAAAGAGATTGCTCGATTTTAAATTTTTAAAAAAATTTATTTTTTCAAAAATGATAAACTTGTAATTTTTCGTAGTCTGGAGACCTTTTACTTTCAACGGCTGTATCTCTGCAACTATTGCTCCGATTTTGTCAAAATAACAAAAAAATAAAAGATTGAGACTTTATCTTTCCTCTGAAACCAAATGTGAGACAATCGGGCTGGTACTTACAGAGATATATGCATTTATGCAAAGTTTTTTTTTCATTTTTATGAGAAACCCATTATTTAAGGTTTTTTAGAGACCCTCATTTTTAAATTGCTATAACTCGGTAAATAATGATGCGATTTTGACTCTATAAAAACTAGAAGGCATAAGTATATTAGCTTTATCATGACAGAAAAAAATTAAGAATATCGGACTAGTATTAACAGATATTTATGCATTCATATCAAAAATATTTTCGGGTTACTTGTAATAACTTGAAATGGCTATATCAAGGTTACCATAATATCGATTTCAAATGCCTTTGCACGAATTTAAATCTTTTTCAAAAAAGTTTAAATAGAATAAAAGAGATTGCTCGATTTTAAATTTTTAAAAAAATTTATTTTTTCAAAAATGATAAACTTGTAATTTTTCGTAGTCTGGAGACCTTTTATTTTCAACGGCTGTATCTCTGCAACTATTGCTCCGATTTTGTCAAAATAACAAAAAAATAAAAGATTGAGACTTTATCTTTCCTCTGGAACCAAATGTGAGACAATCGGGCTGGTACTTACAGAGATATATGCATTTATGCAAAGTTTTTTTTTCATTTTTATGAGAAACCCATTATTTAAGGTTTTTTGGAGACCCTCATTTTTAAATTGCTATAACTCGGTAAATAATGATGCGATTTTGACTCTATAAAAACTAGAAGGCATAAGTATATTAGCTTTATCATGACAGAAAAAAATTAAGACTATCGGACTAGTATTAACAGATATTTATGCATTCATATCAAAAATATTTTCGGGTTACTTGTAATAACTTGAAATGGCTATATCAAGGTTACCATAATATCGATTTCAAATGCCTTTGCACGAATTTAAATCTTTTTCAATAAAGTTTAAATAGAATAAAAGAGATTGCTCGATTTTAAATTTTTAAAAAAATTTATTTTTTCAAAAATGATAAACTTGTAATTTTTCGTAGTCTGGAGACCTTTTACTTTCAACGGCTGTATCTCTGCAACTATTGCTCCGATTTTGTCAAAATAACAAAAAAATAAAAGATTGAGACTTTATCTTTCCTCTGAAACCAAATGTGAGACAATCGGGCTGGTACTTACAGAGATATATGCATTTATGCAAAGTTTTTTTTTCATTTTTATGAGAAACCCATTATTTAAGGTTTTTTGGAGACCCTCATTTTTAAATTGCTATAACTCGGTAAATAATGATGCGATTTTGACTCTATAAAAACTAGAATGCATAAGTATATTAGCTTTATCATGACAGAAAAAATTTTAGACTATCAGACTAGTATTAACAGATATTTATGCATTCATATCAAAAATATTTTCGGGTTACTTGTAATAACTTGAAATGGCTATATCAAGGTTACCATTATATCGATTTCAAATGCCTTTGCACGAATTTAAATCTTTTTCAATAAAGTTTAAATAGAATAAAAGAGATTGCTCGATTTTAAATTTTTAAAAAAATTTATTTTTTCAAAAATGATAAACTTGTAATTTTTCGTAGTCTGGAGACCTTTTACTTTCAACGGCTGTATCTCTGCAACTATTGCTCCGATTTTGTCAAAATAACAAAAAAATAAAAGATTGAGACTTTATCTTTCCTCTGAAACCAAATGTGAGACAATCGGGCTGGTACTTACAGAGATATATGCATTTATGCAAAGTTTTTTTTTCATTTTTATGAGAAACCCATTATTTAAGGTTTTTTGGAGACCCTCATTTTTAAATTGCTATAACTCGGTAAATAATGATCCGATTTTGACTCTATAAAAACTAGAATGCATAAGTATATTAGCTTTATCATGACAGAAAAAAATTAAGACTATCGGACTAGTATTAACAGATATTAATGCATTCATATCAAAAATATTTTCGGGTTACTTGTAATAACTTGAAATGGCTATATCAAGGTTACCATTATATCGATTTCAAATGCCTTTGCACGAATTTAAATCTTTTTCAATAAAGTTTAAATAGAATAAAATAGATTGCTCGAATTTAAATTTTTAAAAAAATTTATTTTTTCAAAAATGATAAACTTGTAATTTTTCGTAGTCTGGAGACCTTTTACTTTCAACGGCTGTATCTCTGCAACTATTGCTCCGATTTTGTCAAAATAACAAAAAAATAAAAGATTGAGACTTTATCTTTC
This sequence comes from Pegoplata infirma, assembly GCA_963921195.1. NCBI lineage: Eukaryota > Metazoa > Arthropoda > Insecta > Diptera > Anthomyiidae > Pegoplata > Pegoplata infirma. Next base: position 870 of record CAWUER010000414.1, on the reverse strand, counting down.
CTCTGGAACCAAATGTGAGACAATCGGGCTGGTACTTACAGAGATATATGCATTTATGCAAAGTTTTTTTTTCATTTTTATGAGAAACCCATTATTTAAGGTTTTTTGGAGACCCTAATTTTTAAATTGCTATACCTCGGTAAATAATGATCCGATTTTGACTCTATAAAAACTAGAAGGCATAAGTATATTAGCTTTATCATGACAGAAAAAAATTAAGACTATCGGACTAGTATTAACAGATATTTATGCATTCATATCAAAAATATTTTCGGGTTACTTGTAATAACTTGAAATGGCTATATCAAGGTTACCATTATTTCGATTTCAAATGCCTTTGCACGAATTTAAATCTTTTTCAATAAAGTTTAAATAGAATAAAAGAGATTGCTCGATTTTAAATTTTTAAAAAAATTTATTTTTTCAAAAATGATAAACTTGTAATTTTTCGTAGTCTGGAGACCTTTTACTTTCAACGGCTGTATCTCTGCAACTATTGCTCCGATTTTGTCAAAATAACAAAAAAATAAAAGATTGAGACTTTATCTTTCCTCTGAAACCAAATGTGAGACAATCGGGCTGGTACTTACAGAGATATATGCATTTATGCAAAGTTTTTTTTTTCATTTTTATGAGAAACCCATTATTTAAGGTTTTTTGGAGACCCTCATTTTTAAATTGCTATAACTCGGTAAATAATGATGCGATTTTGACTCTATAAAAACTAGAAGGCATAAGTATATAAGCTTTATCATGACAGAAAAAAATTAAGACTATCGGACTAGTATTAACAGATATTTATGCATTCATATCAAAAATATTTTCGGGTTACTTGTAATAACTTGAAATGGCTATATCAAGGTTACCATA
>CAWUER010000413.1:0-51383 GCA_963921195.1 Pegoplata infirma | reverse complement strand
AATTTTGAGGCTCAAAGTGGAGACAGAAGATAAACTCCGATCGGAGCGATATTTTGCATGTGAGTTACCCTTAGGGGACCGACACTTTTGGCGGGCATTAGAATTTGATCAGAGAGAAAAGCCCAAAAACGAGCCACTCTAGTGGATAACCTTTTTATTTGAATGCAGCTTTCGAACCTTAAAATACTTGTTCATGCCAATGAAAATCAAACTTTAGTTTCATGCTTAGAACATCAAGAGTATCCGATTTACCAATACCTATGCCATAGTACCGATAATAATGCTGATTCCACTGTCCGGCTGTGGGTTAACCTCAGTGGTTGGTACAGCTTTTGCGATTATGGGGGGACTGGAATTGTTTTCTTACTTCGAATAAAAAAAAATCATCGATTCACGTTTATCGGACAAGCAAAAACAAGAAAACATTTTTTGCAAAAAAAAGTAACGGGAAAGCTATAAAATCATAAAATTAATCAGTTTTTGCCGAACAACTCCATTCGATCATATTTCAGAATCTAGTACTTTTTCCTAAAGAAAAATTCTCAGATTCTGAGACCTTTTTCTAACAGAAAACGTGTTTATTCTGAGATTTTTTTTCCTATAGAACAAGTCTTAAATTCTAAGATTCTGAGATCTAATTCCTATAAAAAAAGTTATAGATTCGAAGACTGAGACGTTCTTCCATAGAATAAGTTTCAACTTCTGAAACAACAGAAAAATTCTTAGTTTTTGATACCTTTTTCCTTTGGAGAAATCTTAGAGATTCTGAGACCTTTTTCCTGAAGAAAAAGTCTGAGACTCTTAGGCCTTTTCCCAATCGAAAAAAGTCTCACATAGAATTTGAGACCTTTAAGAAAAAGGTCTCAAATTCTAAGATTCTGAGATCTAATTCCTATAAAAAAAAAGTTATAGATTCGAAGACTGAGACGTTCTTCCAATAGAATAAGTTCCAACTTCTGAAACAACAGAATAATTCTTAGTTTTTGATACCTTTTTCCTTTGGAGAAATCTTAGAGATCCTGAGACCTTTTTCCTGAAGAAAAAGTCTCAGACTCTTAGGCCTTTTCCCAACTTTTTTCCTATAGAAAAAGTCTCAGACTCCGAGACATTTTTCCTATAGAAAAAGTCTAAGATTCTGACACATTTTTCCTGTAGAAAAAGTCTCAGATTCTGAGACATTCTTCCTATAGAAAGTCTCAGATTCTGAGACATTTTTCCTATAGGGTAATTCCAAAAATTTTCGCCCCACTGTTCGGAAACATGCCTTTGGACGCCACTGAGAATTTGGCTCATAGATATCCACGTTTATATGAGATATGTTGCATTTTTGGATTTTCAAAATTTGCTGTAGTTTTCAAATTATCGCGGGTCAAAGTTCGACTTTTTTAGCAAAAGTCAGAAAAATACATGACGCTCAACGTGCTCTAACTTTTTAACTAGTAATCCGATTATCACAAGTAATGGCTCATATGAAAGCTTAATTCTTCTTCTTTTAGGAAATATTTTCAAAAGCATATGAATTTTTTCAGAAGGGTTGCAAAAATTCAAAAACATTTTTTTTTGCGAATATTTAAAAAAACACATCTTCGATTTTTTAAAAAAAAAGCTTGGTGATAAACAATACTGTTTTGTACAACATATCCAAAATTCAGAGTGGGATCCCAATGGGATCAAAAAATATTCTGGTTTTAGTACGAAGTTCTTAAATTTTACCTTAGAAAATTAAAATTTTATGTTTCTTCAATATAAAAATTTAAATTTTCAAAGAAAATTATACTATTAAAATTTTGAAAAACATTCAAAACATTAGAAATTTAAATTTTCTAAGGGAAAAATATGAGAACCTTGTACTTAAAACAGAATATTTTTTGATCCCATGGAGATCCCACTCTGAATTTTGAATATGTTATACAAAACATTGTTATTTTTCACCAGAATTTTTTTAAAAAAAATCGAAGATGTGTTTTTTTAAATATTCGAAAAGAAAAAATGTTTTTGCATTTTTGCATCATTTCTGTAAAAAAAACTGTGCTATTTTAAAAATATTTTCTAAAAGAAGAACCCCAGCTTTCATATGAGCCTAAATTTGTGAAAATCGGGTCATTGGTTAAGAAGTTACAGCTCTTTAAACGTGATGTATTTTTCTTACTTTTGCTTAAAAAGTCAATCTTTGACCCGCCATAATTCGTTAAATACACCAAATGTAAAAAAACGATATATGGTACATATATCATATTTATGAGGGCTATCTATGTGTCAAGGTTCAAATTAATCTGAGACACCATTTCCAAAAATGACTAAAATTTGAGCTAAATTTTCTGGAAAGGCCCTATAGAAAAGGTCTCAGATTCTAAGACATTTTACCTGTAGAAAAAGTCTCAGATTCTGAGACATTTTTCCAATAGAAAAAGTTTCAGATTCTGAGACATTTTTCCTATAGAAAAAGTCCCAGATTCTGAGACATTTTTCCTATAGAAAAAATTTCAGATTTTTAGACATTTGTGCTATAGAAAAAATTTCAGATTTTTAAACATTTGCCCTATAGAAAAAGTCACAGATTCTGTGACATTGTTCCTATAGAAAAATTCTCAGATTCTGAGACATTTTTCCTATAGAAAAATTCTCAGATTCTGAGACATTTTTCCTAAAAAAGTATTTTTCTATAGAAAACGTCTCATATTCTGGGGATTTTTTTTATAGAAAAAATCTCAGATTATAATACAATCCTATAGGAAAAGTCACGATGTGCACGATTTGGGAGTACTCTTTCACCATTCCCCTACTTCTTAAAAATTTGATATCCTTTCGAATTTAAAGATTTTTAAATTTTTGCTTGTTAAAGAACGACCTTTCTTTCTTTCTTTCTTTCTTTCTTTCTTTCTTTCTTTCTTTCTTTCTTTCTTTCTTTCTTTCTTTCTTTCTTTCTTTCTTTCTTTCTTTCTTTCTTTCTTTCTTTCTTTCTTTCTTTCTTTCTTTCTTTCTTTCTTTCTTTCTTTCTTTCTTTCTTTCTTTCTTTCTTTCTTTCTTTCTTTCTTTCTTTCTTTCTTTCTTTCTTTCTTTTTTTCTTTCTTTCTTTCTTTCTTTCTTTCTTTCTTTCTTTCTTTCTTTCTTTCTTTCTTTCTTTCTCTTTCTTTTTTTTTATTTTGAAGAAGGTCATTAATAAAAATAAAGAAAACAGAACCTTACGGTACCCCTGCATTTATCTAAAACTCGTCGTTAGTAGCACCCGTTTTTGTAACTGGCTGGCTGTTTTCCACCTTCCAGAATGAGTGGAAGACTCCCGCACGGTTCAAAGGGCTGACAGTTTTGCAAATGGAGGTGCCAACGTTTAGGCCCTGGTGACTTGTTTTCGTTGAGATCAGCAAGAACCCAAAGGCAAAAAGGACTTCTTGAAAAATGTTCAGTGATTGATTCTCCTTTTAAATAGTTAGAATGGAAGAATAATCGTTTTCCTTTACTCTTTTAAAGAACGACCAACAAGTTTTTCTTCCCCGAGGAGCGGAAAGAACTTTCGCATGAACACGCCGTTCCTATAGAACCTTTTTACATCTTAGTACTTTGGATGACTTGCCAAATCCGCTTCTGAAAATGTTCTTACATTACAGGTTCCAAATCGTGTCCTTGTTTTCATGCCAAAAGTCTTCAACAGTAAATCGAATAGGTTTGCATTATTTTTTAAGGCTTCGGTAATCGTAGGTTTTTACGATGCCCAGCTGATTAGGTTTATGTTGTCGATAGTGGTACTTGTGCTGCCAGCAGGCCTCCAGACTGAAACAGAATGGATATTCCGCCATGGGTCGGTCGACAGTGTCTAGTTAGTAATAAACAGGAAACCCCAAACACGGGTGGAAAGTGGGGGAGGTTGTCATTTGAAAAGGATATATTTCTCTAGGATCTAGCTATCTACACCATTTACAGATGTAATTCGAAAAAGATCAATTGTAATTCGAAGATTCTATTTGTAATTCGAAGATTCTATTTGTAATTCGAAGATTCCATTTGTAATTCGAAGATTCCATTTGTAGTTCGAAGATTCCATTTGTAATTCGAATACTCCAATTGTAATTCGAAGATTCCATTTGTAATTCGAAGATTCCAATTGTAATTCGAAAAAGATCAATTGTAATTCGAAAAAGATCAATTGTAATTCGAAAAAGATCAATTGTGATTCGTAAAAGATCAATTGTAATTCGTAAAAGATCAATTGTAATTCGAAGATTCCAATTGTAATTCGAAAAATATCAATGGAAATACAGTTGATATTTTTCGAATTACAATTGGAATCTTCTAATTACAATTGATCTTTTACGAATTACAATTGATCTTTTACGAATTACAATTGATCTTTTTCGAATTACAATTGATCTTTTTCGAATTACAATAGATCTTTTTCGAATTACAATTGGAATCTTCGAATTACAAATAGAATCTTCGAATTACAAATGGAATCTTCGAATTACAATTGGAGTATTCGAATTACAAATGGAATCTTCGAATTACAAATGGAATCTTCGAATTACAAATAGAATCTTCGATTTACAATTGATCTTTTTCGAATTACATCTGTAAATGGTGTAGTCTTGAAAATTTGGAATAGTTTTCGATACTCAAAACGATATTAGGGAATTGTCAGGTAAAAGCGTATTCGTAAGTATAAATTATCCAAAGCCCAGTTTGCGAGTTTTATAACTTTTTTTTTAGATCAATAACACTTCGGTGAGCCTAGGTGCGTGCTTCCGAAATACCGCAGCTTTTAGAAAAATTGTAAAACTAAAAGTAATCGTTTAGCCAATTAAATCCCCTTTATAACTACTCGAAACATACAAACTGCATATTTTCTTTAGTTCAATGCAATTTTAATTCATGATCATTGCATGTTCAACAATCAACAATTGGAATTGAATGTTCAAATAACTTTTAACAGCAACAAACAATCAACAAAAAAGAAAAAAAAAAATTGATCGCATACCAAAAAGGTGCAAAATGATAAATTACACAAATGTCATAACAATTGTCTGCGAGTACAAGTTGCAGCACAAACGGAGTAAATCAATAAAAAGGGGCAACCAGCCAGCCAGCCTGCCACAAGTATTAAGTTCAATTGTAAGTAACCACAACAATTGTATAGATCGGTGTTTAACTAAGCATCAACACATGCCACATAAAGTACATTGTGGAATGTGCAGCAAGTGGTGGCAACATTCAAAATACTTATCAACACAATTCAAAAGACATAACAGCAATTGCATTTTTTTTGTCTTCACTTCTTTCGAATCGATGATATTTAAACCCACAATTATGCCAACAATGGTAGTTGCAGTAGATATAACTCAGACTTGGCAATGTTTATGGGGCATTCCATGCCAAATCACTCACTTTTAGGCCCGACCCCCTTCGATTAATTTTATTTTTGGATATGTTTTAGTACGTATTAAATGCAACTTGCAGCCAAATTTTCAGCCTTTTATACCAAGGTGGTGTTGAGTAATCAATTTTTCAAAATGGCGATTTTTTCCAAAAAATGAAAAAATTTAAATTTTCAATCAATTTTGACCAGTAAAAAATATAGATATTTTAAAAAAAGTTGGACAACGTTTTGTTGGTATTTAAATGTAGTTTTAGAAAAAAAATGTGAAAAAATTATTCGAAGTAATTATCACTTATTTTTTGACGTTTAAAAATTAAAATCGACTTTTTGAAAAAGTCCGAAACCTTCGATTTTTTTGTAAAAAACTATAAGAATTCTACTCTAAATTATGCAACTTTTAAGCCATAACTCGAGATGTGATCGCAATTCTTTCTATTTTTTTTTTAATTTTTAAAATTGCACCTTTTATGTTTTGGCTCTGATTTATTTTATATGGAGCTCCAAAAAAAAAATGGTAGATACTGACCCTAACTTACCCTAAATATATTCATTTGGAGGTAAATATACGTCTCACAAAAATTTGGGACGATCGGACATGTGTAAGGCGCTTAGCATGGTCCTTGAAGTTTAAAAAACGGTTTACAAGGAAAAATATGAATTTTTTTCTGTTTTCGCAATTTCTTTGGTATTTTAAGTTAAGTTTTAATTCAAGTGATTACAGAATTATGATGTGGAGTAAAATGCCTTTCTAATAAGGTACTAAAAACTAAAATCGGTTGAAAATCAGCCAAGTTATTACAACTTCCCCAGGCATCTAGCGTGTGCCATACAACTTGATTAAAAAATACGAGGCCCTTTTTTTAAATTTATTGAAATTTTCTACTGTAATAACATTTTTTCATTATTCATGTTTCAGTGTAATATTTTTTTGACTTTTCCAAATTTTAAAACAAAAAAAAATTTTTTTTTTTTAAAATAGAGATTTCAAAAGGGTGTGGAAAATGCAGGCATTTTTAGCACTAATTTAAAAAATGTTAGCAAAACACAATATGAAAAATACTTGTCATCTAATAACATTTGAACTTGAAGAATAAAAAAATGTTATTACAGTAGAAAATTTCAATGAATTTCAAAAATCGGATTGTATTGATTAATCAAGTTGTCTGCCACACGTTAGATGCCTGGGGAAGTTGTAATAACTTGGCTGATTTTAAACCGATTTCGGTTTTTATGACCTTAATAGAGAGACATTTTACTCTACATTTCAATTCTGTAACCATTTGAATTCAAAATTAACTTAAAATACCAAAAAAATTAAGAAAACAGAAAAAAATGCATATTTTCCCTTGTAATCCGATTTTCAAACTTCAAAAACCGATGCGGCACGCCTTACCCATGTCCGATCATCCTAAAATTTTCTGAGACGTATTTTTACACCCAAGTTAATATATCTAGGGGAAGTTACGGTCAATATTTACCAAATTATTTTTTTTGGAGCACCATATAAAATAAACCAGAGTCAAAAAAAAAAAAGTGCAATTTTCAAAATTTGAATAAAAATAGAACGAATTACGATCACATCTCGTATTATGACTTAAAAGTTGCGTAATTTAGAGTAGAATTTTTTGACATTTTTAAAAAAAAATCGAAGGTTTCGGACTTTTTCAAAAAGTCGATTTTAATTTTTATACGATAAAAAACAAGTGATAATTACTTCGAATAATTTTTTCACATTTTTTTTCTAAAACTACATTTAAATACCAACAAAACGTTGTCCAACTTTTTTTAAAATATCTATATTTTTTACTGGTCAAAATTGATTGAAAATTTAAATTTTTTCATTTTTTGGAAAAAATCGCCATTTTGAAAAATTGATTACTCAACACCACCTTGGTATAAAAGGCTGAAAATTTGGCTGCAAGTTGCATTTAATACGTACTAAAACATATCCAAAAATAAAATTAATCGAAGGGGGTCGGGCCTAAAAGTGAGTGATTTGGCATGGAATGCCCCTTATACTCTACACCACTCTGTGGTACAGTGTATAATAAGTTTGTGCTGATGTTTGTAACAATCCGAAATTTTGGTCCTAGACTCACCTTTAAGTATACCGATCGACTCAGAATCACTTTCTGAGGCGATTGCAGTTCTCAATTATCAATCGATTTATATGAGATTTGAAACTAAAGCTTCCTTTGGCCCAAGGACGAAGCCTAATGAGAATGGAAAAAGCTGTCAATGTTTAGACCTAGCCCCCATACAAACGTCCCTTTATAATTTAGCTCACAGGACTCTAATACCCGTATTATAATAGGCATCCTTTAAAAACTTTTCAGGTAAACATATTTTGAATTTATAAATCATCATTCCAAATATTAAAGGAATCGAATCAGATCTTCTTGTAGTCCTCACACAAACCACCCTCCCGATATTCACATAAATCTCTCAAAATTCATGAAAATTGGAAATATTTGATCAAAATTGTGTATGTATGTGCTAAACGTGTACTTTGGTGGCCTTATAAATTCTAAATATATAATTGGACATTTTTGGACTTAGACCCACATACAAATTTCGCCCGATATTCAGCACCAAACTAAGCTTTTCACCCAAATTTTTTGTGTGTGTGTTTTCTACACTTCTTAGAGATCTAACGAAAGATATATCTAATCGGTCCATGTTTGGACTTGGGACCCATTTTCCGGAAAACACTAATGTAGGGTATCACATGGTCGGTCTTCACCGACTATAATTTTCTTACTTGTTTTTTATTCCAATGTTGGTATTGAAACGAATTGCATTTTTATAAGTGGCAATTATGCATATTCTTGCAAGTGCACAACGTCAAGCAAAACAACTGCAGCAGTAGTAGAAAACAATTTAATAATTACTTACTAATTTTAAGTTTTTTTTTTTGTTTTGTTTTTTGTTTCAATTCATTTTACTTTAACCACAAACAATTAATTTTTAAGAATTTTTATTTTGATGAATTTATGTGCCTGTCCAAACTGACAAACAAGTTTTTTTGCTGGATTGGACAGTCAGTGGAATCAATGTAAGAACTTGGGGCAAGTTAGACTTTAGAGGATAAAAGGGTGTAAAAGGGTTAAGTGGTAAAGCGAAGAAGCATTATGTAAAGTGTTTTCCAGAATCCTTGGTAAGTCTTACACTCAAAAAAATAAAACTGTAAAGTTAACAAATTTTTTTTTGTTAACTCGAGTTTACTGGCTTTTTAGCAAATTTTTAGTTAAAATCAGCGTTTTAACTACTTTTTTTTTTAAGTTCAATTTACGAATATACTAGTTTTGAACAAATTTTGAATTAATTTTTTTTGTTGACTTTAAAACTGTGTTTACGAATTTTTATTAATTAATTTGCTGATTTCTCGTAACATATTTGTCGAGTGAAAAAAATGTTAGAAATTTCTTGTGTAGCCTGCTTAAGCTGAACTTAATGCTGTGAAAAAAAAAGAAAAAAATAAGTGAAGTGTTAGTGTATAAAATCAATATTTAATAAACTTACAATTTTGTTACAAAAAGTTTAGCTGAATTTAACTAATGTTTTTGTTAATATATACATAAAAATATTACGAAATTTTCAGCTGAATTTTTAGTTAAAGTTACGTTTTTTTTTGTAACATTCATCCTACGAAAAGTTAACTAAATATTTTTAGTTAAATTAACAAGAAATTTAGTAGGTTCAAAATCAGGTGTTTTTTTAGTTAAATTTAACTAAATTTTTTGCTAACTTTACAGTTTTAATTTTTTGAGTGTACTATTTTGACTCGTGCATCAGTCTTTTGAGGTTAGGTAGTGTATAAGGCACCTTGTGATACCACGGGATGGAAATGGGGCTTACGTAGTCCCTGCCGTTAAACCATTTTGAGCTCCTAATGAAACTCCTAAGATATTGAATTTCGATGTCCGACAAATAAAAAGATAGTGCAGCTCCTTAGATCCCAGTCTAACAGACCTGATCCCAGTCTGACAGAAAAAGTATTCTATAGTGTTCAACTCTTTGCCATCCATGTTCCTTCGGAAAAAGTCATTTCAATTCACATTTAACCGCTTATCGTGCTTTCCTATAAGTCAGTGTCCGGTATTACGAGCAACCAATGTCGACGTCTCTTTCCTTGAAAGCGATATTAGCTCATTTGTGTGCCTCTGATTAAGAGAAGAAAAATGTGTCATGTAGTTTGTAAGTGGCGGCTGACGTTTTATGTCGGCTAGCGTGGACCCTAAGGTCCGTAATAGGTTTCCCTACTGGTTAAACTAATTTGAGCTCCTTATGAAACTATTAAATTTGGCAACCGACAAATGAGAAAGATCGTGCAGCTCCCTAGATCCCCCAGTGAAGCAAGTCTCTGAACAGAAAGGGCCGGACAATGGCACATAAAGTTTTTGATAGCTTCCAACTCCTACTCATCCACGCAACTCCGGCAAGAGTCTTTTGACGGCACATTTTACCGCTCTGCTTGCTTTCCTATAGGGCTGTGTTTGGTAATTACTGCAACCACTGTTAAAATCTCTCCTCTTGAAAGGAATATCAGCTCACTTGTGCGCTTCTGATCAAGAGAATGCCAAATCTGTCGTATAGATTCACACGTCCATCCAGTTGCCCATCTCTGATTAGTCTCAGTCGCGGAACAAAGCCGTAGATTTAGCTTGCAAACCTCTAGAGGCATAAACACGCATTCCAATTACGTTGGAACCTGTAAGGTAGTTCCCATTCTTGCAAGCTCATCGGCTTTGCAATTTTCTGGAATGTCTCCTGTAATGTGCCCTGGTCGTATGTAAAACTGATTGGCCATCTCATTTTTAGACGTGCTAATTTTAAGCTTCGATAAAAACTAAATTTTTTACATTTTTAATGAAATATTTTAGACACAACCCTTTTTTCTTGTTATATCATAGACATAAACCTTTTTTTTTTCTTTGCCTTACTAAATTTTTACACACAACAACAGGGATGCCAAGTAAATTTTGTTAAACGTGGATGCGCTTTTGGTTAAACGGTTAATGTTAACGTGTAAACGGTAATACGAAAACAGGGCTATTGACTCCAGGGACTTGAATGTAAGAATAGATGTTGACTGCAGTTGTAGACAAGACATTGCTACTCAACCAGTCAGCCACCTCATTTATTGCCAGCATCTCTGCCTAGTAAACACCGCAATGATCTGGGAATCTTCGAGCCAGGCACAATCCAAGCCCTGCCGAATAGATTCCAAAGCACACTTGTCCATGTAGCTCCTGTCTATCTGTGTAAAAAAATTATGGAGGCTTTACTCCCTGGAATTCCCCTCATCCAAGTCTCCCTGGATGGTATCATAGCGGCAAAGTGGCGCTCAAAATTATCATAGAAGGAGCTCAAGATGGCGCTGTGGCCACAATCGCTGCTCCTCCATTGCAGTGTGATATTAGATCGAATTGTCGACGTAGCCGCATACTGCCTACCCAATTTGTACAATGGTATAAGGTGAAGGAGGATTTCAAAAGCAGCCGAAGTTATAGTACGAAGAGCATCAGTGATGCACATCGACGCCAGTCTCCGTATCTTTCTAATAAAGACACAATTAACTTTTTTCTCCAAAGCAGGTCAACAGCACCAAAACACCACTGCTATATAAATCCAATGAACGAATTTGAAGCTAAAGCCGTAGCGTTTTCTAATGATCCTTTTACAGGAATTTAAAGCAATCGTTGCTTTTCCCACACGTTCCTCAACATTACTTTCAAAATCAACTTTCTATCTAGAAAAACTACAAGTTAAATAAATGGCTCCATCTAATAAGGCGATTCCAGTGCCTTCCAGAGAAAGAGGATCGAAAGTAGAAATCCTTTTTTTTTCTTGTAAACAAGTTAAGCTCTATTTTACTTGGATTAACTTGCAGATCACAGTCTCTTGCCCATTTAGATAGATCTTTTAGAGATCCCTGAAGAATGTCCCTCAATGTTGGCAGGGTCTTTCCCTTTACCGCTATCGCGACATCGTCAGCATATGCGGCAACATGACAATCACGTGCTTCTAGGGAAAGAAGCATTGAATTCAGTTCCAGGTTCCAAATAAGCGCCGAAGAACACCTAGCTGTGGTGTGGCCCTATTGACGAATCGCGATATGAAGGACGATCTCAATTCGTCTATTGGCAAGTAGATTTTCCACCATTAAAACGATTCCACGTCGTGTAGTCTAACACGTCCATCTATTCGCCCATCTCTGATTAGTCTCCGCCGCGGTACAAAGCCATATATTTTGCTTAGAAATTTTCAGACACATACCAACACATTCCAATTCCATTGGAAACTGTCAGATAGTTCCAGTCTTGCAAGCTCATCGGCTTTGCAATTTCCTGGAATGTCTCTGTGCCCTGGGCCTGTCGTATGTCGAATTGCTTGGCCATCTCTTTTGTTTAAAATTTTATTAAGGCCCCACTACCCGGAACGCCCTCATCGAAAACTTAGGTATTCCAAACTCCATGCATTAAACCCACCCACTTCGAAAAATAAAGGGATTATGATGGAAATTGTTTGGGACTTTTTCCACATAATATGAGTGGTGGTTGTGGACGAAAAAGTTTCGATCGTGGGGAATGGACATAATGCCCACGGTGATTATGACCGTTTTGAAAATGGTCATTGTCCCCGCAACTAATGTGGGGATTATCACCGTATTGTATTTGGACATAATCCACATTTGTGTTATTGGAATAATGTCCATGGGGATAATATTATGTCACATTTTACTAAGGTTAGGTTGGATGGGCTTTCGACATTTGGCGAATTCACTCAAAGGCCATTAGGCCCATTGTGATTCCACTGATTGTTAATTCCTGACTCCTCCTCTGGTTCAAAGGTCTACTTCTTAAACCACCCCGATTCCCTAGGATATTCTACTAGAAAAGTCAATCAGATTTTCGATGACCAGGCAATCCCGGGCATCGAAAAATGTTTGCCCAAAATACTTTAGGCTGCTTTTCATCAGAACCGGACATTCACACAGTAAGTGATTCATTGACTCCTGCACTTCCCCACAACTAATACAATAGTCACCGTCAGATGTTCCAATATGTACGCCCATTTGCTCGATTAAACAGTGTCTTGTCAATACTCCCACTAATAGGCTAACCACCCGTTTGACAAAAGTAAGACGACTTTCTGTCCTCTTAGGAATTGGCAGGGGCAGAGGGTTCGAGATATCCAGCACTCAGTCAGTGATATCCATCTATCCCTCACTCTCTTCTCTGATTTCCTATCAACTTCGTTCATCAACTCCACTATAGGAACCGATATGTCACGATCAACCCGTTCTCCCACCGACTCTAATGTACCATTATAAATAACATACTTAATGATGTATTATGTTATAAAAATATCTTTAATTAATTAATGACTTATTCCACCAACCAACACCATAACTCAAACACATACCCAACAATTCTATTTTTATGCGAAATAGTTGTTCCCAGCAAAAACTTGGTAATGACACATCATTACCATTCGAATTACTTAGTAATGACAGAAAATTACCTTTAGCATTATTTTGAAATGTAAAATAAGGACTTATTAATAATGACTTACATAAGTCATTATAATAAAATAAAAAAATTTCAGAACTAGATTTTCACTTTTTGACTCACTGTACATTATTTTGAATAAAAATAAAATAAAATTAAATATTTTTTTATTTTTTAATTTTTTTTTTAAAATAATTTTTTCATTACCTATATACATTAGGGCGTTTCATCAAAAACTTTTTTTTTGATTTTTGCAACTCTTGAAGCGGAATATGAATTCTTATGGCCTAAATGATTTTTGAGATTTTTTTCAGATTTTTGGAATGTCGGGATCAACTCGCTCAAATCGATTTTATCAAAAAAATAAGGTTATGAAACATAATTTTTTTTATTTTTTGTTCTCTGGTGCCTTTTTTTAACAAAACCGGATATAATACTTCTTAATGTTGCTAGCCTCCTAAAAAAAATATTCGCGGTCAAAATTATAAGTTCAAGGGTCACTAAGATGACCTTAAAAGTAAAAATTCAGAATTTCCCGTGTTTTAACCTCAATAATTCGAGAAATAAGCTATGTATGAACGTCATGTTGAATCCGTTAGATAGGTATTTAAAACACCTTTCATTTAAAACCAATCTGACTATTACCACTTTTGTAGAAATGTTAAAAAAAAATAAAAAACTGGGAAAAACTCATTTTCTCCCCCATTTTATCGAAAATTGAACTGGTGCATTAGGTAGTTTTTTTTTGTAAAGTTAAAATAATAACTTTTAAAGGCTTTTTATAGATTGTAGTTAGTGTTTCCAACCCGGTTAACCAAAAAACCGTTTTTTTGTCAAAAAAACCGGTTTGACAAAAACCGGGTTTCCGGTTTGGAAACACTAATTGCAATCAAAAAAACTTCTTTTAAGTTTATTATTTCAATTTTACAAAAAAACTACTAATGGATTCCCTTCGATTTTCTGTAAAATGGGGGAAAAAATGAGTTTATCTTAGTTTTTTAATATTTCTACTAAAGTGACAAATGTCATTTTGGTTTTAAATTAAAGGTATTAAAAAGACCTATCTAACGGATTCATCATTACGTTCATATATTGCATATTTCTCAAATTATTAAGGTTGGAACACGGGAAATTCTGAATTTTTACTTTAAAGGTCATCTTAGTGACCCTTGAAGTTATTATTTTGACCGCGAATATTTTTTTTTAGGAGGCTAGCAACATTAAGAAGTATTATATCCGGTTTTGTTAAAAAAAGGCACCAGAGAACAAAAAATAAAAAAAATTATGTTTCATAACCTAATTTTTTTGATAAAATCGATTTGAGCGAGTTGATCCCGACATTCCAAAAATCTGAAAAAAATCTCAAAAATCTTTTAGGCCATAAGAATTCATATTCCGCTTCAAGAGTTGCAAAAATCCAAAAAAAAGTTTTTGATGAAACGCCCTAATATACATATGTAATTAGTTATTACTATTGGTTTGATAATCATTACATTTGGCACATTTGCTTGTAAATGTAATGGGAAAGGTAATTCGAATCAGAAGTAGTTATAACTTTTGAATTTCCCATTACACATTTCATTACTTGGTAATGCAAGTTTTTGCTGGGTATGTACTGTTTTACATATGTTATTCACATTGAGTCAGTAAAATTATACAAATATAACGTCAAGGTTTGGTGTACCTCGAAAATAAGACCCGATTCCAGTTCACAATAGCGACACGTGCAGTAGATGTATAGGTAGTAACGAATAATTTTGTTGTAAGTAGTTAGTCTGATATTTTTACGTATCGTATTTAACACCCGACTCACCTGACATTGTTTCCCCCGTGAGTTACTTATATTTTACGAATCGTAGTTAAACGACTAACTTAATATTGTTTCTCTCGTGAGTTACTTAGATTTATACTAACCGTATTTAGAATCCGAATCACCTGATATTGTTTCTTCTCGTGAGTTACTATTCGAAGTTAGAACCCGATCCGAGTTAACCCCACTCACCTGATATTGTTTCTCTCGTGAGCTAATTAGATTTATATTAATCGTATTTAGAATCCGGCTCACCTGATATTGTTTCTTCTCGTGAGTTACCATTCGTAGTTAGAACCCTATCCGACTTAACCCGATTTAAACCGACTCACATTGTATTGTTTCTCTCGTGAGTTACATAGATTTATACTACCTGTATTTAGAATCCGATTCACCTAATATTGTTTCTTCTCTTGAGTTACCATTCGTAGTTAGAACCGATCCGACTTATACCGATTTAACGCGACTCACCCCAAATTGTGTCTCTCGTGAGCTACTAAGATTTAAACTTATCTTTTTTAGAATCCGACTCACCTGATATTGTTCCTTCTCGTAAGTTAATATTCGCATTTAGAACTTTATCCAGTTTAACCTGACTCATCTAAAATTGTTTCTCTCGTGAGTCACAAAGATTTATACTAAATGTGGTTAGAATCCTATTAGACCCGACTCACCTGATATTGTTTCTCCTCGTGAGTCAGTCGCCATTTTAAATACACCGACGGCAGTACCTTTGACGACTCTGAGGCAGACCTTTGACGACTCTGGACTCATCGGACTCTAAGAACGCAAAATCGGATTCTCTAGACGGACTAAATCATACCTCAGCATAGTAAAAGAAACTGCATCACACGACTCACAATCAGAGCCATTTCTCGCACATTCATCAGCCAATTCGTTTCCAGCGACCCCACTTTGCCCAGGGACCCAGATTAGCTTGACGGTTTCAACGAAGGAATTGAAAACAGTTCCTAATGTCTCCCGATTTTACCGTGTTTGATTCTAAGGCCTTGAGAGCTGCAAGCTTTTCTACGAAAATGATAATAGAGCAAGGACGTAGGTCCCTTGTCTTTATCATTGGCGCAGCTTTATCAATTGCACTTGTTCAGAGGTCTCAATGAGGCCCCGATTTCGAGGCATTCAGGATAATCTCCTGAAGTCGTACTCATCTTCATCTTCTATTCCTCCGTAAAGATTGAAATCGCATTCTCGGTTATAACAGAGTCTTCCCTAGTTGGTATTTGAACTTCGAAGGTTCTATAAAAGAATTCGGCGACTATATTTTCATGGGATTCACGATTAGTAAAATCTATATAGAAAGTTAAATCTCATGTGACAATTCTTTTTAGTAAGATGTCAGAAGTCGTTGGGGATCCTAGAAAAATTTTGTGGATTTCAAAAAGTTAAACACAAATACAGTAAGACCGAGTTCCTGCCATTTCTTGAATTCTGTCTTAAAAATAAACTAAACCTAAATTGACTTAGATCCCAAAAACCTAAAATCAAAAGCCTCGTCAATAGCGATTATTAGAATTAAAAATTGAATTACAAATGTTGGTAATTTTCATCAATAAACTTTTTTTTTTTTGTATAATTGCGACTTAACGAATTTCCAATCATAATTGTATATCTTAATGTCTGTCCGTCCGTCCATTAACGCGGTAGTGTATGTGGTAAATGTAAATATATTTTTCTGTCTGTCTATAAACCAGCCACAATAATGCCACTTGACTAATCGAAATTAAATGACGTGTGAATACTGGCAGCTGTTGTATGATGAAGTTGAACATAAAGTATTAGTTATTGTCTGTCTGTCCGTCCGTCTGTCTGAGCTGGTTCAATTTAGATACCGCCTATAATTTTCGTTACAGAGTTTTGTTATTATTTTCATTTTTTTTTCGTTTTGGCTTTTAGTTATTTACTGGTTTTTATAGAATTGAATTGATATCAAAGTAACAAGTTAATAAATTAAACGTTTAAATTGTTTAACAAAATACATTCAATATAATTTTGACTGTGTGTAGGACTAAAATTGAAGTGTCATTTGTTAACATTTAGTTAGACGATAGGACTGTAAGATATTTTAAATTATATACAAGTGAATGGAATGAAATGCAATAGGAATAGGCTGACCATACGTACTGATTTGCCCAGTACATGTACTGATTTTTGATCACGTATACTGATCAAAAGATATTGTACTGATTTTTTGAAATATGTACTGATTGTACTGATTTTTGAACATTTCAACATAAAAAATAATTTTGTTCGAAAATTTTATACAAAAAACTTGAATTTCCATAAAATAAGTCATAGGAGTAGTTTTTTATAATTTAAGTATGACAAAGAGCTAATTTGAGTTAAATCAATTCTAAAAAGTTCAGAGTTCGTAAATCAAGAGGTTCATTAACGCAAAAATATATCTGAGCATGAGGTTATTTTGATCCTACAAATACGAAAATTTTTATATGAAAAGGCGCCCATAATCTTTGACGTTTTCTAAACAAAAAGTTCACGGGTTTTTAGAAAGATAATGTAATCGCATCAATTTAAATGATACTGAGATGTTTGATGAGGTAGTGTCTTTAGAATTTGTAGGACAAATCCCTAAGAACATCATCTGCTATTTAAAAAACATGAGCTTTTTATCTGGAAAGTTTTATAAAAGTCAGAGTTATCAAAACTTATGGAAAAAGTCCTCAGAATTTGAGGGATTTTCTTAAACTCAAAACCTGTGGGGTTTTGTTTGTTATAATTTCTCCACTGAAACGATCAACATTCAAATTAAGTTGTTTGAAGTCAGTTAAATTTTTTGCAAAATAACGACAACAGTTTAAACCAGTTGTTGTTAAACCTTAAACAGCTCTTTTCAAACAGTTGTTTTTAAATAGTTGTTTTTACTGAAATACTGATTGCACCAAGTTTGTTAGTTTAACCAAATTTTTTTGAGTGCTGAAAAAATTATCAGTGTTTTGCCATAGAAAATAGTTTTTAGAGAGGTATTTCACGAAAATATAAACGTAAAAGCTTGGGCGTACTGATTTGAGTTCAGAAAAAAGTGGTCACCCTAAATAGGAATCTATATGGGGCATTCCATGTCAAATCAGACACTTTGAAAAACTTTTTTTTTTAGATTTTCCCAATTTGTTTACAGTTTTTAGTACCCTTCGAAAACTCCTTCGTGGTAAATTTATAGATTTTTTTGATGACCCGTTCAAAAGATATCGAATTTTTAAAAATTGGTAGTTTGTTCCTTAACTCAAACTTCTTTTACTCATAACTTCTTCAATAATGGTCCAAATTTCAATTTTTTTTTTTCAGAATTTTTGTTTTTTTACGTACTTTAAAAAAAAAAATTCCAAAAAATTCTTAAAAGCGCTCTAGTATGCGATTTTTAAGTTTTAAAATTTAAATCTCATTTTTGAAAATGTTTGTGCTCTTCGATTTTTTTGAAATTTTTTTGTTTAAAACTTCAATCAATTCTACAAATTTTTTGCCCAGGAGGATCGTGGGATAACGATTATTACTATTTTTTAAAATTTTTTGGAAAAATTTTATTGTAATTTTCCAATCTTAAAATCATTTCTACTGCTCCAATGGTGCGTCATAGAGGGGTCCTTTATAAGACCGACCCCCATTAATTTTTACGTCTTAACATTTCTTTGGAACAAACTAATACCCTATCTCCATTTTCTAAGAGGGCTCCCACACAAAACGGCATTTTTTAAAATTTGCTCCAAGCGCTCTAACTGCCCTAATAGTGCCCTTAGAGCAACAAAATGTATGACCGACCTACAATATTTCTTTAGTCCAAACATTTTCTCTGAACACGCACATGCCCCATATATAATTGATTTTCACTTATAATAGGACTAGAGATGGGCGCTGCTCACGCGATTTGCGTGATCCACGTGAAACACGCGTGAGTATGAGTGATTTTCATTTCAATCACGTGATTGTGAGCAAGTGTGGCGGCAGTAATAGGTTGAGGAAAGACCGAGTTGTGTCTATGGACATTTGACTTCAAAATTTAAACCATCGAATTTGACATTGGCTACGTTAAGTTTGAGCTCGTAATCTAATTTCTCACTTTTTGTCAGTTTGTATACAAAATATTAAAAGTGCTGCCAAGTTTATTTTGATCGTTTTATTTCGTACTAGCTATACCCGGTCCGCGTTGCTGGCCCTAAGAAAAAAACTGTTTTATATTGCATCTTAATTTAAATATAGTGTCGGACAAAACTAAAGCACGGGTCAGGGTCCAGCTAGTAACCTTTGGTTACACCCTCTGTTAGCACAATCTATAGAGAAATCTCAACAAAATCGGTTCAGCCATTTTTGCGTGATTTCGAAACAGACAGACATAACGTTAAGTAAAGTACAAAGGGGCGTGTCATTTAACGCATTTTTATCGAATCGTGATAGTGTAAAGTTCCATGCTGCATCCTTGATTAATACTATCTCTGCTGCAAATTATATTGAAGAGGAGGAAATAACTTTTTATTTATGAAAAACGGGAGTGATATTTTAAACCCTTTTGCCGAATCGCGCTATACATATGACCTACAGTTCCCGCTCGGTTAGTTCTATCAGTAGTGACAGATTCGGCTTATCCGTTTTTGCGTGATTTCAAAACAGGCAGATATAACGTTCAGTATAAAACAAAGGGGCGTGTCAATTTACGCCTCTTTGTTCAATCGTGGTCAGTATAGTACTAAGGGCGTTGCAATTTCGATCCTTTTTTCCAATAACGATCTTATATGGCCTACATATGCACTTGGTTAGCACTGTATGTAGTGAAAATTTCAAGAGAATCGGTTCAGCTGTTTTTGTGTGATTGCGAAACAGGCAGACAATGTCCAGTATAGTACAAAGGGACGTGGCACTTTACGTCCCTTTTTCCAATCGTAGTATAACATGGCCTATAGTTCCACACTCGGTTAACACTATCAGTGCTGAAAATTTAATTAAAATAAAATCAACAGTTTTTGTGGTATTGCGGAGCATGCAGAAATAAAATTCAATTCAATACAAAGGGGCATGGCATTTTACGCCCATTTGTTCGATCACGCTCTAATTTGGCACACAGTTAGTACTTGGTTAGTACTATCGTTGGTTTAAATTTCATCAAAATCTGTCTAACCGTTTTTTTATATATAGATGTCATTAGTGGTGCAATGTAAAAATTCGATTTGGCCACCCATCCGCCCACTGGCAAAAAGCATGGCATTTTACGCCCATTTGACTGATCACGCTCTAATTTGGCATATAGTTAGTACTTGGCTAGTACTATCTTTGATTTAAATTTCATCAAAATCGGTTCATCCGTTTTTTATTTAAAGATGTAATTAGTGGTGGAATGTAAAAATTTGATTTTGCCACGCCCCTCCGCCCACCGACAGAAAATCAAAAATCTGACTTGACAGTGTTACTCGCCAGGATATTCTGAATATTCCCTGAAATTTTCATCAAGATCGGTCCAGCTGTTTTCGAGTCTATACGGAACATACATACATACCCACATACATACACACATCCATTTTTATATATCGTCGGTGCGCCGACCAGAACACCTATGTGTTTTTTATGAATTGTTCAGGAGAGCAAAAAAACCGTTTTATTTTGCCAATTCGCAACATTTTTTTAAAGTAAATTTTTTTTATTTTTCCTAAACCCATTTAAAAATATTACGCGTTGAAAAACATACAAAATCTTTTTTTAATCTGAAGTGGTACAAGATTTTAACAAAAAACTACACATAGGTGATTTTGTTTCGGACTTTTTACATGTTTATAAAAAATATATAATACACATAGGTGTTTTTGTTCTTAAATTTATTTTAAATAAATTTTTATTTGTTGTTCAAAAGTAAAAATTTTGCAAGTTATATATCCGCATGGACTTGTAGCGAAATATTGATGGTATTCACGTTAGAATTTTTATCCTTGCAATGTGCGAAATGCAACATTTACTACAAAAAACACACGTAAAATTATTTTGGTGTTTTTTTTCATCCCATGTGTTTGTTGTTAAAAGTTTTTCATTTCGTACTTTGCAAGGCTGAAAACTTCTGATGTGAATTTTGTTATCACAAAGAGACGGAAAAACTTTACCAATGCAGAAAGTGATTATCAGGAAAACCAAAATAATAATAAGTAATAAGTCAAAAAAAGTATTAAATATAATTCTGATGCAAAAAATGGCAAAATGTATCTTCAGTGAAATGAAATGGCGAATCTTTTCGTAGAACATATTAACCCTCTATCTGCCATTTTTAGGGGTCATTTTTGTCCTTTTTTAAATATCCTCATACAACACCACCTACACCACAAAAACGTACATTAACGGGTTAAAATTTTCTACAAAGATTTTCTGCATCAAATTTTACTAGGGGTTGTCAAAGTCCAAAAGTTCCTGCAAAGTGCAAAATGGTTAAAAAAGTAAAATTGTAAATTATCAAATCGAGTGAAATAAGTCGAAAAAAAATATAAATCTGCTTTTGAGCTAAATAAAGTTAAGAGATAATTCAGTGAAAATTGATGGCGGTTCTTTTCTTAGAACATGTTAACCCTTTATCCTCATTTTGGTGCTTTTTTTAAATATCATCATAGTCCACTACTAAGGCATACGTATAAAGGGTTAAACAATTTTACAAACATTTTCTGCATCAAATTTTACTAGGGGTTGTCAAAGGCCAAAAGTTCGTGCGATGTAAGCAAAAGGTTTAAAAAAGGAAAATTTTAAATTATCATAATTTGTTAAATTGTGTCTTACCAAGATACTTTACAATTTTACTTTTTTAAGCACTTTTCGCACGAACTTTTGGCCTTTGAGAACCCCTAGTAAAATTTGCTGCAAAACTTTTTTGTAGAACATTTTAACCCTTTTAACGCACTTTTAAGTGAAGTTCTATGAGGGTATTTGGCAAAAGGACCAAGATTACTCCCAAAAATGGAAGATAATGTGTTCCAAGAAAAGAACCGCCATCAAATTTCACTGAAGACATCATCATTTAGCTCAGACAAAGATTTATATTTTTTCTTTACTTATTTTACACGACTTTGGTGAAAAACAATTTAACAGTTTGTGATAATTTACAATTAAATTTATTTAAGCATTTTGCACTTTTCGCACAAAATTTTGACCTGTGACAACCCCTAGTAAAATTTGATGTAAAACTATTTTTTTTGTAGAACATTTTAATCCTTTAACCGCACGTTTTAATGGCGTTCAACGAGGATATTTAAAAAAAGTACCAAAACGACACGTAAAAATGGGACACATAGGGTTAACGTATGTAAATGTATGTTCTTAGAAACGAACCGCCTTAAAATTTCACTAAGGACATCTTTTGATATTATTTACCTCAGAATTATACTTTATACTTTTTTTAGCTTGTTCAAAACGCATTTAAAAAAAAATTGGAAATTATTTTTTTTTTAAATCGTGTTGCACAGTGTTATGCAATAAAGTTTCGGAATATTACAAAAAAAATGTTCAGAAAACTTTTAAAATATCAATTTATAAAAAAACCAAAGGCAGACGCAATGTTTTTACGTTTAAATCAAAAACAGTTATGTGTACTAATAACACATAAGTGTTTTTGCCGGAGAATTTCTATTATAGGTAACACATAGGAGTTTAAGCTAACTTTGAAACCATTTGAGATAACGGGAAACGCTCTGGGGGATAAATGCATTACCTGATAGGCTTCCTAATGGGCCAATAAAAAAAAAAATAAAAAAATTACACATAGGTGTTCTGGTCGGCGCACCGACGATATATAGATTACTTTGTGAAAACGGATTAACGGGAATAAAAAACACAGCAAATATAAATGTATTAAAAATTAAATTCTTCATTTAAATAAATAAAACTTATTTGTAAATTAAGTTTTAATGCCTTATAAAAATAACACGTTTAATATAAAACTAATTATAAAAGTTTTAAGGCACTACTGTTTTCATTTAATTGTTACTAACATTTTCCCACGTCAATCTTAAAAATATATATGATAAATAAATAAATGTTAATATTTTGCCTGAGGGTGTTTAAAATATTTAAGCATTAAATTAACCTTTTTAAACTAAAATCAGTTTTGAATAATACAATCGGTAGCTTTGAAACTTTAAATACCCTCTACATTTTTAGAAAAATAAAACTAAAGGCTGTGTTACATTTTGATGAAATTGAACATGACATTAATAAAAATCTGCATTAGTGTAATAAAAAATGACTTTAAAAAAGAAACTATGCAGGGTTTTATAAAATCAATGAAGTATGTATGATTGGAGTTAAATGTTATGAAAAGCTTCATGAAATCAATGAAAATGTTCAGAGAAAATATAAATGGTATTTGATGAACATTTTTCATAACTCCAATGCAAATCTGATGTTATTTTTATACCCTTCAACCACAGTATGGGGGTATACTCACTTTGTCATTCCGTTTGTAACGCATCGAAATATCGGTCGAGAACCCATAAAGTATAAATATTATTGATCCATGATTCTAAGATATTCTGTGAATGTCCGCCTCACAGTGGGGAAAATGGAATTTTTTTGTCCAATTTTGCCTACAGGTCGCAATTCTTAACCGATTTTGTTTTTTCTTTTTTTGTGTTTTAGCTAATACAAATCCACATCGATCTGTCATAGCGGATTTTTGAGAAAAAAGTTCAGAAAATTTTAATTTTTTCAGTATTTTTTCAATAAAAAATGTATTAGGCATGGGACGAATATGCTTTATAGACTAAATTAAAGGTATTGGAACTCCTTATCAATGACGTGATTAGTATTTGAAAATATAGTATTATTTTGGTTTTTATAACTAGACAAAAATTCAAGATTTTTCATTTTTAAAAGCCTAAATCTTTAAAAATAATGTACCTATTTCAATGAAATCTTTTTAGATTAAAGAGTTTGTTTTTGCTTAGTCATAATTGGTACACAAAATTTTTTAAAAAAATTGCTTAAATTTAACCTTATGATTTTTGGAATTTTAAAATTATTTTTAGTCTATTTTTTTTTTTTTTTAAGTTCTTACATTGCAAATTCGAAAAAAGGTGTTAAACAATTTTGCAAAAATACTTTATTTACCAATAATGGTTAAGAAAATGATCAGCTTTAATCTAAAAACATTTCATTGAAATTGGTAAATTATTTAAAATGATATATACTTAAAAGTGAAAATTTTTAAGTTTTCATATGTTTATAAAAAACAAAATAATAAAAAATTAACAAACTCTATTGATGTCATTTATAAGGGGTTCAAATAACTTTAATTTTGTCTATACAGCTTATTCGTCCCCTGACTATTAAATTTTTTAGAGCAAAAATTCTAAAAAAATTATATTTTCTGAACTTTAAAAAAATATTTAAATAAAAGAAAAACGATTTTTAGAAATCCACCATGACAGACCGAAGAGGAATTTTATTAGCTAAAACTCAAATGAAGAAAAACTTAAATCGGTTAATAATTGCGACCTGTAGGCAAAATCGGACAAAAAGGTCCATTTTCCCCACTGTGCGCCTCTCCGTCTGTCTGTAGATGGCATAATGCAGTCCAAACTAAAAGAGCTAGCCTCCTGCAATTTGGCATGAATATGTCTTATGGTCCTAGGCAGGTTAAGTTCTTAAATGGGCAAAATCGGCCCAGGGGGAAAAAAGTTCCCCCCTGAAGAACTGAACCAACCTCTAAAAAAATACACTTTTTTAACATGTTTTTTTGTATTTTTATTAAATAAATGATACATTTGGTATATTTCGGGATGGGAAGGTGCTCTCAACGTCCCTCACTGACCCCAATCACCCCCCCCCCCCCCAAAAAAAAAAACAAAAGTCCCTGACAATTTTTTTTTTACATTTTGGAGGGTATATTTTAATTTAACACGAATTTAACACTCTCACTTGTTTAAAATCATTTCTATTTTTTTTTTTTTGAAAATTAGTTTTTTTTTTAAACAAGAGAGTGTTAAATTCTGTGCCGAATTTTTGATGTCCTCCAACATATTAAAAAAATTACATTGGCGTTTTTTGTTGGGGCGTGGGGGTTGGCGGGTGCTGTGGGGAACACCTCCCTCTTCGCGAAAACTGTTAACTGATTCATTTATTATGATTTTTGCAATTAAGTTTTTCAATTTTGTCAAGTTTATATGGAGAGACATTAATTGGCATTTTTTTTTAACTTTCGATTTTCTCAATGTCCGGGCAAATTTTTATTCTCCTAGGACCTAGGTCTTTAACTAATGCGGTACAAATTTTAGGTCAATCAAATTATATTAAAAGGTGGAGCCAGGCGGTCAAAGTGGCAATAATAGTATCTTTGGAAAGTGGCAACACCTAACATCTGTGTCTACAAAATATAGACCATGTTCTGGCAAGGTTGCAAAATAAGTACTTAGATCAGAGTTGTTGAAGGAGAGGAGGACGAATGATGATTACTAAAAAAATGAATTTATTCACCATAATGCAATTTCACCTTCTTCTGTACGAAAAAACAACAGCAACAACCACACAAGAATTGAAAAACCATGATTTAGTTGATACTTGCTTAACAGCCAACTTAGCGTATCGGTCTAGAGTGATCGTACCTAAGAGGCAGTTAATAGCAAAGGCATCAAAATTAACAAATATGATGTCGAAAGATGCACTAATTTTTTATTTATTTTATTTATTTTTTAAAAATCCAAAACTTTGACCTCCGGGCGCCACGGGTTAATTTAATCCGATTGGCCTTAAATTGGTACCACATAAGGTTTAGGCCTAGTAGAATTAAAAAATGCCCGGACTTTGAAAATTTGGAGGAAAAAGAATGTTGCCAGACATGAGTGGCATATACGATCGACAAAATCGAAATATTGATCAATACCTTTATAATACCGTTTGAAACGGTATTATACCGGTATTGACCTATATAACTGAAACGAACTGGTAGAAACACGAAGTGACACATTTAAAATAATTTCATAATCTCTTTTGAATATGTCTTTATCTTTATTGGTTGTGGTACAATAGCCAATTACCGTTATTCAAGGTGGATATCGGTTGCCAACCATGCTTTCTCCCCTAATTCTCATATGTAACTTTCAGACAATCGGTGGGTGATCTCCGAAATACCTCCACATTTTCGTTGTAGGGATAATATACGTGGGGATTATGTCCAGTTGCTGGACATTTATATTTGGTCATGGAAAAAATTATTGGGTACAAATTTTCAATTAAATCTATTGATCAACAACATTTAAATGAGTCACTCAATGTTTTGATTAACATGTTTGTTATTTTCTTAAACTGTCGAATTACAAATTTTCAACATACCAGATTTTTGTTGCTTTAATTTATTTGAATACATTTATTCAAAGATATACAAAATAATTGGGTTTTACTTTTTATTATTGTTGGCAATATATTGAAGAGTAAACAAGAACCATTTTTTAATAATTTTGTCATAAGCGTACACAGAAAAAAAAAATTTCCAATGAACGACTTTCATAGTATTTATGAACAAATTCATACAATTTAATAACTTTTTTATAATACTTATGAACTTTTTCATAGTATTTATGAAAAATGTTAAATAGCTCCTCAATTTCACACATTATGATTTATTCATAAATACTATGAAAAAGTTTATAAGTATTATGAAAAAGTTAATAAATTGTATGAATTTGTTCATAAATACTATGAAAGTCGTTCATTGGAAAATCTTTTTTTTTTTTGTGTGTACAATTCATTCGTAATATCAATCATTATTTTGATTGACTATAAATAAAAAATTTATCAAATTTGTGATTAAAATTGAAAAAATGTTTGATTGAAAAAAGTATTCAGTTAATCGCCTACAATTTGATGATTGGTAGAACAATTTTCTTTATTGGAGGAATTTAAACCAAAAAATTTATTGAATCCGCGTTTTCGTTGATTGAAATTCGTTTAAAATTATGTCTGTGAATGTTCTTGATGGGGTAGTACACTGATGTGTTATTGTATTACACACGGATGGACAAAGTGAGTAAACACTTATACTGTGCTTGAAGGGTATAAAAACTTAAAAATAGCATAACCAATTTAAATAAAATATTAAGTAGAAGAAAAAATAATAACAAATTAACACTTAACACAGGGAATACTAGTAACACAAAATAAATCTGACTGGCTGACACTGACACTTTTGAATTGATGTTTTATGATGTTTTTACAGAAACATCATTAACATCATGTTAATTTAAAACATTTTGATGTTGCTGCTGCGGCGGCTGCTTGAGAAGCTGGATAATAACAAAAAAAACAATCATGTTATTTTAAGTTACTGCTGCTGAGATGACGATGATGAAGATGATATAACATATTATTTGTTGGCTTATGCGCCGGCGCATAAGACTGCCGCATCACCGATTGATCTTTAGCGAACAAGGAATATTGAATTTGGGGAGAGCACATTTTCAAAAGGGCCACCTTAGACGAAGAAAATGTACTAGCAATTGTTGGAACAACCATAAATCATTAATCATATAACGAACATTTATCTGTTCTACTGCAACGTAATCGCTTTGTAATCATACGGTACATTTGTAGGCTAAAGTGTGATCTGATTTTTGATTTCAATTCATTACAAAATTAATTTGAAATTAAATTATTTTATAAGATTCATTACAAACAAAAAAGAACGAGTAAAAAACTAATGGTCGGTCAAGACCCAACATATAATAACAATGTTTGCCGAAACTTCAGGAGGATAGCTCTTTTATATTGGACTGCATTGTTTTAGCGATAGACGGATGCACAGAAAAAAATATGGAGGAAACAAATTTGAGTAATCACTTGTTTAAATTTAAAAATTAAAATTGAGTAATTTTTTAATTGACACAATTAAAAATTTACTTAAAAATTTTAAAAACAATTTAAGTAAATAATTCAATAAAAATTTAATAGTTTTTTTTAATTTTTGTTTAAACTCTCATAGTTTTTGGAATTCTCGTTTAGTTTATAGTTTTTTGTATATGGGGCATTCCATATCAAATCGGACACTTTGAAATTTTTTTTTTTTAGATTTTCCCAATTTGTCTACAGTTTTTAGTACCCTTCGAAAACTCATTCGTGGTAAATTTTCAGATTTTTTTGATGACCCGTTCAAAAGATATCTAATTTTTTAAAATTGGTAGTTTGTTCCATTACTCAAACTTCTTTTACTCATTCATAACTTCTTCAATAATGGTCAAAATTTACAAATTTTTTTTTTTTTTAAATTTTTGTTTTTTACGTACTTTTTAAAAAAAAAATCCCAAAAAATTCTTAAAAGCGCTCCAGCATGCTATTTTTAAGTTTTAAAATTTAAATCTCATTTTTGAAAATGTTTGTACTCTTCGATTTTTTTGAAATTTTTTTGTGTAAAACTTCTATAGATTCTACAAATTTTTTGTCCAGGAGGATCGTGGGATAACGATTATTACTATTTTTTAAATTTTTTGAAAAAATTTTATTGTAATTTTTCAATCTTTAAATCATTTCTACTGCTTCAATGGTGCGTCATAGGGGGGACCTTTATAAGACCGACCCCCATTAATTTTTACGTCTTAACATTTCTTTGGAACAAACTAATACCCTATCTTCAAATTTCTAAGGGTGCTCCCATACAAAACGATATTTTTTAAAATCTGCTCCAACCGCTCTAACTGCCCTAATAGTGCCCTTAAAGCAACAAAATGTGTGACCGACCCACAATATTTTTTTAGTCCAAACATTTTCTCTGGACACACCTACCCTCTATCTTTAACTGTTTGGGAGGTCCCCATACAATTTTTTTTATTTTTTGTAAATTTGTATATACATTTTTTTAAAACATACCTACGCCCTATCTCCACTCCCTAAGTAGGCTCCCATACAAATAACAGTTGGAGCAAATTTTATAAAAATGTAATTTTGGATGGAAGCCTACTTAGGGAGTTGAGATAGGGCGTAGTAGGTATGCTTTAAAAAAATGTTGTAGGGTAAAAATAAATGGGGGTCGGTCTCACTAATGACCCCTCTCGGACGCACCATTGGACCGGTAGAAGCTGATTAAATAAAACAAAATTTACAAAAAATAAAAAAAATGTATGGGGACCGCCTTAACAGTTAAAGATAGAGGGTAGGTGTGTTCTGAGAAAATGTTTGGACTAAAACCACGATTTGACGTGGAATGCCCCATATGTATATGAAAGTTTGTAATCGTCTTTATAAAATTTTCCTATGTTTTTGAGACATAAATATGTTTGGTAAAGTTTGAACTAGAGATGGGCGCTGGTCACGTGATTTGCGTGATTCACATGAATCACGCGTGAATCACGCGTGAGTGTGAGTAATTTTCATTTCAATCACGTGATTGTGAGTGAGTGTGAGTTGAAAAAATCTGAGTGAGTGATTAGTGAGTGAGTCATTTATTTTTTGCGTGAGTTTGCGTGATTAGATTTTTTGATTTGCCCAATTTTTTTTTAATTTTTTGTAAAAATTTTTTTTTTGGATTATTTTTTTTTTTTGGTAAGAAATTTTTATTGCGTGAGTAGATTTTGCGTGACTCACGCGTGAGCGTGATTGAATCTGGCGTGAGTCACGTGTGAGCGTGAGTAAGTTTTTTATTACTCACGTGAATGTGAGTGTGCGTGAGTAAAAACAAAATTGCGTGAGTGATTAGTGTGTGATTCGATTATTTTTTGCGTGAGCGTGAGTGAGTGTGAGTCAAAATCCACTCACGCGCCCATCTCTAGTTTGAATAAACAATTTTTTTTTTTGTTTGGAAAAAAATTTAAAATTTAAAAAAAAAAAAAAATAGAATAATTTTTGAGTAAATTTTTAATTGACACAATTAAAAATTTACTCAAATTTTTTCCAAACATTCAATAAATTTTTATTAAAAATTTACTCAATACTATTAAATCGTTTACTGGTGCAAAATTGAGTAATTTTTTACTAAATTGTATTAAAAATTTACTCAAATATTTTTTTTATTTTTTTCAGTGTGGACATTTATTTTATGTCCCAAATCTTGAATTTAGATAATTTTTTGATTTTTAAATACAATTTTTGGAGTGTAAGAAAAATTCTTATAATTTAAATTCATGGGAAAATACATTGATTTCGAGAAATTTTTCTTCAGGATGAGCACCAACACTTTTCCTAAAGGAAAAAGTTTTAAATTCTAATAAATTCTTCTATAGAAAATATCTGAGATTATAAGATTTCATCTTTTAAAAAAATGATAGTGTTAACAAAAATGTAATTTAAAAATACAATCCATTTTACATAATGATGATCCCAGATACCACCCCTTTTTGTTATATAAAATAAAATTGAAATACAAAAAAAAAACTGTTAACTATAATTTCAATTTAATGACAAATCGTTTAAAAACTCATAGATATTGACAGAAAATAAAAATAGAAAACACTATGCAACATACATACTACTAATTTGCATATAAATTAAAAAATTTGTTATCGATAAAAAGTGAACAAAAAAAATTGTAAATTAAATTGAATGTTACATAAAACAAATTGCAAACTAATAAGACTATTTTAAAAAATTGAGCCCAAAAGAAAAAAAAAAAATTAAAAAATAATTAAAGTTGAAAAAAAAAGAAAAATAAAAAAAGCAATAAAGTAATGTAAAACTTTTAAACCCAAACCACTTCAAACAAATATCAATATGTTTCACAATGAAAAAATCTAACGAACGATAGAAAATGTCAATTGTTAACATACCAAAAATAATTTCATAAAATTTCAACATAAAATACCAAATATCATATCAAACGCACATACATAAATATGAATAGTAGGGTAGAATTTATGTGATGGCAAATAAAATCAACTAAAGAAGTTAAATTCGATTAAGTATAATCCATAAATATCCTCCAACTAGACCGAGCTAATTGATATGTATTTTAGCATTTAAATCTGAAATCAGTCAAAATAAAAACAAGTGAAAGCGTTAGATTCTAAATATGTATTTTATGACATCCAACATGTTATTTGGTCAGGTTGGTATTGCAATTCAGCGAAATCGGTTCAGTAATTCAAAAGTTCTAGGCAAAAGAGTGAATTGCGGCAAGGGTTTTTCGCGAATTTACGAGATAAAAAACACGCTAACTTTCGAAAGACAACTTTGAGGATGCTGAAGCTTGGCACATATATTTGCCATTCCCCTGGTCTGGTTCGTATTTAATTTCAGCCCAATCGGTCCAGTGTTTTAAAACCGTGAATTTCATATTGGTTTCTCCTTAAATTCATGTGTTGAAAAACCGAGATTTAATAAAATAACATTTAAAAACATTAGTAAGCCACAAAATTACTTTACAAAGTACATGGTCCAATAACTGGTATCTTTTTAAAACATGCAATGAAATGAACAATACTCAATAGTTTTGAAACCTTATGGCTTTATTTGAAAGAGCAAATATTCCCATTATTTATGGCAAACGACTTCATTCATGCGGTTGCCTGGGTTAGCTCCGCAGTAGCTCATTCTCGGCACCCATTTTTCTAATGTTTCTGGTTCTATCTCACGAATGGCTTGAACGATATTCGTCGAATGGGCCTAGAACATTTCTGGATTTCCCATGTTGCATGAATCTTTAACGAGACCCCTCAAAAAAATTTTTAAAGTTTTTAATCGGCAGCTCTGAAGTGATCAATTGTCACCGCGAATATGGCGAAAAACACGATTTCCGAACTAAGTGCGCAAAATATCGATTGTTTGATGGACTGTGGGACATATTGCGACATCCTTCTGAAAATAAATGTCATCCAAGTTGGTATATTCTATTACGGCCAACAAAAAGTCGGTAATCATGGCTATGTAGCGCTCATCTTTGACGAAAATGGGAGTTTCAGCTGTATTTTTGAAAATATTGTGTAATGATGCTGATACTCAAATCTATTGCTTTCTATAGATGAATTGGATTCTTTACAATACCTTGCGAGTTTTACGATCCCAAGATGTACCAATTTGTTTGTTAACATAACCTCATTTGAGTGCCTTATTTCGGTTAAAAACTTTTTTTCGAAAAACGTGCAGTTTGGCAGCGCAGTACTGCGCTACAACGCGATACAGCGGAGCAAGCCGAAGACGCATCAATGAAGTCATTTGCCATAAAAAACGGGAATGTTTGCTCTTTCAAATAAAGCCATAAGGTTTCAAAACTATTGAGTATTGTTCATTTCATGGCATGTTTTAAAAAGATACCAGTTATTGGACCACCCCTTATTTTCGTCTCTAAAGAATATTTTTGCGAAAAAAAAACTTACACTAGAAAAAATTTTACACTCAAAAAAAAAAATTTTAATATTTTTTTCACAAAAATGAAAAAAAAAGTTTTTTACTTAAAATAAAATATTTATAATTAAAATTGTTAATTTTTTTATGTTAAAAAATGTACTATCCTTTTAAAATTACATTGTCGAGGATATTCACAGATTGTCCAAGTCGAATTTAACATTTCTACTTGTTTTTTATTTTCGTATTTTTTTTTACAGTTTTAAGTACTCTTAGAAAAGTCCTTCGTTGTAAATTTAAATTTTTTTTTTGATAACCCGTTAAAAAGATCTCGATTTTTTTTTAAATTCGGAGCTTGTTCCTTAACTCAAATTTCATTTACTCCTAACTTCTTTAAAAATAAGTATTCGAAAATCCAAAATCCAAAACAATTCATCTTAAAAAGTGTTATTAGTATGCAATTCTTAAGTTTTTAAATTTTAATCTCAGTTTTGAGAATGTTTGTATTTTTAAATTTTTTTTAAATTTTTTCTGAAAACTTCTATCAATTCTAAAAATTCGACCGGCTAGCCGCGGCTGGTCCATTGCTTTACTATGTGTTCCATCAACGACGAGGATGAATCGCTTTAGTCAATGTTGCAAACAATTTAACGGACTTAAGGTCCATAACTGCGATTTCTTCTGGATTCTCAAGTTTGGCTTTGCCTAATATATCCTGTGGAAATGCGGGGCATTGCGCCCTAGAGGTCGTCCTAGAGGAGTCAACACCAAGCCCAACCACCACTAACTTTGTCCCCTAAACTTTTACCTCATAGTTGGCACGTGCTAGCCTATAAAACTGGGGGTCGTGGGTTCGATTCCCACCAAAACTCTTGGTAGAAATTACTACAACGAGGCGACGGTCATTGTTACTAGTAGGTGTGTTCTATAACTCTCGAATCGAAAGATTTCTCGCATGAAACATGAAAACCGAAACAGAATCATCGACTTTTCGAATTCGACTGTTTCTGTAATTTTGTCAATTATGATATTTTTCCAAAATTATTGGAAAGATGCGAAAAAAAACTGTTTCTGTAAATCAATTGATCAAAAACTTTTGAAATGGTGCGATATTTCGAAAATTAATCAACTTTTGAGTTATATACAGTGGGTAAAAAAAGTAGTCGGACACTCATAACCTCAATTTCTATCATTAAATTTGGTGGTTAAAATTCATGAAATTCCAAAATGTGTTGGTACCATTTTAAAGATGATTTTTCACACTTTTAGAATCACTTGTTCTTGATTCAAAATGATAGCTAAATTTTTTGCAAATCAGCGAAAACTAAAATAACTTGTAAAATTAGCTCAAAAAATAACTCGGACACTCATTAAATACTTCCAGATTCCGCTTAATTCTAAATAAAATTACAATGGCAAATGACTTAATTCTATTCTGGTGTTACTAGTTGTTAACCTCCATGTCAGTTAAGCCAAAATTTTTATATAATTTAAGCGAATTCAGCTGAAATCTCTTAAAATAAGCGTTTTTGTAGTAAGATGGCCGATATTTTTTGACAGGATTTTTTAAATAAACGTCAAGTGCAATTCGAGCTTTGATGTACTAAATACTACACCAAGCTAAGCCATTGGTGTCATCATATACCAATTTAGATACGCGAAATCAGTCATAAACAAAGCGAAAATAATACAAAATATAGTATGCAGAAAGAAAAACGCGCAAAAATTCGCTATAAACCGTGAAATATTCGACGTAAAATAGTCCAATGAATAGGTAAGATGTCATATATTATTCCTGGATACATTTGTAATTGAAGAGTTGCCATCTGAGAGGTATAACTGTTACTGTGAAG
Organism: Pegoplata infirma; assembly: GCA_963921195.1. Classification (NCBI taxonomy): domain Eukaryota; kingdom Metazoa; phylum Arthropoda; class Insecta; order Diptera; family Anthomyiidae; genus Pegoplata; species Pegoplata infirma. The sequence continues at coordinate 17,588 of CAWUER010000413.1, read as the reverse complement.
GGATTCTAATATATAAATAATTCCCTTGCTAACACTGCATACGGAATTTAGGCTTTATGCATATGATAATCCTTTCTTCGCATCTCAGATCATTCATTAGGCCGAAAACCTTCAAACTTACCTTTATAAGTAACAAAACAGATAGGCCAGTACACTAAAAAAAAAAAACGGTTAAGTTAGCAAAAAAAGCTTGTAAATCTACAAGAAAATTTGCTGATTTTGAACCCACAATTTTTTTGGTAAAGTTAGCAAAAACGTTTTGCTAAAAATTAGTTAACTGAAATAATTTTTATTTCAACTTAGTTTATACACATTTGAGGACCCCATTGGGTTCGGATCCAATAGGTCCAGACCCCGATGGGCCTAGACCTAGTTGGGTTCCTTAAAAATCATCATAGTTTTTGATCCAAAATTTGTGTCCGTTTCGCTCTACCTTGCTTAGTTTTTGAGATACGTGATTTTAGGGGATCACTGGGGTCTTGAGAATTAAAAAACTCGATAACTTCAAAAATATTACTCGGAGAGCTTTTGGTTATTTTGCGGTCTTGTTCTACGTGTTGAGAGCTTCAAAAATTATTTTGGACTTTTTGTTGTGTCGGCAATATTTACCGAGATATGAGCATTTTAAAATTTTCGGGAATGCTAACTTTTTTGGATCCAAAGTTAGGTCCCATTAGGGTCCACACATGTGAAGAGGACCCGCGAAAGTATGGAGCTTCTAAGAACCAAAAATGCCCTCCATTTTGCTCTATCTGGCTTAGTTTCCGAGATAGCGCCATTTTAAGTTTTCTGAAAATAAAAAAAAATTTACCATTTATTTTTGCTAATGTTAGCAAAAAATCTTGTAAGAATGTTGTCAACTCAATTTCAAATTTAGCAAAAGAAATTAGTTCAAAGTTTGTTTAAAATTGCTAATGTGCTAAATGAAGTTTACATGAATTTTTTGCTAACATGCTAATCTCAACTAAAAATTTGCTAAAAGTTAGCTAACTAGCATTAGCAAAAAAAAATTAGTAAATCTATTAACGTATTTTTTTGAGTGTATGAAATATCAGTGGTTCTGAATGCTTTGGATTTGATTTTTTTGTTGTTACACCAAACTTACTACCCGAAGAGGTCTGGTAACGTAACCCCTGCATAAAAACTACGTCATTAAACAATATTTGAGTTCTACTCTTACCATTAGTCACCTTTCCTCCCACGGTTTTTCAGTTTTTGATGCAATTTTAGTGCATTTTTCTTTCTGCATACTATATTTTTTATTATTTTTGCTTCGTTTTTGACTGATTTCGCGTACCTAAATTGGTATATGACGTCACAAATGGCTTAGCTTGGTGTAGTATTTAGTACATCAAAGCTCGAATTGCACTTGACGTTTTTTTTGTAAAGTCTTGTTAAAAAATATCCGCCATCTTACTAGAAGAACTCTTATTTTAGGAGATTTCAGCTGAATCCGCTTAAATTATATAAGAATGTTGGCTTAACTGACATGGAGGTTAACAATTAGTAACACCAGGATAGAATTAAGTCATTTTCCATTTTAATTTTATTTAGAATTAAGCGGAATCTGGAAGCATTTAATGAGTGTCCGAGTTCTTTTTTGAGGTGATTTTACAAGATATTTTAGTTTTCGCTGATTTTCAAAAAACTTAGCTATCGTTTTGATTCAAGAACAACTGATTCTAAAAGTGTGAAAACCCATCTTTAAAATGGTACCAACACATTTTGGAATTTCATGAATTTTAACCACCAAATTTAATGAAAAAAATTGAGGTTATGAGTGTCCGACTACTTTTTTTACCCACTGTAAATCAAAAAAACAATAATTTATTTAAGAAAATACAATTAACTAATATTGTTAATGCCATGCTTCACATTATTTGCATTTAGTTAATTTTTATTTTTGTATGTCAATCATGCGCGGGTACAAGGGGTGGGGGTGGGGGGGTGTAAAGGGGAAATTCCCCCCAGACAAAATTTTAAAAAGAAAAAAAAAGAAAGCAAAAGAAAGAAGGAAATTTTCTAAAAAAAATTTCCGAAGAAAAAAAATCTCGAAATCGGAAAATTTTTTCATAGAAACAAATCTGAACATTTTTACAGGTAAAATTTAGAAATTTTTAACGTAAAAATGTAACTTAATCTGAAAATTTTTCTTGAAAAAATATATGTCAATATTTTAATGAATTTTGGTATAAAAAATGACTTATATGAATAACTTAAATGAATATATTTTTTTTGTATAGAAAAATGTTACAGGATCTTAATTTGGCATACATAAAAAATGTTTGTCTACTACATAGGAATAGTAAAACTATATTAAAATCTTAAAAATGATGGTAGTTTAACGTATGTAAAACTATTTTGGAAATTTTTTAAAGAATGTCTTAGAATCGGTCACAGGATGTAAGACTTTTTCTATAGGAAAAGGTACAAAAAAACTCTAAAATTTTTCACATCTATATTTTATATTTTCTTTTTCGGATTTTTGTAGAAGAATTTCCAAATTCTAAGAGTCTCAGAATCTGAGACTTTTTTTTAACGCAAAAAGTCTCAGAATCTGAGACTTTTTCAACGGGAAATTGGTCTCAAAATTTAACACTTATTTATAGGAAAAAAGCTCGCAGAATATGAGAATTTTTCGATAATAAAAAGGTCTAAGAATCTGAGACTTTTGCTATAGGAAAAACGTCTCAGATCTCTGAGTTTAAGAATTATTTTAAGGCAAATAGTCTCAGAATCGGAATCTATTTAAAAAATGCCTGCGAATTTTGTACTCTTCCCCAAAACATTAAATCATGATAATGTTTTGCGTAAGATTTGGGTGTACTTGCCAAAGCAAAGTTTTTTTTAAAAAAAAAAATGTTATATTACTTTGCTATTTCATGCAAAACGAATTAAAATATCAGTCGAGGACCCCATTAAAAAACCAAAAAAATGTACATTTCGTAAGTGTGTGCAAAATAAGTGCAAAAAAGTGTTTTTACATTTTGGAGAGTATAAAAGGTTCGGCACCAAAAAATATACCACTCTTGTTTTATGTACATTTGATAAACAATGGAAAATTCTTATGCGAAAGCTTACAAGGGAAGTATCTCAACCCTTATGAACCGATTTGCCTGAAACTTAAAATATATATAAATGAGACGATTTTAAGGTTGGGGTGTCTCGGCATATCGGCCATATCAGTGTTTAAAAATTTCGTTGTCCCCTTATGAAACAATGAGGACCTTCGGGAAAATTTCGATAACTCCCGAACTAACAGGAATATCGTCTAGAGAAAAAATACGTATCGACTTAAATTTAATAAAGATTATTTCGTATTAATATGGATATCGTAGGTCTATGTCTTCATATGAATACCCCCCAAAATTTACACATTTTCATGAAAAAAATATTTAACGAAGCAGAATTTTTACGGGGTTATGCCACCGTTGAATAGGCATTAAAAATCCTTTCTTCTCATATGGAAACATCATATAGTTTCTTTGAAAGAAATCGCTAAAAAATCCAAAAAACGATTTTTTCGCCAAATTTTGACCCATTTTTTGAACCCCTAAATCCCCGATATGGCCGATAAGCCGAGACACCCCAACTTTAAAATGGTTAAAATGGTTTAGTTAAAATCAGCGTTTTAACTACTTTTTTTAGTTAAGTTCAATTTACGAAAATACTATTTTTGTACAAATTTTGAATTAATTTTTTTTGTTGACTTTAAAACTGAGTTTACGAATTTTTACTAATTAATTTGCTGATTTTTTGTAACATTTTTGTCAAGTGAAAAATTTTAAACATTTTTTGTGTAGTCTCCTATGCAAATCTCATAAGTCCTACTTAAGCTGAACTTAATGCTGTGAAAAAAAAAAACAAGAAAAAATAAGTGAAGTGTTACCCCCAGTTTCTGTAACACGAACGGCATTCGTTCGTGACGAATTTGCGTGTGTTTTGTTATTGTAACAAAAACAAAATACATGCAAATTCGTCGCAGACGAATAATGTTCGTGTTACAGAAACTGGGGGTTAGTGTTTAAAACCAATATTTAACAAACTTAATTTTTTTTACAAAAAGTTTAGCTGAATTCAACTAATAAAAAATGTTACGAAATTTTCAGCTGAATTTTTAGTTAAAATTACGTTTTTTTTTTGCTACATTCATTCTACGAAAAGTTAACTAAATATTTTTTGTTAAATTAACTAGAAATTTAGTAGGTTCAAAATCAGGTGTTTTTTTAGTTAAATTTAACTAAATTTTTTGCTAACTTTACAGTTTTTTTTTGAGTGTGAGATATTTTCTACATTTGTTTAATGCAGTCATATGTAGTAATATATAATTTAATCATGATTCGGATTAAAAGGTGTACGGTTGATATAATTATATCAAATTATATGAGAGTCAATACAAAATTTGTTTTTCTGTATAATTTAACATAACATTATATATAGCTTATTCTGTTCCATATAAAACTATATATGTTTCCAATTAACCAAAAATTGTCTAAGGTTTTTGGGCAAAGTATAAGAAACTTTTCAAAATGTTCCTAAACATTTCCTTGTTAGGGTTATGTATATCACCTATCTGTTTCGAAGCGTACCCAAGCATTTTTTTTTGAAAAGTATATGTTTGGTGAATGTATCGTTTACCTGTGGTGTATCTCAACCCCAACCAAAAAACACCAGGATTTTATATGTTTTTGTGCAATTAGATATAATTAGATCCACCAATATAAGGCAATGTCTGCCCGAGTAAAAAAGATCTGATATAATCATATATGCTATTATATAATTATTTATATTTATATATGGTTATGCATGAACATTGATATGGACATATAAGTTTATATATAGCATTGTATTTTTCCTTATTTTTTAATATGATAACATACATATTCATATCTATTTACATACCGATCTATATGAAATTAGATATGACATATACTGTCGGGAATTTTTAGATATGGCAGATAAAAAGATATATGATTTTATTTTTAATTATATCCCGAAAAAAATTTTCTAAATTTTCTAAGTCCCGGACAATTAAATAAAAATTAAAAAATTTTCAAGTACTAAAAAATTTTATGAAAATTTTCCAAAGTCCCGGAGTAAAAAGTCATTTGGAGTAAAAAAATCATTGAAAATGTTTTTAGGAGAAATTTTATTTTTTTTTTTTAAAATTTTTAAGTTCCAAAAAAATGTTTTTAAATTTTCTAAGACACAAACATTTTTTGGAATTTTTAAATCCCTTAAAAATGATAAAAAAAAAAAAAATTACAAATTTTTAATAATTTGCTAAGTCCCGAAAAAATTCCGAAGAATGCAATAAAAACTCTTCTAATTGATAATGTATCCAATCTGATAAAATAATTTCTAATTTCACGTTTAAAATTCCAAAAAAATTCACCAGATTTCATCTAATTATGTAAAAATTTATCTAATTTTAACAGATAAGATATGATTTAATACAATTAGATAGACCCATTTTTGGGATCAAACTTAATCAAATTTGATATTATTTTATCAAAAATAATAGAATTTGATACAATCGTATAATATTCGATCCGCCAATTTTCGGATCAAAATTAATATGGATTTACATAAAAGCGTATCTGTTCATATATAATTAAATATTGCGTCATATAACTTTTTTTTATTCGGGTGGTCAAAACTCGGATGAAATTAAATCAGATTTTATACAAGTTGATCTTTTTTAATGCAAAAACATCCACCATTATTCGGATCAAATTGCGTATTAATATATATTGTGTCATATATCATTATATATTGCATCATATAAAAATTTTTACTCGGGTATTCATAAAAAAATATTTTTTGTATCTGTGACATCTTTATCGTGTTCTAAAAAAGAGTAAAAAATGCATTGTTGATTTTTTTCGATACACGATAAAGATGTCACAGATATGAATAATATTTTTTTTGAATACACTCAAAAAAATAAAACTGTAAAGTTAGTAAAAAATTTAGTTAAATTTAACTAAAAAAACACCTGATTTTGAACCTACTAAATTTCTAGTTAATTTAACAAAAAATATTTAGTTAACTTTTCGTAGAATGAATGTAGCAAAAAAAACAGTAATTTTAACTAAAAATTCAGCTGAAAATTTCGTAACATTTTTTATTAGTTGAATTCAGCTAAACTTTTTATAAAAAAATTTAAGTTTGGTAAATATTGGTTTTAAACACTAATACTTCACTTATTTTTTCTTTTTTTTTCACAGCATTAAGTTCAGCTTATGTAGGACTTATGAGATTTGCATAGGAGGCTACACAAGAAATGTTTAAAATTTTTCACTTGACAAAAATGTTACAAAAAATCAGCAAATTTATTAGTAAAAATTCGTAAACTCAGTTTTAAAGTCAACAAAAAAAATTAATTCAAAATTTGTACAAAACTAGTATTTTCGTAAATTGAACTTAACTAGAAAAAGTAGTTAAAACGCTGATTTTAATTAAAAATTTGCTAAAAAGCCAGTAAACTCGAGTTAACAAAAAAAATTTTGTTAACTTTACAGTTTTATTTTTTTGAGTGTATATATCATTAAAAACAACATAACAACTAAAACCGTTGCTTGTCAAAACTAAAAAAAATATTTTTTAAAAATTTTTTACCGTAGGACCCCAAAGGCTCTAAATATATTTTTGCGAAAATTTTTTTAGAGCTGAAAGCCTTATCCCACCAAAATCAATTTTTTTGTCGTGAATAAGCTAACCAAGTTATATAATAACCCAGCAAAACTTAGGTTACCAAATAAGGTATAAAATAAGGTATAGGATCTCTTATTTTATACATAGCAGCATTGATGATTTTAATAGGCGATGAGACTCAAAGTAATCCATCCACATTATCACAAAGAATACCAGTAAGGTATAAAATAAGTCATAAATTTATAACGAAGAATACGAGTAAGGTGTAAAATATATGATATTTTATAGGTTACGAGAAATGAGATAATAGAGCATACCAGAAGATAAAATATAAGGTGTTACGAGTAGTGAAAAAGTAATTTTGTATTAAATTTACTCACGTGGTTGTAAGTGAGTGTAAGTAGATAAAATATGCTCGTGAGTGTGTGTCGTTAGAAATTTCCTGTCGTGAGCCCGTCGCTAGTTCAAACTTATGCATTTTTTTATAAAATAATTATTTTTTATGTTATTGTAATGCATTATGCATCCAATTATAAATAATGCATTTTTTTAAACTATGAAATAATACATAATGTAACCACCCAGGCAGAAACTGCCAACCGTTCCAAAGAAAAAGTCTCGGCAAAGCACTTTATTTTTTGTGTAGAAGTTAGTATGAATTCGAAAAACTGCTTTCCAAGCGCTTTCCCAATGTTTTTCTATTTAAATCCGTTCAAAGTATAAATTTTTTATTAAAATTTATTAATTTTCATAACGATTGGAATATTTTTTTAATTCCCTGCAGGATAAGTGGCCGGTCCGTGATAGTTCTCATGATATGTCACTTATACACAATGACCTACATATTACAAACTTGACACCTTTTATCTAAAAACACCTGTTTCTTTCGTGAGAAAGGGTCTTAAACTCCGGATACATCACCCTTAAACTCCGGATACATACCCGTTTCGGTTCAATACACCACTTTTTTCGGGACTTTTCCAAATTTTTTCCTAAAAGCATTTTGTAATAAATTTTTTATTCCAAAACGCAAACAAATTTTTTCTGGGACTTAAAAAATTGTTCAAAGTTTGTTCAAAATTTTTGTATCCTAATAAATGAGTCAATAAATTTTTTATACTAATTTAATAAATGTCTTTATTCAAATAAACACCAAAAAAAGTTGTGTCTTATGGACTTATGTATACAATTTAGATACGTCCCATTTTTTTGTTCTAAAAGTGCTATAATAGTACCATATTTTTTGTTTTTAAAGCGCTTTCGAAGCGCTTTAAAATAGCAACGGCATACCGTTTACCGTGGTTATCATTTTGGACGCTGGGAGAGTACTAAACTGTGATGCTTTCCCAGCACTCAAGCGACCATAAAAGGTACTTTGCCAGCGCTCTCCCGTTCGTATTTTTCTGCCTCGGCAAATATAAATCATCCATGATTTAATGTTTAGAAATAATAAATATGAAATATATTTTTTCCAATAATCATGCATTACGTAGCAAATTATTAGTAATGCATTACTTTTCACTTGAAAATAATTCGTTGTGGAACAAATGTTTGGTAAGCATTCCTAAAATAATGCTACAAATAAGTTATATACATTACCTGGTAATGTGTTATATAATCACTACCCATTACCAAAGTTTTGCTGGGAATCATTAACAAAAAAATTAAAAATCAAAAAAAAATTTTTTTGGTTTGCATGGAAAAATGATTTTTAAGGCCCCGCTCTTTAAGGCCCCGTCGGGTAGGGAAGGCGTGGTCGTAGGGGCGTAAAATTTTTCCTGAGTTATTTTTAAGTCAAATGGAAAAAAAATGAGTGGGTACCGTCTCAACATTTCCAAAATAAGGGACAATCTAATGTTCACTCAAAAAAAATAAAACTTTAAAGATAACAAATTTTTTTTTGTTAACTCGAGTTTACTTGCTTTTTAGCAAATTTTTAGTTAAAATCAGCGTTTAAACTACTTTTTTGAGTTAAGTTCAATTTACGGAAATACTAGTTTTGAACAAACTTTGAATTAATTTTTTTTGTTGAATTTTAAACTGAGTTTACGAATTTTTACTAATTAATTTGTTTCTCGTAACATATTTGTGAAAATAGTGAAAATTGTTTATATATTTCTTGTGTAGCCTCCTATGGAAATCTCATAAGTTCTACCTAAGCTGAACTTAATGCTGTGAAAAAAAAGAAAAAAATAAGTGAAGTGTTAGTGTTTAAAACAAATATTTAACAAACTTAAAATTTTTTTCAAAAAAGTAACAAATTTTTTTCAAAAAAGTAACAAAAAGTTTAGCTGAATTCAACTATTTTTTTTTGTATGTACATAAAAATGTTACAAAATTTTCAGCTAAATTTTTAGTTAAAGTTACGGCTTTTTTTGCTACATTCATTCTACGAGAAGTTAGCTAAATATTTTTAGTTAAATTAACTAGAAATTTAGTAGGTTCAAAATCAGGTGCTTTTTTAGTTAAATTTAACTAAATTTTTTGCTAACTTTACAGTTTTTTTTTGACTATCTACGACTCTTAAGAAACCTAACTGGCTCTATGCCCATCGGGGTCTGGACTCATCGCGTACGAACTCAATGGGGTCTTTATTCTAGTTCGAGGTTATTTTATGTTCCCCATCAACTTGCTAATCACACCCAAATACTTATGTTGCTCGAAGAAAACTTGAAAAAGTTCCCCAAGCAAATAAAAAACCACCCAAATGTTCATATGATTCTCGACATGAGGATAAAGTTATCATACCAAAAACAAAAAGAACAAGTGTCCTAAAAGAGAATCTATAACATTCTTTTTGTTATGTGAGTTTTCTATTTTCAACAACCCCTTAACCCCTTCTTTCAATACAATATCTAAAATATGTATGATTCTTTTATACTTGACTTAGAGATGCGACATTATTTCGCTATGTGTGTGTGTTAGTAAAACTTTTCATTGGGGATATGGAATGTTGAAAACCACAAAATGTTTAAATGTTTTTGCTACTGTTAACCGTTCAACAACAATAAGAACATGCAGTAGCTTTTGATGACACATGTTGTTTTGTAATATGGATAGTAGAGATGGTTTATGTCTGCCTATATCAGCAGCGAGTATAGATTATATGGAGGAGGAAAAGTGTTCAGTGAGGACCAAGAAGACCATACGTGTATGTCAAATAGATCCAAAACAGAACAATTACGGCTTGAAACTTTTCAAGCTAATTTGACAGTTAAGAAGCGTGAGCGGAAAAAACTAATATTAATTGTCAGACCGTTTTTTTATTAAAGACAATGAAACGAATAATAGACTCAAATTTGCGTAGGGTGATTGACCCGAAGTAGCTTTCGAATTGATAATTTTGGCATTGTCTGGAAGTAATACATGGGATCGTTTTAAGAGTGGAAAATCTACCCTTTTGATGTGTGAATTGGAAGCGTCTGTCACATATCGATTTGATAATAGAGGCACACTACAGGGAGGTGTCTTTACGCCACTTCTTTGGAACCTGGCACTGAAATCAATGCTGTTCCCTCTAGAAGCACGTGATTGTCAGGTTGTCGCATATACTGACGACGTCGCGATAGCGATAAGTGGAACGAACCTTCCTAGGGCACATGGATGGATTTGGTCTTCGCGGTTCACCGTCACTCTTTCGGGTCCAGTTTTTTCTTATCAGTCTGTACAGTCTTCAGTCTGTACAGTATTTCATCTTTATATTATTTAGTACATTTGATTTTTCGGTAACAATTTTAACCTCCTTAAAATCTATACGCCCTGGTTTCAATATAATTTTCTCTGAAGGTTGTTTTCTTTTTTTTTCGATTACGAATATAATGAAAAAGACCAATAATATGTACATTTTATAACTTCAGCACGTTTGCATTCTTCTTTTCTTAGTTACAGCAAGTCGCAGCAACAGTAAAAAGATCAAAGTTGCTATTTTGTGGTTTGAATATTTAACTGAAATATTATATGAAAATATTAGTTTTTAGTTTTTGTTATAAATTTTTGGTATGTTAACTGGTTGCGAGGAAAAAAATATATACATTTTTTTACTATAGTTTCTTTGTCAGAAGTATTGGGTAGAGGAAAAAAACTTGATAGCCTTGTTTGAACAAAAGTATTTTATTCCCTAAATCTCCAACGAAAATAGGTTTGACTAAAAGAAGCAAACAAAATAGTTGTAATGTCACGGAAATGTTATGTAAAAAATAAAGTTTTTAAAAGTTGGTTTACACTCGGAGGTTATTCGGCAAACTGCGACTGGCAAGATTGTATCCCTTCCCGATTCCCTGACACATTTCAATCCAGTATCGAGAGGTGCAAGATGTCTTAATCCAGGCCATCGAAAAAACTTTGCACAGATGCCAGAGGCGACGCAATGCTCGTTTAGTCCCAGATATATGAGATGCTGGACTGACTCCTTCTCTTCCATTTTTCTAAAACTCCTACAATATTCACTGTCAGAGATTATACAGTGTACTGTCAGCACTTCCACCTGTTTAGCTGACCGTCCTCTTTCTAAATGCATGAAAACTTTTCTTCTTCATCGCACAGAAAAAAATATTTGAGTAAATTTGTAATACTATTGAGTAAAAAATTACTCAATTTTGCACCAGTAAACGATTTAATAGTATTGAGTAAATTTTTGATAAAAATTTATTAAATGTTTGAAAAAAATTTGAGTAAATTTATCTATTTATTTTTTTTTTTAAGAGTAAAAAAGTTTTAAATTTTTTTACAAAAATAAAAACAAACAACTTGTTTTTTAAACTTTACCAAACATATTTATGTCTCAAAAACATAGGAAATTATATAAAGACGATTACAAACTTTCATATACATTAGAGTGGCAGCCATTTTGCAAAACTAAAAATTTCAGCCAAATCGAAAAACGTTAACACGAGGCGCATCGAGGTCAAAGGTCAAACACACTAAAATAGCCATATTTTGATGAAAAACATTGAATAAATGGTGTTGTTTTTTGAATATATTATTAAAAAGTGGGACACGAGTTGTTTTTAGTATAAGAAGATATATTAAAAATTTTTGGGTTTTCAAAAATTAACCCGTGTAAGCAGGATCGTATCCAGAATTTAATTTCGGTGGGGCCCCACATATTTTTTCAATTTTTTTTTACAAAAAATTTATATAACAGAACATGTTTTAGAATTTTTCTTGATCTTTTCCTTAAACTGAATGTAACACAATCAGATTCTTCATTTTTGTGTAAGTTTAAAACTGTTTTGGAAAAAAAAAAAAATTATTTTTAGACATTTTTCTATAGAAAAAGTCTCAGATTCTGAGACATTTTGCCTATAGGAAATTGACAGATTCTGAAACATTTTTCATAAAGAAAAAGCCTCAGATTCTGATACATTTTTCCTAAAGAAAAATACTCAGATTCTGAGACATTCTTTTTATAGAAAAATATGTTTTTACTATAGAAAAAGTCTCAGATTTGGAGCATTTTTCTATACAAAAAAGTCTCAGCTTGAGTCTCTGAGACATTTTTCCTATACACAAAATCTTAGATTTTAAGAATTTTTTCCTTAAGAAAAATTCGTTGATTCTGAGACATTTTTCGTAAAAAAAGTATAAGATTCTCAGACATTTTTTCTAGATTGTAAGAAAAATTCTCAGATTCAAAGACATTATTCCTATAGAAAGTTCACAGATTCTAAAACATTTTTCATATAGAAAAGCCTCAGATTCTAAGAATTTTTTTTATAGAAAAAATCTCAGATTTTGAGACATTTTTCAGATTTAGAGACATTATTCCTATAGAAAATTCTCAGATTCTGAAACATTTTTTATACAAAATTGTTTATAGAAAAAGCCTCAGATTCCGAGACATTTTTGCTATAGAAAAAGACTTGGCCAATAGTTTAAGACATTATTCCTATAGAAAAACTCTTAGATTCTTAGATTTTTCTCTTATAGAAATTTTTAGATTCTGACACATTTTTCTAAAAGACAAAGACGCATTTTAATATTTGACTACAATTTACTTACAATTATGTCCATTTTTTGTGTACATAAAGCTTCAGGTTCTAAGATATTTTTTTATTAGAATCTTAAGTTAAAAAGTTTCAAATTCTAAGAAAAAATTTTCAAATTTTGAGATTATTTTAACAGAAAAATTTTCAATTTCAAAACATTTTTCTTCCAAAAAATTTGTATTCTTGTCTTTCGAATTTTCTTAAGAAGTTTTTTAATATTGTACTTGTTATTTGATACCAAATTCTGAAATTTGTGAAATCATTTCATTTATATTTCATATTTCTAATTCTTAGAAATATTACTAAATTGCATGGTACCTTATGAGTTGAGTATTAATTCTGTTTTATTTATTGTTGGACTTTATATTTTACTAGCTGTTTTGCGCCCGGCGTTGCCCGGATTAAAAAAAATATACAATGAATTCTTTTTTTTTATTAGCAAGTTTATCAACTTTTTTTGATTTCGATTAAGGCGGGATTGGAACAGTTGCCTTTTAGGGTCAATATTAACACAACAAAATATTGGAATTGTGGGGAACTTTTTTTGGGTTCCTGTTTTGACTTGAAAATCTGGATGCTCCGAACAAAGTGAAAAAATATTTAATTTTTTACTGAAAATATATTTAAATATTAGGACACTAAGCCGATGACCTTTTTATTTTTGTCAAACACATTCTATTTTTTCACGTTAAAACGTAGAGAAATTCTGTTTCGAATAAAATTTAGTACTGGTGAAAATTTTAAAACATCGGGTTCGCGTTTCAGTTTGATTACGGAACAGGCAGAAAAAACTTTCAGTACATTGCAAAAGGTGTGGAGATTTACACCTCTTTGTACAATCGCCCGTTGATACAGACTAAAGTTCCCGCCTCGTTTAGTACTATATGTGGAGAAAATTTTGTTCAAATCGGTTTAGTCGTTTACCTGTAATTAAGGAACAGGCAGAAAAAACTTTCAATATAGTTAAAAGGCGCGAATCAATTTATGCCACTTTGTCCAAACGCACTCTATTTTAATCTACACCCTAAAAAAATGAGTCCAGTTTCCTACTATAAATTGGGTAAATTTCAACAAATTCAAAAAATATACTACTACACCCAAAAAAAAACATGGGTATTCAATACTAAAAATTTAACTAATTTTAGTCCAAAAGGACCTAGTGCAGAAATTGGTAACCAATACTAAAATTTTTAACTAATTTTAGTCAAAATCAGTAAAAATTACTAATGTTAGTACTTTGAAGATACTAAAATTAGTAACCAATTAGTAGATTTTGGTACAATATCACTTACTAAACCTTTTACTGTAGAATTATTTTGAGTGTATAAATTGAGTAAATTTCCAATATTTTTAAGTAGAATTACGCATTTTGTGTAAATTTACCCAATTTATAGTAGAAAACTGAAATCATTTTAAATAGAGTGTATAGTTCCCGTGTTGGTTCGTACTGTCTGTGGTAAGTTTCATTTAAATCGGTTCTGCAGTTTATGAAAGATTGCGGAACAGGCAGAAATAAAGCTCAATAAAAGAAAATGGGTTGTGATATTTTACGCCCTTTTGACAATGAGGAATTATCCGTCCCTTTGCCCAAACGCGCTTTATTAAAATACCGCCTTGTTTAGTATTATCTGTAGTAAAAATTTTATTAAAATCGATTCAGCCGTTTATGCGTGATTACGGAACAGGCTGAAATTACTGTCAATGTATCACAAAGGGGCGTGACATTTTACGCCCCTTTTTTCTATCGCCCTTTATTTTGGCGCATAGTTTTTGCCTCTATAAATACTATCTGAGGTGAAAATTTAAGCGTGATTGCGGAAATGGCAGAAATACATTTCAATGTAATAAAAGGGGGCGTGACATTTAACGCCCCTCTTTTGATCGCCCTCTCTCTATTGAAGCTCATAGTTTCCGCCTCGGATGTTTCTATTTGTGGTAACAATTTGATTAAAATCGGTTCAACTGTTTATGCATTATTACCGAAAAATCAGAATAACGTTCCATAAAATAAAAAGGGTAGTGGCATTTTACGCCCCTTTGTCCGATCGGTCTTTTTGATAGCCTATGGTTCCCGCCTCGATTAGTACTATCTGTGGTGAAAATTTCATAAAAATCGGTTCAGCCGTTCTCCCCTGATTGCGGAACAGACAGACGGACAGACAAACCAACACTCAGATTTATAATATTAATAGAGATAACTGAAGTTTTATTTATTTCGGTTTGAGTCCATATTAATTATTTCTGAAAAATAATTATTTTTGTTGTACAATGAGAAAATCTGAAAAAATTAATTGACAACACAGGCTAAGTGGAGATGTCACCAGCTTTCCGAAGAAGCCACCTTCCTTCGTCAGCACTCTTCGATTGTCACTGTAGGTGTGTAAGATTAAAATCAGCTATTTAAACGTTAATTTTCAAATTTTATTGAAATACACCAATGGAAACGATATTTTTAGTCTTTCTATCATAAATACTCAGGTATGAAATACTGTCTTTCTAGGATGTCATTAACCCGTTTCATGGTAAGGTCAAAAATGTGCATTATATTTGGCGTGGTTCTCAAAATTGATATTTGGATTTTTTCAAAATTTTCTTAAACAAAATTAAGAAAAATGCTGAAAAAACCACAGAATCTTATAAAATATATATCAATATATAAAAAAAATTTTTGGGGGATATCTCTCGGATAGTTTGGCGGGGCATCGATTTAAACTCAGCTAAATTTTGAGGAAAATTACTTTTTTGTCCACAATTTACTCAATATGGAAAAATTTGGTAAGTATTTTTAAATTTCACAAAATAAGGGCCATGAATTATTAAAAACAATGTTAGACTTTAACCCTAAAAGTTTTAGGAAAATGAATTAATATTAACCCGGTATTTATTCGGGTCAAAAGTAAAATTTTGGGATATTTACAGTTTTTTTTAGAAAAAGGCACCTAAATATGAAATGTTTATTGCGATTTTTATAAAACTTGGTAAAATTATTGTAAGAGTTCAGAAAAATTATAATGCATAAATGCACATGGGGTCAAAATGGCCCAGCATGTTAAAATTTCTTTAAATATTTTTTTTTTTTCGATTTCTATAAAACTTGTTATAATTATTGTGCGAAGTCAGAAAAATAATTATTTGATTTTTTTAATTAACCCATAAATGAACATGGAATCAAAATGCCCCAGCACATTAAACCCGCTGTTCATTTATGGGTTAATTAAAAAAATAGAAATCGGAAAAAATATATTAAGAATTTTTAATGTGCTGGGCCATTTTGACCCCATGTTCATTTTTGGGTTAATTAAAAAAATCAAATAATTATTTTTCTGACTTCGCACAATAATTATAACAAGTTTAATAGAAATCGAAAAAAAAAATAAATAGCTATATTAAGAAATTTTAACGTGCTGGACCGTTTTGACCCCATGTTCATTAATAGGTTAATTAAAAAAAAAATCAAATAATAATTTTTCTGAACTCTTACAATAATTATACCAAGTTTTATAAAAAATCGCAATAAACATTTCAAATTTAGAAGCCTTTTTCTAAAAAAAACTCTAAATATCCCAAAATTTTATCTTTGACCCGAATAAAAACCGGGTTAATATTATTCCATTATCCTAAAACGTTTAGGGTTAAAGTCTAATATTATTTTTAATAATTTATGACCCTTACTTTGTGAAATTTTAAAATACTTACCAAATTTTTCCATATTGAGTAAATTTTGGGAAAAAAGGCTTTTCCTCGAGTTTAAATCGATGCCCCTGCCAAAATATCCGAGGGATATCCCCCAATTTTTTTTTTTTATATATCAACATATATTTTATAAGATTCTGTGTTTTTTTCAGCATTTTTCTTAATTTTGTTTAAGAAAATTTTGAAAAAATCGAAATATCAGTTTTGAGAACCACGCCAAATATAATGCATATTTTTGGCCTTACCATGAAACGGGTTAATGACATCCTAGCAAGACATTATTTCATATCTGAGTAGTTTTGATAGAATAGAATATAAATATCGTTTTCCATTGGTTTATTTCAATAAAATTTAAAAATTGGGGACGATTTTATTATTTTAGGGGTCATTTTGTAAAAATTGGGTCTTTTTGGGCCCGAAAAGCTTACAAGGGTTAATTTTTGAAAACCTAAAAATTTTTTATATATCTTCTTATACTAAAACCAACTTTTTAACAATATATTCAAAAAACAACGCCATTTATTCAATGTTTTTCATCAAAATATGGCTATTTTCGTGTGTTTGACCTTCGACCTCGAAATTTTTAGCATAGCATTTTTAGGACTAATGTAAAAAAAAATTAAGGGTGCACTCCCTGAAATTCGAGGTTTTCCAAAATAGCTGCCACCCTAATATACATACACAAGAAACTATAAACTGAACGAGAATTTAAAAAACTGTGAGAGTTTAAAAAAATTAAAAAAAACTACTAAATTATTATTAAATTATTTACTTAAATTGTTTTTAGAATTTCTAAGTAAATTTTTAATTGCGTAAATTAAAAAATTACTCAATTTTTGTTTTTAAATTTAAACAAGTGATTACTCAAATTTGTTTCATCCATATTTTTTTCTGTGCGGATTTATCAGCTGCCGTATGATTCGCGTTATCCTATATTCAGTCATTGATATCCACAAATTGTTCATCTTATTCCAGATATGTCCTCGATTCTGTTCTTAACTACTACCAGAGAAACTTAGATGCCAGCGACTTAGAGCCTTGTCCATTATCAGTCTATTTTTTTCCAGCAACCTCCAGTGAGCATTCAGATTTATTGGATAAATCGTATACCACTCCTAATATATCTGCATTTCAAGGCATTAAATTGCAATGCATAGATCTTGCCATTATTATCCTCGCAGCAACTTTAGAAACCTCTGCGGGGAAAACAATACACTTGCCCAGTCTCACTGATATTAAGGCTCTCGAAGA
>CAWUER010000412.1:0-48000 GCA_963921195.1 Pegoplata infirma | reverse complement strand
TAATGATGCAGCACTATTCGCCGTATCATGACTTATAAGTGTAAGAAATTCTTATTAATATCTTTGAAACTCATCGCTTGAGAAGTTAACATAGCAGGTGTTTTTATACCCTCCAATTACAGTATGGGGGTATACTCACTTTGTCATTCCGTGTGTAACGCATCGAAATATCGGTCTATGACCCCATAAAGAATATATATTATTGATCAGTGATCGATTCTAAGACATTCTAGCGATGTCCGTCTGTCCGTCCGTCGTCTGTCCGTCCCTCTGTGGAAGACACGATACAGTCCAAAATAAAAGTGCTAGACTCCTGAAGTTTGTCAGAAATATGTCTTATGTTCATAGGCTGGTTAAGTTCGGAGATGGGCAAAATGGGACCAGGGGGAAAAAAGTTCCCCCTTGAGGAACTAAACCAGCCTCTAAAAAACACCATATTTTTACATGATTTTTTGTGTTTTTGTTTAACAAATGCAACATTTTTATGCTTCAAGAAGCTTAAGGTTTTGCATTTGGATCCGGAGGATTAGAAAATATCGTTTTTTTTGGACCGCCACCCTTTTGTGGGCGTAGATTAAAAAAAAGTTGTAAATAATGATAAACTTGTATTTATTTAGTGCAAAAAGCATAAGAATGAATTTTTAAACATATATTTCGAGGGGAAATTTATCCCCCCAATGACCCACTGCCGACCTCCCCCCCCCAAAAAAAAGAAAACTAATTTTTTATTAATTATAACGACCCTGCAGCAAATTAGCGATATATAGACAAAATCGGAAGTAAAAATTTGAGTGGACTTTGATTAACAAAAATTAGATAGATCGGTCTGCGATTTTAGATACAAAGAAAATAGTGAGCGTGGACAATTTTACTTTCCGTTAAAATTTTAAATGTACTAAGATTGTTGTAATTTTTGACTAATCGAAGAAAAAGTGGGCGTGGTAAATTTTTCTTTCCGCAAAATCCTTAGGTGTACTATATGGAACAGATTCAAAAAAATTTAACCAAATCGGCCCATCCATATTCCGATTTTTAATAAATCAAAAAAAGTGTGCGTAGTCAAATTTTATTTCCGTAAAACCCTTAGTTGGACTATGACGAACATTAAAAAAAAAAATTTGCCATATCGGACCAACCCTTTTCCGATTCTGATAAATCGAAAAAGTGGGCGTAAAAGTGAAATTTAAAGTAAACGTAAAAGTGGGCGTAGTCACTTTTTCTTTTCGTAAAACCCTAGTTGGTCTATCACAAACATTTAGAAATAAAATCAGCCAAATCGGTCCTGCCTCTCTCAAGTGTTACGATTACCAAAGAGCAATCAACTAAGGGCTTTTAAATAAAGACTTGTGCTATTGTTTTTCAAATGTTTTCTATATTTCATTATTGAATATTTAAGTTTAGTTTAAAGACATTGGCCCAACAAGACATTAAATCCGAATTAATATAGGATTTTTTTATACCCTCCACTTAGTGATAGAGATTATATATAAGTTTGTCATTCCCTGTGTAACTCATCGAAATATCGGTCTAGGACCCCATAAGGTATATATATGATTGATCAGTGATATATAGTGATATCCGTCTGTCTGTCCGTCTGTGGAAATGGTGATCACGGTCAAAGTATTAAACAGATATGACTAGAAAGGGAAGTCTCCCAGGTGTCACCCTCCGATCTTCATGAAATTTGGATATGTTGTTAAGAACGAATATTAATTCGACACGTATTTTTTTAGCGGCCCAAACTCATTTTTAGGGATGGTCGATTTGTATGGGGGAAATTGACCTTTTCGAGTTTTTACGATTTACGCCTATTTAAACAAAATTAGTATAGGCATGTGTAGTATCAGATTAAAGGTATTGAAAATACCTATCTCGTGGTGCTAACAACGGGCCAAAGAAGTTAGTATTTTTCAACTTATTAACAAAAATGTCCTAAAATATTGGTATTTTACTCAATATGACGAAAAGTTGTGCATGTTTGGACACGTTCTTAGCACACGCAGATAGTTTTTCCAAAGACCTTTCATTTGGTATGTAACATGACTAGGTTTCTTTGCATAATATAGGAGATAAACGAAAAAAATAAAAAAAAAATAAAAATGGCCTTGTCTTCCCCCCTCCGTTTTACCCCCTAAATATGAATTTGGGCCGCTAAAAAAAATACGTGTTCCTTTATTTTTTCTGCTCTACAAAATAAAACCAATTCCATAAAGATCCGCGGGTGACACTAGGGAGACTTTTCTGTAAGACTTAGCATATTTACTTGTTGTTGCCCTAAGCAGTTTGGTATTGCATTTGAGCGAAATCCGTTAAGAGTTTCAAAAGTTATGAACGAAAATGTAAGGACACCTCGAAAATTTTGGAACATTCAACATAACCTAAAAATACAAAATGCTTTAATTCGGCTACTGGTTGTCATATGTGAACAGAATTGATCACCGAATGGTATTTGTACAAGAACAAACATATTTTTTACAAAAAGTTTTTTTTTACCAAACATTTTTTTTCGCGGATTTTTTACAAATTTTTTTTATTTTGCAAATAAACTTTTTTACATTGTGAAGGATATCAATACATTTGACAAGGCCGAATTTATCTTTTTTACTTGTTTTTATTTCATTCTTATTTCTTCAATACCTTAATTTACTTAAAGATCATTCAATACCTAAACCACACCGATAAGATATTATATGAGGGCGAAGAAATTAACACCAATATTTTATTTCCGTATCAATAAATCATTAAATACGAAGACAGATGAATTGTGTATTTGGCCCCAAGGTGGGCGCCAAAATACATTGGGTCGACATCATTTTAAATGAATAAAATTAATTTATTATTTCTTTAGTCCTATAAAATTTATATTTAAGGATCAGCCAATAAACCAAAGAATGATATGATTTAAGTACCATATAATATTTGTAGCCGCAAGTGGGCGCCCAAAAAAATTAAGTATAATTTCAATATTTCTATATTCACACTTGAGTTGAGTTAAGGGTGGGTTGTACATGCATAAATAAGAGAAATAGGCAAGTCCATGGCGCTCAGACTTAAAACAGCCCATTGTACCTTATCCAAAAAAGGAAATAAGGTAAAGGATTTAAGTTTAAAATTCAATTCAAATATAATCCATTAGTCAATAAATTCGAATTCAAATAAATTACGGAAGGTGCCCAGAGGTTGGCGCCAATCAGCATTTTTTTTTTTTTAAATTTTTTTTTAACTATTTCTGTTAAAATGAAAGACAATTTATTAAAAATGGTATAATTTGTGATAAAAAATTCAAAAACAATTTGTTAAAAAAATAAATTATATTTTTTTTTGGAAAATTAAACATGTAAACTTTTGCTAAAAATTTTAAATTTTTTTTTTGGTTATGTTACATTGAGCTACAAAACAGTATACTTTACTTGCCATTTTTTGTGGGTGTAACGTGTATATTTTTTAATAAAAAAAAAAAAAAATAAAAAATTATTGTTAAAATTGTTTATAGGAGTTGGTAGTTAACATTGCAACGCATAGTTTTCTTTGGACACACATTCATACATACAAATGTTTATGAATTTCATTGATAATTGCATATTGTACATATGTTTATTGTCTTTGCTGTCTATATGCTATTCATGTTCTTATTGCAATTGTATTGATTTTTTTTTTCATATGTTGCTTGAATTTTTGTTGTTGTACGTGCCATAAATGCACAAAAGGTGATAATATATCTTATTAATGTTATGAAAATATTTCTTTTAAAAATTATTTATTTTCAAACACAACGAAAAAATATAGGTCAGTGTATGTAGAGTTTTTTCTAGAGAAATATCATTAATAAATAATTTGTTTTAAATTAACTTCAATCCGCTTTGATTGAAAAAAAAAATTGTATGCCACAAGTTGATTAATATTTTAAATTCCACATGTTTTTTGAGTTAAACAATGTTGCAAAGATTTTTAAAAAAGCGAATATTATTATTCGACTTTGTAAAAAAAATAGTAAATAAATTTTTCTAATTTGATTTTTTTTCTTTTCTTTTACAGATTTCTCCAAATTTTTATAATATTTTATAAAGTAAGTATTGGTGTTGACAATCGAGATTTAATATGATGCTTATTTTCATAAACATATTTTGGCAACATGTTGCTAAAGATTTTTTTAATAAAAATAATTTTATGTGTATAAGCGAATAGTTTTTATAATTTTTAAAGCACCTGTAAACATATTCTGGCAACATGTTGCTAGAGGGTGTTTTAACTAGTATGCTTCAATATTTTAAATGTTATAGCACAACATATACATATTCTGGCAACATGTTGCTAGACTATTTTTTTGGTTAACAAATATTAAACATGAACCGAATGATATACGTCTGAAAGTAGATCTCAAATGGAGTAAAACTGCGTTTACAGTTTTTCATTTCGTGATCCTGTTTCCTTTTAAAATGGCTTCAAAGTTTTAAAGTATACATTTTTTGTAAAATATTTCTAAAATATTTGTACTTGTCCTAGGATACCACTGGTGATGGCAAATGAAAGAGGAGGATCTCTGCTAATTTTTGAATTTTTTTACTTTGCAATATCAGGATAAAAGGATGTGAATAAAGTCCTTTGAAAACTTTATCAAAATATTTTTTTGAAAATTTCGAATAATATCGAAGGATACAGTTTGGAAGGTTGTAACTTACCTCCTTTTTTCTGATATGTAAAAATAATAAAATAGAAAAATTAGGGGAGATCCTCCTCTTTCATTTGCTATCACTTGTGGCATTTATTCCTCTAAAACTTTAAAGTCCTTTAAAAAAAAAACAAAATCACGAATTGAAAAATTGTAAATGCAGTTTTACTACATTTAGTCTCTAGTTTCAAACAAATATTATCCAGTTCGTGTTTAATGACTGTTTTTCATTTTTGTCGGACAGTGTAATTTATAAATCTTTAATTTAAGCTTGATAGCATCCAGATTGAGTAAATAATAAAAGTGCTAAGAGGTTCGATCTGAAAAATTAAATTATTTGTAGACAGCGACGTATCCAGGAATTTGAAAACGGGGGGGCACAATTCCAAACATTTTGTTCGTCATCGCCTATTAATATTTGTTTTTAACAACATCCATAACCAACACCTCCCCCCCCCCTCTGAACACGATTTTCGTCTTGGAAAGTTAAAATTATTATGAGGGTTTCTTCGTCAACCGGGCCACCCATCATTCCAAAATTGGTATGGGTTTAAAATTTTTTTAAAAATTTTTGGAAATTACTTAAAAATTTTTGGTTTTGAATGCCGAGTGGCGGTTTTGAACTTCAATATGGCGGATCCAATGTGGCGCCCAATTTTGTAAAAATGTTACAAATTTGCTAAAAATTCTTCATGCACGGGTTCTTGGAGTCGCTTAAGAAAAATTTGCAGTTGGATTCTTAAAATTCAAAATGTCGGATAAAATTCAAATGTTGGGTTGCTAGATTAAAATCTGCCATTCGAAAATCTAACCAGATTCTTATTTAGCGACCCCAAAAACTCGCGCATAAAAAGTTTCAAGGAAATCGGTTTATTTTTTAAAAATATTTGTCGCCATGTTGGATCCACCATCTTGAATTTTAAAATTCCAACTTTAGATTCTTCTTAATCGACCACAAAAACCTGTGTTTAAAGAGTTGAAGAAAAAACCCTCATTCATATAAAAGATACAATTCTAAGGTTGTGGTGTCTCGGTAAAAATGGCGAATTTTGGATTTTTCAGCCATTTCCAAGAAACCAAATAATGTTTCCCTTATCCTTTTGTTTGAAAATTGTTTTGTAGAAATTAATTTTCATGATCCTGATGCATAATTTTTATCAGATAAAAGTAATATTATGTGTTTTTTTATCATATGTTACTGATTTTGCGGTATAAATGACTTTTTAGAATCGAAATTATTTCAAACTCTAGAGTTTTTATAAAGGTGCGTTCACACGAGATAGAAATCTCGATAGAAAATCGAAAATTTGTCACCTCTAGCATTCTTAAATATCATCTCTTAAAAAAAATAAATTTTGTTTTCGTTAAAATTTTTTTATTAAAAAAAATACAGACTTAAAATCAAAAATAATATCAATATCCTCCAAAAATCTATAACATAATCAAAAAAACGTAAGAAATAATACGTTTTAGAGGAATTTGATTTGACACAATTATTGAAAAAGTCAAATTCACAGGTAAGCAGAGTCGTTTTTGGTCTTTGTCTAGCAGTTTCTCTCCCGTGTAAACGCAGCTTAAAAAAAATAAAATCTCTTCTTTTAAAATCAAAATAGATTAGTCTTGGTCTTTGTCTAGCAGTTTCTCTCCCGTGTAAACTTACCTTAAAAAAAATAAAATCTCTTCTTTTAAAATCAAAATAGATTAGCAACTTGTAAATTTTTTTTTGTATAAAATTTTCAAAATTTTCAAATTGAAAAGGGGGGAATACGTGCCCTCTGTGGCCACCCCTTGTATACGTCCATGTTTGTAGACAATTTTCAGAAAATTTTTAAATTTTTAAAAAATTTTAAAAATGGTTCAATAGTTTTTATTCAGTAATATACACACAAAAACAAAATTTCCAATGAACGACTTTCATGGTATTTATAAACAAATTCATACAATTTATTTACTTTTTTATAAAATTTATAAACTTTTTCATAGTATTTATAAATAAATCATAATAAGCGAAATTTAAGAACTATTTAACATTTTTCATAAATAGTATGAAAAAGTTTATAAATATTATGAAAAAGTTAGTAAACTGTATGAATTTGTTCATAAATACTATGAAAATTGTTCATTGGAAAAATTTTTTTTTGTATACTTATTTTTCCAACAACCTAAAAAAAATATTTTTTTTTAAATACAGTAAAAAAAATCCGCATTTTTTGACCTCCAATTCTTTTGACCACAAATTTCTTGTCAACAAAGAAAAATTTTAATTATTTTAATATCTCCTTACCATACACTAAGGTGTACTATATTAATAAACAATAACATATTTTTTGGTTTACAAAAAACTGGTGGTCAAAAGAATTGGAGGTCAAAAAATTTGATTTTTTGTTTGGGTTTTTTGAAAAATTAGGTCGTAACTGAATATAAATAAGTGGGTCATGCTTTAAATTTTTAGTGTTTGAACTTGGAAAAAAAATTTAGTGTTTGAACTTGGAAAAATATCTGTAAATAATTTCATTTTCCAGTGCAACCCTCGTATCTCATTTAATATAAGCTCAATCTGGCCGCTATCAAGCTTAAATTAAAGCTTGAAAAATATTCTATATATCATTTTCTACAAAAATAGTCGATTAATAATAATAAATAATGGAGGGGTTCAGTTATATTTCCTAAAATTAATAAAAAAACATTTCGAGTTTTCGAGTTTTTTGATTTTAGCAACATGTTGCTAAACAATGTTTTTTTTTTGGCAAAAGACTTGTTACAATCCCACTGAATATTGATTTTATCTATTGTGTCAATCAGCCCTTGCATTGTTTTAACTTAGCACAAATATCTCAGACATTAACAAATAATTCAGCTTAATTTGACTTAGAGGTCCATTTGGATTAATGGCCGTCATTAGTCAGTATTTATAACGAGTTTGTTAAAATATATTTTTTTTTTAACCATAAACATAAAAGTGCTATTTATCTTTAAAATCTTATTAAAATTATAAGATATTTTGTGTCTAGAAAATATTTTGTATAGTTTGCATAAATTATTGAGTCAAAAACATAATAAACATCTTAATTATGTTTGATCTTAAATCAAGTTTGTTGTTTAAGTCTTTTGTTTTTTTTTTCCTAAACATAAACTCCAAGTTAACATAATAAATATTAAAAATTACACAGGCACACAAAAAAAAAAATGTGGCCAGACCCAGAGGGTAGACCCAGTTATTTCCAGGTTTTTTAGGTCGCTGAATCCGAATATGACCTTAAAAAATAATTTCAATTGCCAGTTTTCCCCTTACCGCCCCCCTATAACCCCCCAGAGGATTGACTTTTAATTCTCATAGAAACATAAAATTAATGTGTACTTTTATGTTTTTTTGGCAGCTGGAACCTAAAATGACAACAAAAAATTATGTGACCCTTCCCCAACCCCTAGCACGCCCTTACAACCCCCTGAAAGGGGATGAATTTTGAGTGTTTATACAAAATTAAGATGTATATGGATTTCTATGTTTTTTGACCGCTAAAACCGAATATGACTACAAAAAATGTATATTTCCCCTCCCTCACTCCCTAGCACCCCTTACTACGCCCTATAGTTGATTTAATTTTGAAATTTTCATTAAAACTTTAATCAAATTTAATCAAAATTAAATCCCTTGTAGGGTGTAGCAAGGGGTACTAGGGAGTTAGGGAGGGGTATTATACACTTTTTGTAGTCATATTCGGTTTTAGCGGTCCAAAAATCATAGAAACCCATATACATCTTAATTTTGTATAAACACTCAAAATTCATCCCCCTTCAGGGGGTTGTAAGGGCGTGCTAGGGGTTGAGGGAAGGGTCACATAATTTTTTTGTTATCATTTTAGGGTTTAGCTGGCAATTGAACATAAAAGTGCACATTAATTTTAAGTTTGTATGACAGTTAAAAGTCAATCCTCCCGGGGGTTAATGGGGGGGCGGTAGGGGAAAAACTGGCAATTGAAATGACTTTTTATGGGCATATTTGGATTCAGCGACCCCAAAAACCTAGAAAAAACTGGGTCTACCCTCTGGGTCTGGCCACTTTTTTTTTTTTGTGTGCCTGTGTTATTATTCATTTTGTTATAAATTTTATTAAAAAAAAAACTTAATTTTTAGTTAATTCTTCATCTCTTGTTCCCATATTCTCTGTCTTTTTTCCAATTTAAACCGCCTGTTTTTATATTTTTTTTTAGTCGGTACAAACTGACATGACCACCACAATTACATCCGGTAATTTAATGTAATTTTATATATTTCATTTCAATCACATGCAATATCTGTTGTTGTTTTTTTAGTTACAACAACATTAACAAATACAATATGAATGCTAAACTTTGATTTGTTTGAATACAAGTACAAATACTATGGCACAACTATTCTCTAGAGTTTTAAGTTTTTCACATTGGTTTAAAATACTACTGTATTGAGATAACCTCTCCAATGTTTATTGTATGGCGATATACAACTAGAATTATTTTTTTCTACAGTGAATGTCTAGATTTTAACAAAATGGTCAAAAGTGAATGTATTTAAAAATAATTAACTTTAAGAGCTCTATTGTTGGTTGTAACGAATCCATAAAACCCTTCACAATGTTATGAAAAATATTTTTATAGCTTGGCCATCCGCTGCTTCGTTGCCGATTCTATTAATTACCAGAAAATAAATTGATCAAAATTTGAGTCCCCATTTCTAAAATCCTAAAATTTTTTTAGACATTTACTTACAGAAAAATTTTTGGATTCTGTGATATTTTCTCGATAGAAAAATTCACGGCCTCTGAGGCATTTTGCTCATAGAAAAGCTTCGAAATTTGTAATATTCTAGCTTCAGCAAAAAATCAGATTCTGCTACACTTTCATGCAGAAAAATTCTTAGATACTGAGGTATTTTTGTAATCTAAAAATTCTAATACTTAGAAAAATTCGTCGAATAGAAAAATTCCCAAATTTAGGGGAATTTTCTCATAGGAAACTTTTCAGGTTCTGAATTTTTTTGACTGAAAACTTCTTTGAATCTAAAACCTTTTTCCTTAGAAAAATCGTTGGATTCTAAAACATTTTTCTTACGGCAAAAGTCCGAGATTCCGAAATGAGCTTCATGTTCCTATAGAAAATCTCCAGACTTTAAGATATATAATAGAAAAGATCTCAGCTTTTGAGAAATTTTTCCTATAGAAAAAGTGTCAGATTCAGACAACTTTTTTCTTTTGAAAAAAAGTCTCAGACTTCAGATTTTTTTTTTCAAATATAAAAAGTCTCAGATTCTAAGACATTTTTTGGCAGAAAATTTTTTCTAGATTCTTTAACTTTTTCTAAGACATAGAAATAGACTAAGGCCCATTTTCCTTTAAAAACAAGTAAGAAAGTTATAGTCGGTCAAGACCGACCATATGATACCCTACACCAGTGTTTTCCGGAAAATGGATCCCAAGTCCGAACATGGACCGATTGGATTTGTCTTTTGTTAGATCTTAATTTAGTGTAGAAAACACACACAGATCAAATTTTAGTGGAATTCTTTATTTTTTTGCCAATAGACCGATTTAACCGAATATCGGTCGAAATTTTTATATGGGGGACTAAGTCCAAAAATGGTCCACCTATATTCGGATTTGATTAGGTTACTAAAGTACACGTTTGACACATAAAAATCAATTTTTATAAAATATTTCCATTTTTATGAATTTTGAGGGAATTATGTGCATATCGGAAGGTTGGTTTGTGTGGGGACTACCAGAAGGACTGACCCGATTCCATTTAAATTTAGAATGGTGCATACAAAATTTGATTACCTGTTAAATTTTAAAGCGATATCTATTATAATACGGTTATTAGAGTCATTTAAGCCTAATCCAAAAGGGGCGTTTGTATGGGGGCTAGGTCTTAACATGAACCGATTTTCTCCAATTTCAATTGGACCAAAAGAAGCTTAAGTTTAAAATTTTAGGTCAATTGATTGAAAATTGCGATCTGTATCGTGCTTAAACCGATAGATGGACAGACGGACGGACGGACATCGCTAAATCGACTTAAAAAGTAATTCTGAGTCGATCGGTATACTTGAAAGTAGGTCTAGGACCAATATTTCGGGAAAGTGCACTATTCTACCCTTTTTTATACCCTCCTCTCTAGTGATAGAGGGTATATATAAGTTTGTCATTCCGTGTGTAACACCTCGAAATATTGGTCTAAGACCCCATAAAGTATATATTCATGATCCTCGATCGATTTTAAGACGATCTAGCGATGTCCATCCGTCTGTCTGTCTGTTGAAAACACGCTAACTTTTGAATGACTTTACGGAGGCTCCTGAAGTTTGGCATATATGTTGGACATTTACCTGGTCAGGCTGGTATTGCAATCCAGCAAAATCGGTCCAGTGGTTCAAAAGTTATCAGTGAATTTACGAGATAAAAAACACGCTAACTTTCGAAAGACAATTCTGAAATGCCTGAAGCATGGCATATATAGTTGTCGTTCCCCAGGCCTGGTTCGTATTGAATTTCAGTCAAATCGGTCCAGTGGTTCAAAAGTTATTAGCAAAACCGTGAATATCAGATTAGTTTCACCTTAAAATCACGCGTTAAAACCCCGTTAAACATGTTTTAAAATCATTGGTAAGTCTCAAAAATATTTTAGAACGTATTTTTGTCACTCAAAAATATTTTTACACTAAAAAAAAAATATGATCGAAAAAAATTTTACACTCAAAAAAAATTTTACACTAAAAAAAAAAATTAGTAAATTATTTTTTTTTTATCAAAAATTACTAAAAAAAAGCTTTTTTCACAAAATAATCAATCTAATCAAAAATTTTATTTTTTGCACTTTATAATATTTACTATCACTTAAAAAGGGCATAGTGGAGGGTATTCATAGATTCGGCTAAGTCGAATTTAACTTTTCTACTTGTTTAATTTACAGAATGAATCTGAGCTCCGGCTGAATCCTACCATTCAAATTTCAAGTTTCTTTGACTATTTTTTCTGTAAATAAAAAAAAAGGACCAAAATACACCCACCCTAAGTGGGTCTATTTCCTGAAGGTGAACCTACATTTCAAATTTGTCTCTGGCTTCAGTTGTTTGTGTTGCGCGATGTTATTCACTCTTTGAGGATCATTATTAGGGGATTTTAGGATCATCATCAGGGGATTTATTAAATTTTTATACTCACAAAAACTTTAAACTCACAACACAGAAAAAATTTGAAACTAATTTCAATCAACAAAAACGCGGATTCAATCAATTTTTTGATTGAAATTCCTCCAATTAAAAAAATTGTTATAACAATCATCAAATTGTTGGTGATTGATTTAACATTTTTTCAATTAAACATTTTTTCGATTTTGATCAAAATATTGATCAATTTCTTATTTATAGTCAATCAAAATAATGATTGATTTAACAAATGAATTTTAAGCATATGACAAAATTATCAAAAAATTCATATTTTTGGCTTTCCAAACTGTTGCCAACAATAAAAAAGTAAAACCCGATTATTTTGTATATATTTAAATTAATCTATTGAAATAAATTAAAGCGAAAAAAAACTGGTATGCTGAAAATTTGTAATTCGACAGTTAAAGAAAATAACAAAAATTTTAATCAAAAAATTGATTGACTTATTTGAATTTGGTTGATCAATAGATTTAATTGAAAATTGTTAGCCAATAATTTTTTGTGTGTAAATCCCCTGATGATGATCCTCAAAGAGGATCGAAATATTGGAATGGAATAAAATTATATTTATTTACAAAAATACTGGCCTCGAGCTCGAAGAAGTTTTATTTATTTTATAAATATAGTTATATCTATGTAAAATTTTGGGCTTGTTCGAAATATATGTTCTTAAAAAATTAAGCGCCATAATTTTCTAAATATATTTCAAAACATTATTTACCTCAAATGTACATCTATTTTTTTGTACAAAAAACAAAAGACTTAAGCAACAAACTTGTTTTACACTTTACTGTACTTTAGACATTTATTAAGAAATAATTAATATATTTATACTTTCTAAAGCAAAATGGAATACAATATATTATAGATTGCAAATGTCTAATTAACCCTTCTGTCTTTTTGGTGGTATACAAGATGCAATATTTTAGATTTTATAAAAAATTCATCTAAATTTTTTTTGTTTTGAAAAAATCTGGAAAATAAACAAGTAAGAAAGTTATAGTCGGTCAAGACCGACCATATAATACCCTACACCAGAGATTCCCGGAAAATGGATCTCATGGACCGATTAGATCTATATGTTGTAAAATCTTTAATAAGTGTAAAAAACACTCACAAATCAAATTTGAGTGAAATAGGCTTCTATTTGTTGACAATAAACCGCTTTAACTGAATATCGGGCGAAATTTTCACAAGGGGCCTGAGTCCAAAACTGGTCCGATGATTATCAGGTTTGATAAGGTTATTTAAGTACGCGTTTAACATACACAAACAAAATTTTAATTAAACATTTTCTATTTTCATGACTTTTGAGACATTTATGCGAAAATCGGGAAGGTGGTTTGTATGGGGGCTACAAGAAGAACTGGTCCGATTTCTTTGAAATTCGGAATGATGATTTGTGAAGACAAAACATGTTTACCTTCCAAATTTCAAAACGATACCTTCTATAATACGGTTATTAGAGTCATTTGAGCCAAAACTAAAGAGGACCTTTGTATGGAGGCTAGGTCTAAATATGGACCGATTTTTTCCAATTTCAATAGGCTTCGTCCTTGGGCCAAGAGAGACTTAAGTTTCAAATTTCAAGTCAATTGATCAAAAATTGCGACCTGTATCGTGTTTACACCGTTTACATGGACAGACAGACAGACAGACGGACGGACGGACGGACGGACGGACAGACGGACGGACGGACGGACATCGCTAAATCGACTCAAAAAGTGATTCTGAGTCGATCGGTATACTTAAAGGTGGGTCTAGGACCAATATTTCGGGTAGTTACAAACATCAGCACAAACTCATTATACCCTGTACCACAGTGTGGTGTAGGGTATAAAAATCGTAAAAAAATCTGTTAAAAATCTGAAAATATTCAGCTAGATAAATTTGTCTTGTTTGTATTTAATTAAATTAAAAACATTTATTTTTTCAATTAAAAAAAAATCAATTTCATTCAAGGAAAGTTAAAAACTTGTTATTTGAACTTTAGTCTTGTTATTAAGAGTAAAAACTTATTTCTATGTATACATTTACTCTTCTATGATTCTCACACTATATTTTTTTGTTGTTGCTAAAATGTTAAACAAATCCCAAACCCGTTTTGTTAGCTTCTATTAAATTTAGTATTTTTAAATTTTCAAAATGTTCAGTTACTTGTAAAAGTTTTTGTTTAAATGTTTAGTTTTTTTTTTTACTTTTTAAATCTTATCATAATGTTTGTCATCAATTTCTGTCATATTAACTAAAAAACTGCCAAAAAAAAAATTGCCACTTAAATTTTATAACATATAAAAAATATATCCACTCAAATAACGGATTTAATATACATTCGTTTATAAGAAGATGATATCCAAAAAAGAAGAAAGAGGAGAAAAAATGTAAAGCCAAGATCAATCTTTTACCACATATACAGCATTTGCTGTATAACTAACTGAACATAGTCATCTTGGAAATAAACACAAAACTGTTGATTTTCTTTTTATAGAGACGACATTTTGGGTGATAAAGTTTTCAAAAAATATAAATATTAATAAAAAAGAAAAATCAATAAACTTCATATTTGAAAAAAATACAGTTTTTGCTTATGTTATTACAAAGTTTGAAAATTTAATACTTTGTAATAGAAAAACGAGGACGCAAGTGTTTTCTGTTGAAAAATTATAATGATTTTTTCTTTTTGGGTTTTCAATTGTAAATAAACAATACTTAAAAAACTGAAGCCATATTTTGTTTTAAAAAATTGTCTTTTTTATGTAAAAACACTTCAAAGGTTGTATTTTACACAAAACCTTTACGAAATACCACGTATGTGTTTTTGTGTGTAAGGCCCCAGGATGGGCGAAATAAATACAATGTGTTTTTTTGAATATATAAAACAATTATCTTAACTTATTTTCCATATTTTTTAATTGCAGTAAAATATTATATTCAAAAATACCAGGTTTTCGCTTTGAACAGCATTCGATTTTTTGTTGCATGTGGTGCCCCACGTTGGGCGCTAGTTTAACAATGAGTGACTTTTTGCCATAATAATATTCTGGATTCCAAATGTTAATGTTTTCCCATTTTTTATATTATTTTTATGTTATTTTTCAGTTTCAAAATTATTCTGATTTTTTCGTTTAGTTTTTTTAATTTTCGATCACAAAATCGAAAAAAAACTGAATCAGTTTTTGTTCTAAAAACTTTTTTTTTATGTAAAAACACTTTAAAATTTGTATTTTACACAAAAACTTTACAAAAGACCCTGTATGTGTTTTTGCGTGTAAGGCCCCTGGATGGGCGCCCAAAATACGGTGTGCTTTTTGAAAAATAAATAAATTTTCCATATTTTTTATTTGCAGTAAAATTTAAAAAGAAAAATGGTTATTGCTTTAAATAACATTACATTTTTTCGTTGCGTATGATGCCCCACATTGGGCGGCACTTTGGTAACGAGTGACTTTTGCCATAATAATATTCTAGATTCCAAGTGTCAAACAAATCTCTTACAATTTTAAGATTATTTATTTCTATAAAAATTTATTTTCCATCTTTTATACTCTTATTCTGTAATTTTTTCTGTTTCAAAATTATTTTGATTTTTGAATTGTCAATAAACCATACTTAAAAAACTGAAGCCAGATTTTGTTATAAAAAATTGTCTTTTTTATGGAAAAACACTTCAAAGGTTGTATTTTACACAAAAAGTTTTCGAAATACCACGCATGTGTTTTTGCATGTAAAGGCCCAGGTCCTGGGCCCCAGGATAGGCGCCAAAAATACGGTGTGTTTTTTTGAATAAATAAAAAAATTATCTTTACTTATTTTCCAATATTTTTAACTGCAGTATTATATAATTAAAAAATACCAGGTTTTGGCTTTAAATAGCATTATATTTTCTGGTTGCGTGTGCGGCCCCACGTTGGGCGCCACTTTGGTAACGAGTGACTTTTGCCATAATAATATTCTAGATTTTGCCATAATAATATTCAAGATAGTGTTAAATAAATCTTTTACAATTTTATGATTATTTATTTCGTTTAAAATATATTTCCCTTCTTTTATATTCCGATTCAACGCCCTTTCTTATGCCTTGTTTACTTTACTGTAACTTAAAATTAGAAAACTTTGACTTTTTTGTGTGTGGCAATTTTCTGTCTACATATTTTTTGCTTAACTGAGATTTAAGAGATTTTTATTTGTTTCCTTGATGTCAGTATTTAGTTTTTTAACTATTTGTTTTCTATTTATTTTTGTTTTAACGATTTGGTAATTTTTTTTTGGAATTTTCTCATCATGATTCTTCAATTAAATTGTATTTGTTTTTTTCCAGATTTAGTTTTCCTATTTTTTTTGTTAATTCAAGTCAATTGGGGGGTCATTGCTTGTTTTCTTGTACTGACAAGACAATAACTTAAGTGGAGTTTTCAAACTAAATTAAACTGGACATTTTTTTGGATTTTCTGTTTGTTAGTTTGCTAAGAAAATTCAAAATTGAGTTGTTAGTCGTGCTTAAGTAGACCGTGAGGGTGTTGTTGATGAGAAATTGTTTAAAGGCAATGCCTTTCGGGAAAAAATGGAAGTTAGAAATAAGGAAATACATTGGGAAATGCTAAATTTAGTTATTTTATATATTTATATAAATAAAT
Source organism: Pegoplata infirma (assembly GCA_963921195.1). Taxonomy (NCBI): domain Eukaryota; kingdom Metazoa; phylum Arthropoda; class Insecta; order Diptera; family Anthomyiidae; genus Pegoplata; species Pegoplata infirma. The sequence continues at coordinate 31,497 of CAWUER010000412.1, read as the reverse complement.
TAAAGCCAGCAACATGTTGCTGGGAACATTAGTTTTTTTTGCTTATAATATCATCAACAACTTGTTGCCAGCAATACAATATTTAAATTATCTACCACCAAGCTTCTTTTATTAAGTAATTAAATACAAATATTCGTTAAATGATTTTTTAAACTTGCAACATGTTGCTAGCAATATTATTTATACGACAATTTTGCTTTTAGAATAAATTGTTATATTTTGTATTTATTATTCATTTAATTATTTTATAGCGACATGTTGCTGGCAACAAACTAATGGCGGGACAAAGACATGAACAAAATTCTCATAAGCAGGGAAACCAAAAATATGTTCTAAAAAAACGGTCTTATGCGCTTAAAATATGTCTAATGGTCCTAGACAAGTAAGGTTCGGAAATAGGCAAAATCGGCCCAGGGGGAAAAAAGTTCCCACTTGAAAAACTTAACCAACCATTGAAAAACGTTAATTTTTTTAGACGTGTTTTGTTTAATTTATGAAACATTTTTATGGTCACATAAGTTTAAAGTCTTGCGCTTGCACCCAGGGGATAAAAAAATTTCGGGTTTTTGGACTTACCCCTTTTGAGGGCGTGTATTAAAAAATCGTTAAATATTAATAAAATTATAATACTTTGGTGCACAAAGCAGAATAAAACAAGTAAGAAAGTTATAGTCGGTCACGACCGACCATATGATACCCTACACCAGTATTTTCCGGAAAATGGGTCTCAAATCCAAGCATGGACCGATTGGATCTATCTTTTGTTAAATCTTTATTTAGTGCAGATAACACACACAGATCAAATTTTAGTGGAATTGGTTTATTTTTGTGCCAATATAACAATTTAACTAAATATCGATCGACATTTTGTTATGGGGAACTAAGTCCAAAAATGGACCAATTATATTCCAATTTGATTTGGTTAATAAAGTACACGTTTAACACCTAAAAATAAAATTTTTATCAAATATTTCCATTTTTAGGAATTTTGAGGGAATTATGTGAATATCGGGAGGGAGGTTTGTATGCGGACTACCAGAAGGACTGAACCGATTCCTTTGAAATTTGGAATGATGACTCGTGCATACAAAATTTGATTACCTGTAAAATTTCAATGGGGGCTAGGTCTGAACATGGACCGATTTTTTTCAATTTCAATAGGCTTCGTCCTTGGGCCAAAAGATGCTTAAGTTTCAAATTTCAAGTCAATTGGTTGAAAATTGCGACTTGTATCGTGCTTAAACCGACTAAATCGACTCAAAAAGTGATTCTGAGTCGATCGGTATACTTGAAGGTAGGTCTAGGACCAATATTTCGGGTAGTTACAAACATCAGCACAAACTCGTTATACGCTGTACCACAGAGTGGTATAGGGTATAATGAACTTGTAAGCATATTCCGCAAGGGGAATATGTTACGTTTTATTCACCAGCTGGTGAATAAAACGTAATATAATTATTATTCAACAAAAAATTTTTTTTTCATAATTTTTTTTATACCCTCCACTCTAGTAATAGAGGGAATATATAAGTTTGTCATTCCGTTTGTAACACCTCGAAATATTGGTCTAGGACCCCATAAATTATATTCATGATCCTCGATCGATCTTAAGATCTAGCGATGTCCGTCAGTCCGTCTGTCTGTCTGTCTGTTGAAAACACGCCAACTTTTGAAAGACTTTACTGAGGCTCCTGAAGTTTATCATATATGTTGGGCATTTACCTGGTCAGCTTGGTATTGCAATCCAGCGAAATCGATCCAGTGGTTCAAAAGTTATGACTAAATTTTGGCAAGGCTTTTCGTGAATTTACGAGATAAAAAATACGAGAACTTTTGAAAAGCAATTCTGAGGATACTGAAGCTTGGCATAAGTATTTATTGTTTCCCTGGCCTGGTTCGTATGAAATTTCCGCCAAATCGGTCCAGTGGTTCAAAAGTTATTAGCAAAACCGTGAATATCAGATTAGTTTCACCTTCAATTCGCGTGTTGAAATCCCGTTAAACATGTTTTAAAAACATTGGTGAGTCGGAAAAATATTTAACAACGTGTTTTTGCCACTCAAAAATATTTTTGCAATAAAAAAAAAATTTACACTCAAAAAAAATTTACGCTCAAAAAAAATTTTTCACTAAAAAAAAAATTTAGTAAATTATTTTTTTTTTTCAAAAATTAGTAAAAAAAAAGGTTTTTTACACAAAATAAAATATTTCTAATCAAAAATGTTATTTTTTCACGTTAGAAAATTTACTATAACTTAAAAAGGGCATTGTGGAGGTTATTCATAGATTCGGCCAAGTCGAATTTAACTTTTCTACTTGTTTTTTAATCATTTTTTTTTGTCATAAATTTTTTTTTTTTATCATTTTTTCATCAAATGTTTTTTTAATAATTTTTTTTTTCATCAAATTTTTTTTTTATCAAATTTTTATTTCCATCAAACTTTTTTTATCAAATTTTTTTTCATCAATTTTTTTTTCATTAAAGTTTTTTTCCTCAATTTTCATAACCCGAGTAAAAATAATCATATATAACAATATATACCTTGATGCAAACATAATAAATCATATATGGTTATTAGAGTGTCCCTTATTTTGGAAATGTTCGAAATGTTGAGACGGTACCCGCTCATTTTTTTCCTTTTGACTTAAAAATAACTCAGGAAAAATTTTACGCCCCTAGGACCACGCCTTCCCTACGCGACGGGGCCTTAAAGAGCGGGGCCTTAAAAATCATTTTTCCATACAAACCAAAAAAATTTTTTTTTGATTTTTAATTTTTTTGTTATTATTTATTATATTACTTGGTTTGCTTATTCACGACAAAAAATTTGATTTTGGTGGGATAAGTCTTTCAGCGCTAAAAAATTTTTAGCAAAAAAAAATTTTGAGCCGCCGGGGTCCTACAGTAAAAAATTTTTAAAAAATATTTTTTTTTAGTTTTGACCAGCAACGGTTTTAGCTGCTATGTTGCTTTAAATGATATATATTCCAAAAAAAAAAATTATTCATATCTGTGACATCTTTATCTTTTTCGAAAAAAAAATTTTGAGCCGTAGGGATCCTACGGTAAAAAATTTTTAAAAAATATTTTTTTTTAGTTTTGAAAAGTAACGGTTTTAGTTGTTATGTTGTTTTTAATGATATATATTCCAAAAAAAATATTTTTCATATTTGTGACATCTTTATCGTGTATCGAAATAAATCAACAATGCATTTTTTACCCTTTTTTAGAACACGATAAAGATGTCACAGATACAAAAAATATTTTTTTATGAATATATATCATTTAAAGCAACATAGCAGCTAAACCCATTGCTGGTCAAAACTAAAAAAAAATATTTTTTAAAAATTTTTTACTGTAGGACCCCGGCGGCTCAAAATTTTTTTTTGCGAAAAATTTTTTAGCGCTGAAAGACTTATCCCACCAATATCAAATTTTTTGTCGTGAATAAGCAAACCAAGTAATATAATAAATAATAACAAAAAAATTAAAAATCAAAAAAAAATTTTTTTGGTTTGTATGGAAAAATGATTTTTAAGGCCCCGCTCTTTAAGGCCCCGTCGCGTAGGGAAGGCGTGGTCCTAGGGGCGTAAAATTTTTCCTGAGTTATTTTTAAGTCAAAAGGAAAAAAATGAGCGGGTACCGTCTCAAGATTTCCAACATTTCCAAAATAAGGGACACTCTAATGGTTATACATCAGATATTTTCTAAATTTTTTAAATGCAGTCATATGTAGTTATATATAATTTAATCATGATTCGGATTAGAAGGTGTCAGGTTGATATAATTATATAAAATTATATGAGGGTCAATACAAAATTTGATTTTCTGTATAATTTAACATAAAAATATATATAGCTTATTCTGTTCCATATAAAACTATATACGTTTCAAATTAACCAAACATTTTCTAAGTTTTTTAGGCAAAGTATAAGAAACTTTTTAAAATGTTCCTAAACATTTCCTTGTTAGGGTTATGTGTATCACCTATCTGGTTCCAAGCGTACCCAAACATTTTTTTGTTTTAGAAAATTATATGTTTGGTGAATGTATCGTTGACCTGTGGTGTATCTCAACCCAAACCAAAAAGCATCAGGATTTTATATGTTTTTATGCAATCAGATCTAATTAGATCCACCAATATATGGCAATGTCTGGTCAAAACTCGAATGAAATCAAATCGTATTTTATACAAGCTGATCTTTTTTAATGCAAAAACATCCACCATTATTCGGATCGGATGTTACATAACATTATATATTGCATGGTATAAAAATTTTTACTCGGGAATTTTTTTTTTTTTTTAAATATTTTTTTTTTTCATCAATTTTTTTCATCAAATTTTCTCAAAAATTTTGTTTTCATAATATTCTTTTTCTTCAACATTTTTTTTCATAAATTTTTTTTTTCATCAAATTTTCTTTTTCATCATATTTCCTATTGTATCAAGTTTTTTTTTATAATTTCTTCATAATTTTTTTTCACCAAACTTTTTTTTTCATCAATTTTTTTTTTCATCAATTTTTTTTCATAAACTTTTTTTCATCAATATTTCTTTAAGACTTTTAACATAAAAAATTTTTATTCATCAAAAATTTTTATTCACCAAAAATTTTGTTTTCAATTTTTTTTGTAAATTTTTTTTTATCGAAACTACTTTTTCATCAAAAATGTTCCATTTATTTAACAAATGCGCAAAAAACAAGTGAGAGTGTTAAATTCTTCGGTGCCGAATTATTTATACTCTCCAAAAATGGCAACATGTTGCTAGCAACATCAATAAGTTGCATAATAGTTTTTAGAACAAATTTTGGTTTAAAGTGTCCCTTTAAGTACGGAGCAACATCTACATGTTGCTAGCAAAATATTAATAAAAGTAACAAAGTGAAAACGATAACCACTAGATGGCGTTTTTTTATAAATATAATTCTATGAAAAGGGGTTGAAGTGTCCCTTTAAGCGCAGAGCAACATCTACATGTTGCTAGTAAAATATTAATAAAAGTGACAACGATAACCAACGTTTTTATACCCTCCACTTAGTGATAGAGGGTATATATAAGTTTGTCATTCCGTTTGTAACTACTCGAAATATCGGTCTGGGACCCCATAAACTATATATATTCATGATGCCCGATCGATTTTAGGACATTTTAGCGATGTCTGTCTGTCTGTGGAAAATGCTATCACGGACAAAATATTGCACATAGATGACTGAAACTTAACATTTTTATTGGAAGTTCTCCCGAGAAGTTTGGTATTGCATTTGAGCGATATCGGTTCAGCGGTTCAAAAGTTATGAACGCAAATGTAAGCACACCTCAAAAATTTCAATACATTCAAAATAACCTAAAAATACAAAATGCTTTAATTCGGCTTCTGGTTGACATATGTGAACATAATTGAACACCAAATGGTATTTTAACAAGTACGAACATATTTTTTGACAAAAAAAGAAAAATATCGCGGATTTTATTTTTACCAAAATTTTTTTTTGCGGATTTTTTTTTTTATTTTTTTTTTTTCAAAAGTAATTTCCTTTTAAATACATTTTTTTGCAATAATCTTTTTGAAATTGTGGAGGGCATCACTACATTCGGCAAGGCCAAATTTACCTTTTTTACTTGTTTATTACTATATATCTTTGTTTAAAAGCAACATATTGCCAAAAAATGTAGTGAAAGACAAAGCTGGTAGTAAATATAGCAGTGATAAGGGAGTTTTATAGACTCACAGGAATTTTCTGTGTCAAAAATTTCATAATTTACATTTCATGTATAAAATATTTTAAATCTCAGAATGTTGCTGGCAATACGTATATGAAAGATTATTGTTTTAAGCATACATTTTAATTAAATAATTTTGTTTTTTAAACTGATATTAACCCTCTAACCCGCAAGAGTGCCTTAAGGCACGCATTACAAAACACGAATTTATTAAAAAAGTAATAAATATTTTTTTCTAAATTTTTAACAGTGATTTTCGTAACAGATCTGTTGACATTTCTCTTGAAGGTTGTAATGCATTCTGACTTTTGGTTTTTGTTCTATCAGCTGCTTTATGAGAGAAGTCCTAAATTTTGCACGTGAAATTTTGTGTGTGATTTTTCTTTTTTCAAACCAAAGTTATACTAACTTTTAATCGCCCGATCTGTTCGACACAATTTTTTTTTTAAAGGTATGATATTCTTCTTTCAGTTTATGTAGTTGTTAATGTTACAAAAATAAAATAAAGTGTGTTTTGAACGCAAAAACTGAAAGGTGCCTCAGGGCACTGTTGCGGGTTGCGGCTAAATTTATTGGCGTATTCCATTTCATTGTTTTTAACATTTTTGATACATTATTTTTAATTTTTTATCAAAAAAAATAATCAGGCCGATTTAAATCATTCTTCCTGACCAATGATCAGTTGGCAGAGTTCATGGATGAAGAAAATTACCCAAACTCCACGCAGGATGAAATTTTTTAAGAAGACGAACGCTGAATTTCAAAATATATTAGTGAAATACAAAATATACTTTGTATTTCACCGAGGCACTAAACGTGTCTATGAATATAAGTGCATTTGACGTATCTTGGAGATCATCATCATTATATCCAACAATGAGACACGAACATTTTGTCGAAAATGTTGAATCAATTAAACTCATAACATTGGAATTTTGTTCTACACGTCGTCTTGCCGGTATTCAAGTTTGGAGACTTACCGGAGTAAAATTGCGTTCGCCACAATTTAAAGTATAATTAGTTGCAAACGATTTGAAGCAATAAAAAAGTATTTGTCTTTCCGAGATGAAAGCGACGAATCAGGAAAGGGTAACCTGATTACGATTTATTGTTTTAAAATAGAACTTTGGCTAAAAAACTCAACAAAGTACTTGATTCCGTGCCAAAACATGATCGACTATGTGTCGACGAACAAATGTGCTGCACCAAAATGCGACATCATCTTCGGCAGCACATGCAAACAACCCACACAAATAGGGAATCAAATAAATTGGCATGTCTGATTCTTTCGGCTTTGCTTTAGGCTTTGAAGTCTACAACGGTGCAGGCGATAACGAAGTGGAAGTCGATTTCCCACAATTTATATGCGAATATAACAGCCATATGGTGGAGGGCGCACCTTGATGGATGGACTTATGGGCCGTTAGCATGTTCGACCAAAGACTCGCAATGCTATGATCCGAATTTTTTCATCATTTTATAGACATTGCAACTACGAACGCTTAAAATGTAAAAATTCCAGCAATGTTTCGGCTGAAGACAAGCTACTGCTTCAATGGTCTCAATTTCGAGAAGAAATTGCTGCTGATCTTGTGTCATACACAAAAAAACGTGCGGCTATTATTACAAAATCGACCACTTTCCATTTTGGTTATTTAAAAAAGTTTGGGAAAGATGGTCCAAACTTTGAAAAAAGTCGGAAACACAGATTAGTTGCCCAAAATTCGATATTCATTTATGCTGCTCAAATGTCAAAAATTGTTTTTATGAGTATTATCGTAGAAAGTAAAACATATTTCCTTATTTTTCGTAATGTTTTCATTCATTTTTCGATTAAATCGTATCATAATTAAAAAATTATATTTGATTGTTTTTTACACCTAAACCGGCAACAGTGCCCTGAGGCACTCTTCAAAATGTTGCTCCTAGCTCCAAAACTTAATTCGCAAATGAATTTCTGATGACTTTTTTGAGTTTATTGGGTCATAATTACCCTGAAAAAAATTGTTCGACAACTTTTTCTTAGCTTTTAAAAGTTTGCGGGTTAGAGGGTTAACATCTACACCCAAAAAAAAACGTGGGTATTCAATACTAAAAATTTTACTAATGAACTAATTTTTTAGTCCAAAATGATCTAGTGCAGGTGTTGGTAATCAATACTAAAATTTTTTACTAATATTATTCAAAACCAGTAAAAATTACTAATTTTAGTACTTTGAAGATACTAAAAAACTACCGTACTACTGGTAATTAGTAACTTATTAGTAGATTTTGGTACCAAATCACTTACTAATATTTTTACTGCAGAATTATTTTGAGTGTACATGTTGCCAGCAACTTAGTTATGAAAGTAACGTAGTGACAATGGCAGGCACTAGATGGCGTAATTGAAATTTGAATTACTTTGCTGGGTTTGAGAAAGTCTGTAAAACTAAATTTATTTCACACTTTCAAATCTATTTTATTTCTCTCTGTTTATAAAAAAAATTCTATATCAAATTTAATTTTCTATAAATAAATTTTATTTCATGATATCTTTTTCATCACAATAAATTCCAAAATCATTCCGTTACTTTAGTTAATTTTATGACCAACACGTGTTATTAACAATTTATACCATGACTTTTGATTTTGTTGTTTGTTAAAATTGATAATGACCATATAATTGTCATACAAAATCGTATAAATTAGCCACATGTATTTGCCATTCTGTGGAACCGATAAAAATCAGAACATTTCAAAATGTTAGAAATTAAAAAAAAAATAATTGTATTAAATTTAAAACATGTTTTTAAACATTTGATATCTTTCCTGTAGATTTTTGTTTTAGAAATTTTTGAAATATTGTTGTTATTTTTTGTTATTTTTTTTTAATGATTAATGATATTTCATTAATGAATTTAGTTTTGAACAAAGAAATATTTGAGATTCAACAATTTCTTTTCATTACCAAAAAACAATTATGTTTATAATTTTCACAGTTTGAATACTACAAATCATGATTAATTGATTGAGATTTCAAAAAAAAAAAGAATTTCTTTTCCTTATATATATATTTAAAAAATGTTTAATTCCAGTTAATCTTACATTTTAACAAATTATAAAATCATTATATTGATCTGTTGAGTTTTATAGAATTTTTAAATAAAAAAAAAATAAAAATGAAACTGTTAGAAAAAGGCGTTACTAAATTCCTAAAAATTTAAAAATACATTAATAGTAATTATTGTTGGATTTTTTATTTTGAAAAAAAAATTCAAAAATATGGTTTTTAAATCTTTAAAAATAGTTATAACCTAAATTTTTGTTATTCATTATGATTTTAAATGACCATATAACTCAAAATTTTGATTAATTACTAAACATTTAAATTGTGATGTTTTTCTGATATTTTGGTTTTGTAACTAACAAAAAGGTTAGGGTCAAGGTTGATTTTCTTTATTAATCAAAAATATCAAATAGAGAACAAGTTTCTATTTGATATTTTTTTGGTATTTGATTAATAAAGTATTAAACCTTTTTTTATATAAATCTCTATATATTTTGTTTTTTGATATTTTACCTCTGGGTGTTTCTTTTTTTTTCTTCCAAACAGGTTCATTTATTTTATAATTTTGCAGCTGTGGCATCTGTTTTTTTTTTCTCTCCTGTAATCTGCTGCTGTTTAAGTTTTTTTCTTTAAGAACCTTCATCACACAGGATCTATAATTTTTTTTTTATTCAACTTTAGAAAAAATGTAAGAAAAACTATGTAATGATCATAGTTGTAGAACTTTTTTTTTTCTTACATTGTGATTGACAAGATCACATCTTAAATGATCTTCCAGACATTGACATATGGTTATGTATTCTTTATCAAGCAGGTTGTGGCGCTTTAAATCTGGAGTCTACATAAATCTTTACCAAGATTATAAGATATTTTATAAACTTTGTAATAAAAAAAAGTAAATAATTTTGTTTTAGTTTTTTTTTTCATTCTAATATTTTTAGCTCCTACAAAAAATACACCAAATCCTTAACATCAGGTAAGTTTTTTTGCTAGAAAACAAGTGAAACAAGTGATAAAAAGTGAAAATGTTAAAAACAAAAATTGGCAAAAATCCGGCACAGTTAATGGCACTGGAAGAATTCACGGGATATTTTTATATATAACTTCCCGTGATCTCTTAGTGGCATCTATGGTGCAGGGTTGTACAACAACTAAACACAAACGAGAAATATATAGATTTAAAACAAAAAGAAGTCGGATGATTTAAATTTAAACAGCAAATAAAAAATTTAAAGTGCAATAACAAATATTAATAAATCTATAAATAATAGCGCGTGATTCACGCGTGATCATGCGTGAGTGTGACTGAAACTAAATTTTAGTCACTTGAATACTGCGCGAGTGAGTAATTTTTTTGCGTGAGTGAGTGTGCGTAAGTCGATTTTTTTGTGTGAGTTTGCGTGATTAATTTTGTTTTCATATTACCTGCCGCTCCGAAAAAATAAAAATAATGTGTAAAATTTGCTAAAACTTGAAATTTTGCTAAAAATTTTGTTATATTTTAAAAATTTAAATTTTTGATTTTTTTTTGTATAAATAAGAGTTTAGTAAGTGTGAGTGAATCTTGTGTGAGCGCACGTGAGTTGTCTTAATTTTACTCATGTGATTGTGAGTGAGTGTGAGTAGAAAAATGCCTGCGAATTTTGTACTCTTGCTCAAAACATTAAATCAGGATAATGTTTTGCTAAAGATGTGGGTGTACTTTTTTTAGAAAAATATAAATGGAATTCACGTCAGAAATTTTAGTCTTGCAAAATTGCGCAATGTCAAAATTGCAACTTTTTTTGCTTGTTTTTTTGTGAATAAAAGCAATTGTATTTATATTAAAATAAATTTCAAATCTTTTCTTGCAACTACGCATCATATAAAAGGTAATAGATAAATAAAAATTTTATTAAAATTTTTTTTTTTAAAAAAAAATTTTGCAATATTGCACTGTTGCAAGGGTCAAAAAATTCTGAAGTGAATACCCTGATAATGTTATATTTATTTTCCATTCCATGCAAAACGAATTGAAATAGCGGTTGAGGACCCCATTAAGTTTATATATTATTGATTTCTAAGACACTCTTGCTTTATACATCCGTCCATCTGTCTGTGGAAAGTGAGATGCAGTTCAAACAAAAAGAGCTCTAAATTTGTTAAATGAGTGTATTACTTTAGTGCAAAAAAGTGTTTTCATATTTTGGCGAGTATTAAAGATTTGGCACTTGTACTTGCATTTTTGTACATTTGTTAAACAAATGGAACATTTTTATGTCAAAAGTTAACTTGGTGAAAAATTAGTTTTGATAAAAAAATTGAAAAAAATATTTTTTTTTTTTTTCACGAAATTATGATAAAACAAAAGTTTTGGTGAAAAAAAAAATGTTGATGAAAAAAAGTTTTTGATGAAAAAAAAATCTATAAATAAAATTTAGATGAAAAAAAAAATTTTTTTGAAAAAAAAAAAATTCAAGAAAAAACTGTTTTATTTTAAAAAATAAAACTAATGTAATAAAAATTTAATAAAATTTTTTTTTTGATAAAAAAAATTGATAAAAAAAAAATTTATGATAAAAAAAAAGTAAAATTGATGAAAGAAAAATTATCTAAAAAATTTAATAAAAAAAATTAAGGAAAAAAAATTTGAAAATTATCAAAAAATAATTATGTTACGTTGTATTCACCAGCTGGTGAATATTTTTTTATTCACCACGAGTTACTCACGCGCCCATCTCTAACCCTAAGGTTTATTCTTAAAGATAATATTTTTGTGACATAAATCAAAATAATAAAGGAGAGTAGGGAGAATAGTGATAACTAAAAATAGAATTTATTCACGCAAATTACACTTACAACTGGAATTGAAAATCATGATTTAGTTGATAATTTCTTAACAGCTAACTGAGCGTATCGGCCTAGAACGACCGTACCAAGGTAGTTAATAGCCAATATTACAGAGATGGTCATGGGTTCAAACCGTGGCGGCTGATATCTGTTAATACTTTTCACATATAGAGTACAATTGACAATAAACTGAATAACTTTGACATTACAAGTTTTCTGATGACTACACAGTACAACACTAAAAACAAGTAAGAAAGTTATAGTCGGTCAATACCGACCATATGATACCCTACACCAGTGTTTTCGGCAGGGTTGGTAACCGATACCCACCTAGAATAAGGGTATTTGGCTATTGTACCGCAACCAATAAAGATATGGACATTTTCAAAAGTGATTATGAAAGCTGATGAAATTTCTAGTTTTTTAAATGTGTCACTTCGTGTTTCTACCGATTCGTTTTCGAAATATAGGTCAATACCTTTATAATACCGTTTGAAACGGTATTATAACGGTATTGGCCTATATAACTAAAACGAACCTGTAGAAACACGAAGTGACACATTTAGATTTCTAGAAATTTTATCAGCTTTCATAATCGCTTTTGAAAATGTTCATATCTTTATTGGTTGCGGTACAATAGCCAAATACCGTTTTTCTAGGTGGGTATCGGTTGCCAACCCTGGTTTTCGGGAAAATGGGTCCCAAGTCCAAACATGGACCGAGTGGATCTGTCTTTTGTTAGATCTTTATTTAGTGTAGAAAACACACACAGATAACATTTTTGTGGAATTGGTTTATTTTTTGTCAATAGACCGATTTAACTGAATATCGGGCAAAATTTTTATATGAGGGACTAGTCAAAAAAAAAAAAAGCCAATTATATTCCGATTTGATTACGTTACTAAAGTACACGTTTAACACCTATTTTTATCAAATATTTCCATTTTTAAGAATTTTGAAGGAATAATGTGAATATCGGGAGGGTGGTTTTTTATGGGGACTACCAGAAGGACGGACCCGAATCCTTTGAAATTTGGAATGATGATTCGGTCATACAAAATTTGATTACCTGCTAAATTCCAAAGCGATATCTATTATAATACGGTTATTAGAGTCATTTAAGCCGAATCCAAAGGGGCGTTTGTTTGGGGCTAGGTCTTGACATGGACCGATTTTCTCCAATTTCAATCGTCCTTGGGAAAAAAGATACTTAGCTTTCAAATTTCAAGTCAATTGATTAAAAATTGCAACCTGTATCGGTCTTAAGCCGGTAGAGGAGACCAATAGGAATAAACGCGTGTCGGCGTTTTGAAAGATCACATGGATTTTTTTTTAGAGACGGTTAAAGTATACCAGCTTTGGCCTGTTGTTGCAGCATATCGGCATATAAAACTATGTTTTCTTTACATCTGTTGAGGGCGGCGATGAATTGTTCTACAAAAATGTTTCCCATAAAATTTTACTATATACGTCAGAACACTACAAAGCCCAAAACTTAACAGAAACACCAAAAACCAATTAAATTCAAGAATGCGAAATCTTGAAATTGACTCCTTTATGGTATTTGTGTTAAATCTTGGACTTTGGTGTGCTCTGACGTATATAGTAAAATTTAATAGGGAACTCTTTTGTAGAACATTTCATCATCGCCCTCCCCCTTTTTAAGGGTGTTTTTTACGATTTGTTAGAATAGAGCCAAAAAATACCTTTATGGGAGTGAGTTAGTTATAGGGTTAATATGTTCCACAAAAATATTTGCCATCATATTTTCTACAAAGTTAAAGTGAAAACAACTTACACCTCAGAAGTAAAGAAAACATAATTTTATATACCGATATGCTGCAAGAACAGGTCAAAGATGGGAAACTTTAATCGTCTTTAAAATAAAATTTCGAGGTGATCTTTCAAAACGACGACACACGTATATTTTTTTTGGTCTCCTCTACCAGAATCAATCGTCTGAACTCCTTAATTTCTTTAGTGTTGTACTGTGTAATTATTGGTTTAATGTAAAAAGTTGGTTAAGAAAAATTTTCTTATGTAAGTATGTAAAATAAATTTGTACAAATATTTTTAAGTAAGCAGTTACATGCAAAAAATTAAAAAATTTTTTCGAATTGTAAGAAATTAATAAAAAATAACTGAAAAAATATATGTTGGCAAATGTTAATTAAATAGTTGTACAAAAGGAAAAAAAAACGTCAACATAAATTTAATACTTTAACAAGCAATGTGTAAATATTTGTGTACTTTTAAGAACTGTTTAGATTTAAGATTTAAAGAACAAAACTTGCAACAGAATCAGCAGCGTAGAAAATAATAGGAAGAGGAAAATAATAGGGGTGTTGGTTAGTACACTAAAAAAACCTTTTAAAATTACAAGAAAAGTTTGTAACTTTTTTGTAATCTCCTTTTTGACAAGAATTCCTGGTTATTTTACAAGCTTTTTACAAATAATTTTGTAATTTTACAAGCTTTTTACCAAAAATATTGTAAATCTACAATTTTTTGACACGGTAAAACTTACAAGGAGTTTTCGTGATTTTACTAAATTTTTTGCTACTTCCTATTATACGAGAATTCCTAATAAAAACTACGAACTTTTTTGTAATTTTACAAGATTTTTACCAATAAAATTGTAAAATTACAACTTTTTTTCGCGAAATGAAACTTTCAAGAAATTCTGGTAAATTTACTACATTTTTTTTGTAAAAAATCTTGAAAATTTTTTAAATTACAAGAAAAACTGTAAAATTACAAGAAAATGTAAATTACGATCAAAAATTATTTGTTAAAAAACAAGGAAAACTGTCAAATATTCGTAAAATGAGATAACGAGATTTTTTCTAGTAATTTGACAATTTTTTTTTTTGAGTGTAATGTCGAACAAGGCTTCTCAGCTAAAATTTTGTACTGATATTTTTTTTTACATATTTTTGAAATAACGATCTACATTCAGTTAATACAACAGTTCTTATAGCGTCATCTGTTGTTAATCGGTCGAAATACTTAAATAATACACCCAGAAAAGTTTTAGAGTAACTATTTACGGTTATTCAAAAAGTTTTTAGTTAAAGTTGTTTTGAACGTTTTATCGTTAGTTTTTCAATGAAACTAAAATATTGAATGATTTAAACAGTTGTTAAAACAACAAACTACAAAATTTACGGAAAAATATTTTTTATCAGTTAAATTATGTGTGACTGATTATACCGTATAATTTTCAAGAAGTACGAATTTTGTAGTTTTTTATTCAAAAAAAATTTTACTCCACAAAATAAAAATTGTAAACAATTAAAGTAACTGAAATATCATTTGTTTGTTTCAAATGAAATATAAGTAGTCAGTTTTTTTTTTAAGGAAAACGATTGTTTTATCCCAGCAAACAAGCAGACTCATTTAAGACTCCAAAATGGGCTCCAAAAATGTAACGAAAATTTCAAATTTTTGTATGAAAGTGGTTCATCCAAAAGAGCCTTCTATATGTACTCCAAAATGACTCCGTAAAAAGTGCGTAAAAGGGGAAATTTCCCACATAAATTGGATCACTTTTGGAGTCTTAAATGAGCACAATAGGGGAGCGTATAATTTTTGCTCTTTTTGGATGATTTTTGGAGCCAATAAAAAAATAATTGATAAGAAATTATGATATTTTTGCATTTGTTTATTTAAACTGTAACAAGAGATACATATGTACATCAGTATGTAAAAAATAAATAATGCTATTAAATACATTACATTATAAATATGAAAGAATAAAAAACACATTTTACATAGAATATAAATTAAAAGTAAATATAATATTCTTAGCGTCCCGCACAATTTCTTCCATCCGTAATATATCCTTACGTTCAGCACAATTTTTCTCCTTCCATCTCAAAATAGAATGTTAGAAAAGTCGGTACCTATAATTCTTGATCTTGCATCTGAATTTGTGTAAATCTTGTGTATTCCGCCCGGGCTTTTGAAAGTTTGTGATTATTTGGCGATTCTTCGTTGTATTTATCACGCAAAATATTTTTAAGCTTTTAGTTTTACGTTTAATTAATTTCGTTGAAAAAAAATGTATTAAAAATATTTTCTTTTGGCAAATAAAACATTTGAAAATAATAAAATAAAAAATTATTGGCTCCAAATCGAATATTTTTTTTGAGCCTTTTTGGATTGCTCAAAAAGCAACACAATTTCCCAAATTTTCGGACTTGTTTTAGACTCCATTTATTTAATAAAAAAATTCCCTTTCGTTTAAGAGCTTTTTTGGACTCTATTTAGATGACTCTTTTTTCAATCGAAAATAAGAGGGTTTTATAGAAAAAAATATTTTAAGCTCATAAAAAATATTCAAATTTGAATCATATTGGTATTCAAAATATGTGGGCTCCAAAAACAATCCATTTATGAAGTCATTTCGGAGTCAAACATTTGGAGCATTCCAAATTTTGTTAGTTTAATTAAACTTTTTTTTCAGTTGAATTTACTTACAAAATATTTTGAGTGCATAAAAATTATTTTACTTCAATGACGTTTTAGTGCTCGAAACGTTTTAACATCTCGAAATTCAGTTAAATTCCTGACTTCGATAGATTTCTGTATGTCTGTTGTTATGTTGTTTTTTAGCGGATCTGTTGAGGCTAATATGCAATTTTATTAGTTTTCGTGAATTTAAGTTGTCAGAACCTACATAAAAAGAGGCTTTTTAATTTTGTTTGTAAGAAATTTAAATATCGGTAAGGACCCCATTTGGTAAATTTGTTCATGAATCTCGACAGATTTTAAAATGAACCACCAACATATGCCGGTTCCGAAATTGTTAAATCTATCGGGTTTCATTTATATTCGGTTTTTGCAAATTCAAAAATTTTCAAAATTTCTTCTAGAAAAATTAAATTTGATTTGGCCGAATCTATGAATTTTGAAGTTACACTCAAAAAAATACGTTAGTAGATTTACTAATTTTTTTTTGCTAACGCTAGTTAGCTAACTTTTAGCAAATTTTTAGTTGAGATTAGCTGTTAGCAAAAAATTCTTGTAAACTTCATTTACCACATTAGCAATTTTAAACAAACTTTGAACTAATTTCTTTTGCTAAGTTTGAAATTGAGTTGACAACATTTTTACAAGATTTTTTGCTAATATTAGCAAAATAAATGGTAAATTTTTTTTTATTTTCAGAAAACTTAAAATGGCGCTATCTCGGAAACTAAGCCAGATAGAGCAAAATGGAGGCCATTTTTGGTTCTTAGAATCTCCATAGTATCGCCTGTCCTCTTCACATGTGTGGACCCTAATGGGCCCTAACTTTGGATCCATAAAAGTTAGTATTCCCGAAAATTTTTAAATGCTCATATCTCGGTAAATATTGCCGACACAACAAAAAGTCCAAAAGCATTTTTGTAGCTCTCAACACGTAGAACAAGACCGCAAAACAGTCAAAAGCTCTCCGAGTAATATTTTTGAAGTTATCGAGTTTTGTAATTCTCAAGACCCCAGTGATTCCCTATAATCACGTATCTCAAAAACTAAGCAAGGTAGAGCGAAACGGACACAAATTTTGAATCAAAAACTATGACGATTTTAAAGGAACCCAACTAGGTCTAGGCCCATCGGGGTCTGGACCTATCGGGTCCGAACCCAATGGGGTTCTCAGATGTGTATGAACTAAGTTCAAAAAAAAAAAAATTGTTAACTAATTATTGGCAAAACATTTTTGCTAACTTTAGCAAAAAAATTGTGGGTTCAAAATCAGCAAATTTTCTTGTAGGTTTACAAGCTTTTTTTGCTAACATTACAGTTTTTTTTTTTGAGTGTATAGTTAAAGTTATAGTAAATGAAAAAAAAAAAATTATTAGAAATATTTAATTTTTAGTAAAATATTTTTTTTAGTCATTTTTGACAAAAAAAAAATACAAATTCTTCTTTGAGTGTCAAATTTTTTTGTGAAAACTATTTTTCTGACTTGCCAATGCTTCAAAGGCTTGTTGTAACGGGTTTTCTAACACGTGTATTTAAGGTGGAAATTTACGGTTTTCTTAATAACTTTTCAAACACTCAACCGATTTTGCTGAAATTCCATACCATTCAGACTAGGGAAACGACAAATATATATGCCAAACATCAGTAGCCTTAGAAAAGTCTTTCGAAAGTTGGCGTGTTTTTAATTCATAAATTCGCGAAAAACCCTTGCCGAAATTTACTCTTTTGCTTATAACTTTTGAACCACTGCACACTGGGCAGAGATGATAGTTTTTTTGGCCAAAACTAACAAAAACAAAATTATTGAATTAAAAAAAGTGAATGCACTATTCTATTAAGTATGACTTGCTGCACCTTGTCTGTAATTTTTGTAAAAATCGGTTCACCCATTCTCTTGGAATGATCCATCAGAGATAAAATATGTATGTTTTAATCTCCATATATCGTAATCAAAAAAGCTAACAAATTTATACATTATTAAGGTGGGACCTTGTTTTTTTTGGGATTAATTTATTTGACAAAGGGAAGTACAACATGTAAATGGGTATGAACAGCTCTTTTTTCCTTTTTTTTTGACGATTTTTTGATATTTTTATGTAAATTTTGAAAAATTGTTCCATTTGAAATAGTTTTTCCAAAATGTTCCGCGACATAATCCAAAAGTTACGATGCCAAAATGTTCGTTAGTTTACTAGCTTTCAGACTTAACTGCCCGCTTTTGCCCATTTTTCATCTGCGTATGAGATATTAATAGAAAGGGAGATGAACAAATCTAAAGTTGTTAAAATTAGCCTTTTTTAATTGAATTAAATTAATTTTATGAATTAACAATTTTCAAGTTTTTCCTAAAGTACATACATAGTGTTTTTCTATATTAATACGGGATAAAATGAAACCCGGTTACCCAAAAACCCGAATACACAAAAAAAGCGGTTACGAGAAAAACCCGGTTACACGAAAAATAGTTTTTTTTATCGTATTAAAATTTGTTTTCAATACATTGAAAAAATATGTACCCGGTTAGGCGGTCCAGACAGTTTTTTGAAAGAGTGTGGATCTTTTGATAACAATGAGTTAAAAAAAATGGTTTCACAAAATTTTTTTTATTATTATTTTTTTTTCATCTTTTGGTATTTCAATTAAATTTGTGTAAACGGGCAAGTTTTTTGTAAAGTAGGGATAAAAAGGAGAATTCTGGCCCAGACAGTTTTTTGAAAGGGCTTGAAACTTTCTATAACGATGAGTTTTTAAAAGGGGGTGTTCGAAAAAAAAATATGTTTTATAATTTTTTTATAAATTTTATTTCAATTCCATTTTTTAAAACGGGCACAAGTGGGCAACTAAAATGGAAAGTGTGGATAGGAAGGATAATTCTGGCCCAGACAGTTTTTTGAAAGGGCGTGGAACTTTTGATAACGATGAGTTTAAAAAAGGGGTTTTCATAAAAAAACATTATTTTTTTTTTAATTTTTAATATTTCAATTCTATTTGCGTAAACGGAAAGTAGGGATAAAAAGAATAATTTTGGCCCAGACAGTTTTTTGAAAGGGCGTGGAAGTTTTGATAACGATGGGTTTAAAAACGGGGTTTACAAAAAAAAAAAAAAAATTATAAACTTATTGCAATTAAATTTTTGAAAACGGGCACAAGCGGGCAAATTTTTTGGAAAGTGCGAATAAAAAGGATAATTTTGGCCTTGACAGTTTTTTGAAAGGGCATGGAACTTTTGATCACAATGAGTTTAAAAAAGGGGTTTTCACAAACTTTTTTTTATGTTTTTTTTAATTTTTTGGTATTTTAATTCCATTTGTGTAATCGGGCACAAGCGGGTAAGTTTTTTGTAAAGTGGGCTTAAAAGGGCTTATTCTGGCACAGACAGTTTTTTGAAAGGGCGTGGAACTTTTGATGACCATAAGTTTTAAAAGGGGGTTTAAAAAAAAACTAATTTTTTCCAATTTTTTATAAGCTCTTATTAGAATTAAATTTTTGAAAACGGGCACAGGCTGGCGACTTTTCTGGAAAGTGTTGATAAAAAGGGTAATTCTGGCCCAGACAGTTTTTTGAAAGGGCGTAGAACTTTTTATGATGAGTTTAAAAAGGGGGTTTAAAAAAAAAATAATAATTTTATCCAATTTTTTTGTAAGCTATTATTTCAATTCCATTTTTGAAAACGGGCACAAGCGGATAACATTTTTGGAAGTGCTGATACAAAGGATAATTTTGGCCCAGACAGTTTTTTGAAAGGCCGTGGAACTTTCTATAACGATGAGTTTTTAAAAGGGGGTTTTCAAGAAATAATTTTTTTTTCCATGTTTGTATAAATTTTATTTAAATTCCATTTTCGAAAACGGGCACAAGCGGGCAACTTTGTGGATAGAAAGGATAATTCTGGCCCAGATAGTTTTTTAAATGGGCGTGGAACTTTTGATAATGATGAGTATAAAAAGGGGGTTTTCAAAAAAAAACTTTATTTTTTGCAATTTTTATAAACTTTCACGTGATTTTAATAAAAATCTCTTTTTTTTAATTCAATTTTTGAAAACTTTTAAATCACGTAATTTAAATGAAAATCACTCACACACACGCGTATATCACGTTGTTTTTTTTGAGTCACGCAAATCACGGGACCAAATACCATCTCCGATTGAAATACATAAGCAAAAGACAAGTGTCTCTTCATTTGTTTCATTTATAACATCTGTAAATTTTATTAAAAATGAATTGTCCACCCTGAAATAGTTTCATTGTAGGTCCGATTCCAAAAAATTTCAAGTCACTTATTTATTACCCTAATATAGGCTTATATTCTGAATTTCACAAAAATCGCTAAACATTTACGACCTTTAGAGACTTTTGGCCAAAAAACCTATCATCTCGGCTCAGTGTGCACTGGACCGATTTTGCTGGATTGCAATACCAATCAGACCAGGCAAACAAATATGCCAAACTTCAAAAGGTTCCGTTAAGTCTTTAAAAAAGTTTTTGATTTTTTTTTTAAATCGAAGGTATCGGACTTTTTAGTAAAATCGATTTTAATTTTAAAACATTAATAACACTGTGCTACACCAAAAATATGCAGGGGTTCTCATATAAAAATTCGGGTTGGTTGGAGTTCATAGAGTACTGATATACTCATAGTTTTTCTGGATCACTTCGTTAAGTACGTTTTTTATTAGCAAATGTGTTGGAAAACGGAAATTCTTAAATTACAATTTTAAAAAATTATTACTTTGTTAGTTTGCAACCGATTTTCGATTTTATGGATTTTTAAAGGTTTTAAAGGTATAGGTCTTACCTTTCAAACAAAACAAAAATATTAAAAATCGATCAAGAATTGGCTGAGCTACGATCGCTTAAGTAAAAGAAAACCGAATTTTTTGAAAAATTTGTCATATTCTTTACACTCTAAGTTGAAAGTGAATCATTAAACTATTTTTTTGAATTTTTTGTAAAAAAGTATAGTAAAGTGGCTTTCCAAAACACCAAAAAACATAACAATCGGTTAAAAAATGAATGAGTTATGCTAAGTTTTGTGATAGGACATTTTTAATTTTTTTCAGAAACGCTTGTAATTCAAGCATTATTCATAAATCTTGTTACTAGTAGTAATTTTATGCGCATATGCATATAAACTAGAGATGGGAACGTAATTAGATTTGTGCGTGATTCACACATGATCAGAAGTGAGCGTGATTGAAAATTAATTTTACTCACGTGGTTGTTAGTGAGTGTGAGTGGAATAAAAAAATGGGCGTGTCAGTTACTTCCAAATCCTATTTATAATTTTTTGGGTTTGTTTAAAAAATATCAGTGTTACTTCTTAAACAAAAAAATATTGAGAATAGGTTAAAAACAGGCTAAGGTGCGCTTGTTTAAGTAAAAAACCTTTTTTGAAGAGTTATACCTGCAACATTTTTATGACAGAAAAAGCTGTGCGCTTGCAAACATGTTTTTTTAAAACGAAATTGCTAAAATTGTAAGATCATTTGATGGAAATTTTACCTGTTTATAAATATACATGTGAGGCATTCCACACCAAATGTTCAGTGAGAAAAAAATTGTGTACAAAAATTTTTCAATGGGTCCCGGGTAAAAAAGTTTTTTATATAACTAGGGTGAGATTTCCATGCAAATGCATGTTTTTTGTCGAAAGCCTAAAAACGATATCGACCAATTACCTTTCCGAATCAAGAGATTTGCATTAAATGGCATCGATTTGTTTTCGCATATTTTGGTGAAAATACATATTTTTGCATATTTTGATTTTAAATGCATATATTGTGCATATTTCGAACTTTTAAGTGCATATTATTGCATATTTTGGCATAAATTAGCAAAAACACAAATTGAAATTAATTTTTTTCAAAAACTATTTTAAATTTTTAAAATTTATTTTGAAAATCAGAAAAATTACTTTTTCTACTTCTTAATTTTTTTTATAGATTTTCTTAATTTTTAAAAAAATCTTGCTAGACAAACATCTAATCTTTAAAAAAAAAATTACAAAAAAAAACAAAAGTGGCCGGATTTTTTATAAATTTACTTTTTTAAAAAATGGAAAATTTCAGAACGGGTTCTGAAAATTTTCCAAAAAAAATTTAATCGATAGCCGATACAAACATCTAATCTTAAAAAAAAAAAATTAAAAAAAAAATAAAAAACAAAAGTGGCCGGATTTTTTATAAATTGACTTTTTAAAAAAATGGAAAATTTCAGAACGGGTTCTGACAATTTTCCAAAAAAAGTTTAATCGATAGCCCATACAAAACTATACAAGAATGTAAATTTTTGAGATTTTGGTGCATTTCGTTTTTATTTGATATATATTTAAACAAGGCAACTTGACACAAACTTGACCATTTTTCCAATATTTGACCACGCCTCCTAAGCCCAGTTTTTGAAAAATTGAACAACCAAAAACGTAATTTTCTTAGCTCCATATATGAGGCATTCCACACCAAATGTTCAGCAAAAAAAAAAAGTTGTGTCGTGTCAATATGAAATCATTTTCAAAGTATTCGCTCTTAGGGTACTATTAAATAACAAAAATAAAATTTAAGTT
Organism: Pegoplata infirma; assembly: GCA_963921195.1. Lineage (NCBI taxonomy): Eukaryota > Metazoa > Arthropoda > Insecta > Diptera > Anthomyiidae > Pegoplata > Pegoplata infirma. The sequence continues at coordinate 8,858 of CAWUER010000412.1, read as the reverse complement.
TTTTCAAAAAGTGGGCCTTGTAGCGTGGTCAAAAATTGAAAATATCTAACTTTTTTGCCTGAGCATCTTTACTTCAATATTTATGCAAATTAAATGAAACACAGTAAAGTCTTAAAGACAAAAGCTGTTTATAGATTTTTGAATGGGCTAACAATTAAATGGGCTATCAATAAAAGCTGAATGGGCTATCAATAAAAGCTAAGAAAATGAAAATTGGAACATTTTCAGAAGAAGTTCTGAATTTTTTAAATTTAAACTTAAACTTTATTTATCAAAAAACATGCCGCAATTTTATTTGTTTTTTATTTTTTTAAAAAAAGTTAAAGGAATTTTCTATCTGATCTGAAATTTTTAGAGATGTGTTTTGTCTTGTTTTCGAAAAATCAAAATTCAAAAATTGCAACACGCTTATTTTATACAATAATGGTATTTAAAACGTGTGCGTATGAGTAATATCAATACTTAAAAAATATTTTAAGAAGCGGTGGTAGCGTGAGTGAGTTTTTAATAACGATTACGCACGCTTATGAAAGAAAAAATTTAGTCACGCACGATATTTTATTTTGCTCACGCTCATTCACGCACACGTGAGTAGAAAAAAATAAGTTACGGTCACGATGTTCACGTGAGCGTGAGTAAAATAAAATATCGTGCTTGAATATTTTTTTTCTTTCATTAGCGTGCGTGATCGTGAATAAATACTCAGGCAAAAAAGTTTGATGTTTTTAATATTTGACCGCGCCTACAAGGCCCACTTTTTGAAAAAAACTTAAATTTTATTTTTGTTATTTATTAGTACCCTAAGAGCGAATACTTTGCAAATGATATCCCATTGAAACCACTATGGTTTTTCTGTAGTGGAACAGTTGGTGTGGAATGCCTCACATGGCTATCCATACAACTCATTTAAAAATTTACGGTTCACATGTTTTTTTTTTCGCTGAACATTTGGTGTGGAATGCCTCATACGTATATTTATAAACAGGTAAAATTTTCATCAAATGATCCCACAATTTTACCAATTTCGTTTCAAAAATGTCAAATGTTTTTTGTCATAAAAATGTTGCAGGTATAACTCTTCAAAAAAGTTTTTTTAATTAAAAAAGCGCACCTTAGCCAGTTTTCAACCGATTCACAATATTTTTTGTTTAAGAAGTAACACTGATATTTTTTAAACAAACCCAAAAAATTATAAATAGGATTTGGAAGTAACTGACACGCCCATTTTTTTATTCCACTCACACTGACACTCACTAACAACCACGTGAGTAAAATTAATTTTCAATCACGCTCACTTCTGAAAAAATTTAAAAATGCCCTATCACAAAACTTAGCATAACTCATTCATTTTTAAACCGATTGTTATGTTTTTTGGTGTTTTGGAAAGATACTTTACTATACTTTTTTACAAAAAATTCAAAAAAATTGTTTAATGATGCACTTTCAGCTTAAAGTGTAAAGAATATGACAAATTTTTAAAAAAATACGTTTTTTTTTTACTTAAGCGATCGTAGCTCAGCCAATTCTTGATCGATTTTTAATATTTTTGTTTTGTTTGAAAGGTAAGACCTATACCTTTAAAACAAATCCATAAAATCGAAAATCGGTTGCAAACTAACAAAGTAATAATTTTTTAAAATTGTAATTTAAGAATTTCCGTTTTTCAACACATTTGCCAATAAAAAACGTACTTAACGAAGTGATCCAGAAAAACTATGAGTATATCAGTACTCTATGGACTCCAACCAACCCGAATTATCATATGAGAACCCCTGCATAAATTATTTTTGGTCTTTTGTAGCACAGTGTAATTAAGTGATAACACTGTAAGTACGTGAAATTGACGCACCAAAATTAGTTTGGGGGTTTGGTGGGAGACATTGGGGGACACATTCTCCTTGCGATAGATGTTATCAAATGGATTTATTACGATTCTTCCAATTATTTAATCCAATTAATCATTATTAAAATATATTTTTTTATATCCACGCCCACAAAAGGGGCGGGAAATTTTTTTTTTATCCGCTGGGTCCAAATGCAGGGTTTTGAGCTTCGTCTGACATAAAAATGTTGCATTTGCTTGAAAAAAGTAAAAAAAGCCCGGCAAAAAAATACCGTTTTTCAGGGGTTGGTTTAGTTCTCCAAGGGGAAACTTTTTTCCCCTTAGTCCGATTTTGCCCATTTCCGAACTTAACCTGCCTAGGAATATAAGACATATTCGTGCCAAACTTCGAAAGTCTAGCTCTTTTATTTTGGACTGTATCGTGTCCTCTACAGACGGGCAGACGAACGGACGGACGGACATCTCTAGAATGTCTTAGAATCGATCACTGATCAATAATATATATACTTTATAGGGTCCTAGACCGATATTTCGATGCATTACACACGGAATGACAAAGTGTGTATACCCCCATACTGTGGTTGGAGGGTATAAAAATCGAAGTTTTTGGGAATTATAAACTTTACATTTTCATATTGACGCGGATGTTATTATATTTTATTATTCAAGGGGTGATCTAGCCCTAACGGCCGGCACTGCGACCCTTATGGGTCTTTTGTGCCAAGATCCATTAATCTAATTCAAACTCTGTTCAATGTTCCTAATGAACATTATAACAGAGGATGGAGAAGCAAGCCTTATATCCGCAGAATTAAGCAATTCCTTGTCTAAGAACCGTCTTCTGATCCTACATATTGCGACACACTCACATAATATGTGTTGCGTTGTTTCCACTTCCTCAAGACAAAGTCGACACAAAGACGATGCACAAAGGTTTAAATTATGCAAGTGATAATTTACCTTATAATGCCCGGTGAGAAAACCTGTCAGTAACCTAATGTCACTTTTGGTGTGATTAAGTATACTTCCATATGATAATGGAGCGCTTAGTGCTTTGGATTGTCGTAGACCTCCTCAATTTTCCCACAAGTTTAAGAAGTCGGTTCTTTCCAAACCCTTAATCATGTTCGAGAAGGTGAACCAGTTTACCCCACAATAGGATTCGGGTCCGGTCATAGGAGACGCGGATGTTACTCAATCATGTTCAGAAGGGTATTTAAATCATCCACGTTCCAAGTACCATTTTAAACCACTTAAAAAAAGTCGAAAAAAATATTTTTTTACTAGTTTTTGCAACAAAAATTTAATAAGTTGATTAAATTTAATCATGCAAATATTTTCCCCTTAGTGTCTATAAAACTAAAAAAATAGCGTTTTTGGTTTTTCAACTTCAAAAAAACTAGGTAAATGAGGCGTGGTTAAATATTGGAAAAATCATAAAATTTGTTTCGAGTTCCCTTGATTAAATTTTTATCAAATCAAAAATGAATGCACCACATTCTCAAAAATGTACATTCTTGTATATTTGTTATGGCCCATAAATTATGGGCTATTCAACAAAAAAGAATTATTTTGGAAGATTTTCAGAACCCGTTGTGAAATTTTTAATTTTTTAAAAGGTCGATTTATCAAAAATCCGGTTCATCAAAAACATTTGTGTATTAAATTTCATAAAAACTCTGTAACTCTCTTGTATTTTATTACCTCAACATTGCGTATGAGTAAAAAACATTTGCAAAATTCGTTGATTTCGCAAACATTTGTTACTTATACGCCATGTTGAGACAATAAAATTAGGGATGGGCACATGAGCAGATTAGAGCGTGATTCACGCGTGAGTGTGACTGAATTCAATTTTACTCACGAGATAGTGAGTAAGTGCGAGTGTGCGAGATTAGATTTTGTTGTGTCAATTTGCGTGAATTATTTTCTCTTCATATTTATTGTCTTACCAAAAAAAGCAGCAAGACTAAATTTAAGATTTTGTGCAAAAAAAAAAAAAAAAATATTTTCTAGCAAATTGTCATTACAGTTTTAACAGGTAGCATTCTTAACTGTGTTTTTTCGGGAGTTTCATTTTGATATAATTAAAAACCAGGTTTTGATATTTATAGAAATTTTTAAGATAAAAGATGACCTCAATATCGACCGCCCTTGTGTTTTATTCTGAAAGTCCAATTTGGCTGAAGTTGCACAAGAAATTCTTGTAAAACAATTTTAGTTCGGCCAAACTACGGCCCTGTTTGGCATATAAACAAAAGTGTTAAAAAAGTACAGTTCTTTTATTTTTGCACTGCCTCAAGTGTTTCTAATTATTTTTGTGAGAAGTTAACAAAGCATGTCTGCTATTTTTATTCCAAAAGGAAATGGTCAAAGATTTTCTTTTTGGATATACGAATACTTCAAGCCAAACCAAACACATTTGTAACCAATGAAGGCTATAAATTGGCATTTAGTTAATTTGTGTTCCTTAAACAGAGGTTACCAACTACAAGCTAAATACAAAATGTATAGAATACCATATTTTAAAGATGTTTCTAACATTTTTTTAAGTATGAAGTGTCATGGCATGTTAGGATGAAAAAAACTGAGAAAAAAGTGCAACATGTAAGGAAATGTTTGAGATTTAAAACTTAAAAATATAAAAAAAATATTGCAATAAAATTAACACCAAAAAAAACTAAGTACAAATAAAGTACTGTTATTTATATATAAACATTAAGAAATAAAAAATTTTTGCAATTATTTGAACATATAAACAGTTTATTAAGAATAATAAAAAAAAGTTTGGTTCCTAAGTCTTTTGTTTTATTAAGGTATAACACTAAATGACTTGGAAAACATAATAAAGTTTGTGTTTTAAGTCTTTTGTTTTGGTAGGGTTTACTAGCAACTAAATTTGTTTATTAATATCTTTTTAGTAATGTTTTTCGTTAGTTTTTATAGAGTTTGTGATAATTTTTTCTTTACCAAATCTCTTACAAAGTTTTTATGTATTTCTACAAAATCTTAGTTATCAACCTTGAAGAATTATATCTTTCACACACGTCATCTTGTAAAAGAAAATAAAAAGGCCAAAGACCTTTTTGAAAAGTAGAAGAAGAAGACGGAAACAGCAAACTTAGCAAAACTCTATAAAACATGAAAGGCAAGTGTAAAAATAACATTTAGATTTCAAGAATTTTTTTTTTAAATAAACCAAGAATATTATATAAAGAAGATAAAGAGACCCACAAAAAACTTAAAGTAAATGTAAAGTTAAAAAAAAAAATTTGCTAAAGGAAAATCTAAAAAACAACAGCACATAATTACCCAGCTTGGTTGGCTGCTACTACGTATTTCCAACCAACAACCCCCTGAATTTGTTTTTTTTTTTTTAAGTTACTTACATATTTATAAAGGCATGAGAGTTTAGTAGTGTATGTTAACTAAACACCGTAAATATTGCATGTGTTTCCTATTGCTGGAACGAAAAATAAAAAATTTTAAAAAATAACACAGGGGGATATTAACAGACCTTCAACAACATGAATTTGCAAAAACTTAAAATGTTAAATTAAAAAAAATTCTATTCTATAAACTAGAATTAAAAAGTAAACGGAATATAGAAATTTTTTCCCAAAAAAAGTGCTAGGAAACTTGAGTTTCATTTTGCGTCTAATAATTTTATTACCTACAGTAGTTTACAGAGATTTTAATTCACTACATTTTGCATGCAAAATTTCGCGATAAATTCGAAAATGAAGTCCAAAGTCTTAAAAGTAGAACAGTTTTCAAGATATTGCTAATTTTTACTTCTTAAGAAGGTTTACTTAAACAAAAATATCTCCGGACCAAATTGGTGGAAAAAAATTTTGTGATCCACGACATTTTGCATTTATTTTCCATGAAAAATTTCGCGCTGAATCCGAAAATAAAGTCCAAAGTTTCAAAAGTAGAACAGTTTTCGAAATATTGATAATATTGTTGAATATTTCGAAATAATTAAGTTTTTAAAAGGTGGGTTTCCTCAAATAAAAATATTTTCGGAACAAATCAGTGGATTAATTTTTTTTTGTTTTAAATTTATTAAATGCTTTATGAATTCTTCTTACAAAAGTTTTCAATCTGATTATCTGATATATTGAGAATTTTGCTTCAATTTTAACGAAATTTGGAAAAAACTTAATTCTATTGTAAATTTCACAATGAACAGACATTTTAAAAATTCATAAGGCTAATCTAATACGACGAAAAAACAAGTAAGAATATTATATTCGGTCAACACCGGCCATATAATACCCTACACCAGTGTTTCCCGGAAAATGGGTACCAAGTCCAAACATGGACCAATTGGGTCTATCATTTTCCATATCTTTAATAAGTGTAGAAAACACTCACATACCAAATTTGAGTGAAATTGCAAATAAACCGCTTTTAGTAATATCGGGCGAAATTTTCATTTGGGGCCTAAGTCCAAAAATAGTCCGATTATAATCAGATTTTTGGGTTATTAAAGTATGCGTTAAACACACACAAACAAAATTTTAATTAAATGTTTTCTATTTTCATCAAATTTTATAGATTTACTGTTTTGCGCCCGGCGTTGCCCGGGTTGAAAAAAATATTATTTAATGAATGAGTTTTTTATTACTCAGTTTATCTACCGCTTCATGACTCTTCATAAACCTATTCATAAGGGTAGAGAGATTTTTTCGATTTCGCTTAGCGTCGGGGTTTGGAACAGTTAGGGTAACAACAAAATATTCGACTTATGGGGATTTTTTTTTTTGGTTCCTGTGTTGAGTTTAAATAGGGAAGCTTCGAACAAAGTAAAAAAAAAATATTTTATTTTTTACTCAAAATATAATTTAATATTAGTTTACCATCATTTTATGGTAAACAAAAACTTTGTTGGGCAAAGGAGGATGTCAGTATAGGCCCCTTTGTCCAAACGCGATCTCACAGTAGTTTTCGCCTCGGTTAATACTATCTGTGCTGACAATGGGTTCAGCCGTTTAAGCGTGATTGCGGAAAGGCAGAAATAACGTTCATTAAAATACAAATGGCGTGTCATTTTCCGCCCCTTTGTCCAAAGCGCACTATTGTAGCTCATAAGTAGTTTCTGTCTCGGTCAGCACTATATGTGGTAAAAATTTCATTAAAATCGGTTCAGCCTTCATGCGTGATTACAAAATGGGCAGAAATAAATTTAAATGTAATACAAAGAGGCGCGGCATTTGACGATCGCCCCCTACGGTGTCTCGGTTTATACTATCTGTAGTGAAAATTTAAGCCTGATTGCGAAAAGACAGACAAAAACTTTTAATTTAATAGAAAGGGGCGTGGTGTTTTACGCCCCCTTTTTATGATGGCCCACTATTGAGGGGTTAATAGTTTCCGCCTCGGTCAGTACTACCTGTGGTAAAAATTGTATTAAAATCGGATCAGCCGTTAATGCGTTAATACGGAAAAGGCAGAACAACGTTCCTTAAGTTTCATAGTTTCCACCTCGGGCAGTACTACCTGTGGTAAAAATTTCATTATAATCGGTTCAGCCGTTTATGCGTTATTACGCAAAAGCCATAGCAACGTCCCATAAAATAAAAAGGGGGCGTTGCATTTTACGCCCCTTTTTCGATTGCTCTCTCTTATGGCCTATAGTTCCCGCCTCCGTTAGTACTATATGTGGTGAAAATTTCATCAAAATCGGTTCAGCTCTTTTCCCCTGATATGTCCAAACAAAAATATAAATACACATTCAACTCTACCCTCATTGATAGGGTTGGGGTTAGTATAGGGTTTTTATATTTGCTAAATAATCTTGACAATGAAATCTGTCAAATTCCGAAACACATGTCGATTAAGTCTTAATCAAAATTAATCAAAATTTAAGAAAAACTATTTTTTTAACAGTTGAAAGTTTGAAAATTTAACAATGTATGGAAAATTGTTTTTCGGACATGGAAAATAAATGCAGAATGTGGTGGTTCGCATTTTTTTGTTAATCTGTAAACAAGCGTAATAAGTAGTATTCATAGTCATGAGTAGGGATGAAATTTCCACGCAAATGCATGTTTTTTGTCGATAGTCTAAAAACGATACCGACCAATTATCTTTCCGAATCAAGAAATTTGCTTTAAAATGACATTGATTTGTTTTTACATATTTTTGCATATTTTAGTGAAAATGCATATTTTAGCATATTTTGATTTTAAATGCATATTTTGTGCATATTTCCAAATTTTAAGTGCATATTTTGGCATTAATAATCAAAAACACAAATTGAAGTTTATTTTTTTTTTCAAAAACACAAATTGAAGTTTATTTTTTTTCAAAAACAATTTTAAATTTTAATGTCCAAATTCATAAAAAATAAAAGAGTTTATTAACAGGTTTATTAATCGAATTTTCATACAAAATTTGTTTTATTAACCTCTTATTAGCCTCTTTAAACTTTTATGAATTTGAAGGTAAAAATTTATTTGGAAAATAAGAAAACTATTTTTTTTTAGTTTTAATTTTTTAATAAAGTTTTAAATGTTACTATTTAAAACCGGCGTTATTTTTTGCTTTTTAAGAAGCTTTTTCTACGAAAACAAGATTTTTATTACACACATTTTATTTTTTAGTGCATATTTAAGGGTTTTTAGTGCATATTTTGAATTTTTTAGCGCATATTTTCGGTTTTTTAGTTCATAAAAATATCATCCCTAGTCATGAGGGTAATGCAAATGGAAGGATTACTAATTACCAAATTTTTGCCATTCAAAAAAGGCAATATATTGAAACACAATTTAAAATTATCTCATACTTTTTGATCATAGTGTATAAGATGTTCAAAACATCTTAAGCACGTAATATTGTAATAAAAGGTTATAAGTAGAAAAAAAAATATATATTCAACTATAGCAACAATTGCTAATGTTTATGTTATGCCGCTTTTAGCGTTTTTTTAGAATATTTTTTTTTTCGCTCGCTATTTTTGCATTATTTTTCCTTTAAAAAGAATTTCAAAAGCACTTGTTGCTTCATG
>CAWUER010000411.1:0-32000 GCA_963921195.1 Pegoplata infirma | reverse complement strand
AAAAAGTCTCAGATTCTGAGACATTTTTCTTATAGAAAAAGTCTCAGATTCTGAGACATTTTTCTTATAGAAAAAGTCTTAGATTCTGAGACATTTTTCTATAGAAAAAGTCTCAGATTCTGAGACATTTTTCTTATAGAAAAAGTCTCAGATTCTGAGACATTTTTCTTATAGAAAAAGTCTCAGATTCTGAGACATTTTTCTTATAGAAAAAGTCTCAGATTCTGAGACATTTTTCTTATAGAAAAAGTCTCAGATTCTGAGACATTTTTCTTATAGAAAAAGTCTCAGATTCTGAGACATTTTTCTTATAGAAAAAGTCTCAGATTCTGAGACATTTTTCTTATAGAAAAAGTCTCAGATTCTGAGACATTTTTCTTATAGAAAAAGTCTCAGATTCTGAGACATTTTTCTTATAGAAAAAGTCTCAGATTCTGAGACATTTTTCTTATAGAAAAAGTCTCAGATTCTGAGACATTTTTCTTAAAGAAGTCTCAGATTCTGAGACATTTTTCTTATAGAAAAAGTCTCAGATTCTGAGACAATTTTCTTATAGAAAAAGTCTCAGATTCTGAGACATTTTTCTTATAGAAAAAGTCTCAGATTCTGAGACATTTTTCTTATAGAAAAAGTCTCAGATTCTGAGACATTTTTCTTATAGAAAAAGTCTCAGATTCTGAGACATTTTTCTTATAGAAAAAGTCTCAGATTCTGAGACATTTTTCTTATAGAAAAAGTCTCAGATTCTGAGACATTTTTCTTATAGAAAAAGTCTCCGATTCTGAGATATTTTTCTTATAGAAAAAGTCTCAGATTCTGAGACATTTTTCTTATAGAAAAAGTCTCAGATTCTGAGACATTTTTCTTATAGAAAAAGTCTCAGATTCTGAGACATTTTTCTTATAGAAAAAGTCTCAGATTCTGAGACATTTTTCTTATAGAAAAAGTCTCAGATTTTTTCTTATAGAAAAAGTCTCAAATTCTGAGACATTTTTCTTATAGAAAAAGTCTCAGATTCTGAGACATTTTTCTTATAGAAAAAGTCTCAGATTCTTAGACATTTTTCTTATAGAAAAAGTCTCAGATTCTTAGACATTTTTCTTATAGAAAAAGTCTCAGATTCTTAGACATTTTTCTTATAGAAAAAGTCTCAGATTCTTAGACATTTTTCTTATAGAAAAAGTCTCAGATTCTGAGACATTTTTCTTATAGAAAAAGTCTCAGATTCTGAGACATTTTTCTTATAGAAAAAGTCTCAGATTCTGAGACATTTTTCTTATAGAAAAAGTCTCAGATTCTGAGACATTTTTCTTATAGAAAAAGTCTCAGATTCTGAGACATTTTTCTTATAGAAAAAGTCTCAGATTCTGAGACATTTTTCTTATAAAAAAAGTCTCAGATTCTGAGACATTTTTCTTATAGAAAAAGTCTCAGATTCTGAGACATATTTCTTATAGAAAAAGTCTCAGATTCTGAGACATATTTCTTATAGAAAAATTCTCAGATTCTGAGACATTTTTCTTATAGAAAAAGTCTCAGATTCTGAGACATTTTTCTTATAGAAAAAGTCTCAGATTCTGAGACATTTTTCTTATAGAAAAAGTCTCAGATTCTGAGACATTTTTCTTATAGAAAAAGTCTCAGATTCTGAGACATTTTTCTTATAGAAAAAGTCTCAGATTCTGAGACATTTTTCTTATAGAAAAAGTCTCAGATTCTGAGACATTTTTCTTATAGAAAAAGTTTCAGATTCTGAGACATTTTTCTTATAGAAAAAGTCTCAGATTCTGAGACATTTTTCTTATAGAAAAAGTCTCAGATTCTGAGACATTTTTCTTATAGAAAAAGTCTCAGATTCTGAGACATTTTTCTTATAGAAAAAGTCTCAGATTCTGAGACATTTTTCTTATAGAAAAAGTCTCAGATTCTGAGACATTTTTCTTATAGAAAAAGTCTCAGATTCTGAGACATTTTTCTTATAGAAAAAGTCTCAAATTCTGAGATATTTTTCTTATAGAAAAAGTCTCAGATTCTGAGACATTTTTCTTATAGAAAAAGTCTCAGATTCTGAGACATTTTTCTTATAGAAAAAGTCTCAGATTCTGAGACATTTTTCTTATAGAAAAAGTATCAGATTCTGAGACATTTTTCTTATAGAAAAAGTATCAGATTCTGAGACATTTTTCTTATAGAAAAAGTCTCAGATTCTAAAACATTTTTCTTATAGAAAAAGTCTCAGATTCTGAGACATTTTTCTTATAGAAAAAGTCTCAGATTCTGAGACGTTTTTCTTATAGAAAAAGTCTCAGATTCTGAGACATTTAGAAAAAGTCTCAGATTCTGAGACTTTTTTCTTATAGAAAAAGTCTCAGATTCTGAGACATTTAGAAAAACTCTCAGATTCTGAGACATTTTTCTTATAGAAAAAGTCTCAGATTCTGAGACATTTTTCTTATAGAAAAAGTCTCAGATTCTGAGACATTTTTCTTATAGAAAAAGTCTCAGATTCTGGGACATTTTTCTTATAGAAAAAGTCTCAGATTCTGAGACATTTTTCTTATAGAAAAAGTCTCAGATTCTGAGACATTTTTCTTATAGAAAAAGTCTCAGATTCTGAGACATTTTTCTTATAGAAAAATTCTCAGATTCTGAGATATTTTTCGTCTACATTATGTAGTGCATATTAGGATCGGCCTTGATCGACACTATATGTGTTCTTGTGATTTAATGTTGTGGCATTGGCGTAGATAGCCCTGTCTGGGGGGGGCTTAGCCCCCCCCAGAATAATTTTAGCCCCCCCCAGAATTTTAATCATTCACAATTTTTTTTTAATAATTTAATGATTTCATTAATTTTTGCAACAATAAATAATAATAATGAGTCTTTAGGACTCGTTATGATTATTCTACGAGTCTTAAGGGCTCGTAATGATTATTATATTAGATCTAATAGTTTTTTGAAAAATAGTCTGAATTATTGCAAAAAGTTTTTATATGAATCTGATGTTTTTGTCAGTAATAAAAACTTTACCGAATCTTAGGATTTTAACTTCAGGAAAACATTTTAAGTTATTTGATTTAAAAAAGTTTATAAATTCTAAGTGGTTTTTTATAGACAAAAGTTATTGGAAGAAAGAATCTGAGAATTTTGACTAATAATCATCAACTTTTGCAATCATCAGAACTTTTTCTTGAAAAAAATCATAGTAATCTAATGATTTTACTATAGGAAAAACATTAAAAATCTTTCATTTTCATAACATATCTGGGACACAGACTAATACAGACTCGACATAAGTGACAGGTGTCAAAAAAGTAGTTCTGAACCATATGGTTAATATTTTCAAATTATTCTACGAATTAGGTTAGAAAGAGAAAACTAATATAACGCGCCTTACGAAAAATAGATGCCAGATCGGTTTTTGTTGTTTCACTCACTCCTAAGTCGTAGAGAGTGTTGCCATGTTAGCGTAAAATGGACTTAAAACCGCTCTGTTTTCTCCTAAATCGCTAAAATTCCCCATTTTTTCTCATAAAACTCTACTGTCGAGTCTGTTTATAGTCTGTGTCTGGGAGTTCTAAATTTCCGAAAAATCTTCAGAATCAAAATTTGTTTAAAAAAAATATGAATTTTAAACCGCTTTCGGAGGGCATTCGTTTCTAGGACACCTAGACACATGATATAGGGAACGCTTCAGAAATAGGTCTGGGGTTTTCTATTAAAAAAAAAAAAACAAAAAATTCAAAAAAATCTGGGGGGGCTTTAGCCCCCCCCTAGAAATGTTGGCTTCCTACGCCAATGTGTTGTGGTCATATTTCTGGCGCTTAAAATGCGTTAAGTAAAACATGATTTAAAGAAAATCACGAAGGAACATTTACTCAATTAGTATGGACCGCAAATAAATGCTCTTCAAACAAAAAATACCAACGAATAACATTTTGTTGAAAAACTTTTCGGTAACACGGAATTCTTTTGGAAATTCGTGTAAATATATACAGGGTGAAACTAGAAGAGGTGTCATTAAAAATTTTCTAAACTTTTCACGTTAAGATATCAGAATGCTATGGCACTCAGGGTCTTTTTATATCCCCGTTTGTAACACCTCGGAATATCGGTTCAATATATATATGTGGCATTCCACACCAAATGTCCCGCTACAGAAAAACATGTGTCCCGTAAATTTCTGAATAGGTTGTTTGGATAGCCCTATATGTAACTAAGAAAATTGCGTTTTTGGTTTTTCAAATTTTCGAAAACTGGGCTTAGGAGGCGTGGTCAAATATTGTAAAAATGGTCAAATTTGGGGCGAGTTGCCTTGATTAAATATTTATCACATTAAAACGGAACGCACCACAATCTCAAAAATTTACATTCTCATATAGTTTTGCATGGGCTATTGATTAATCTTTTTTTTTAAATATCAGAACCCGTTTTGAAATTTTCCATTTTTAAAAAAGTAAATTTATCAAAAATTCGGCCACTTTTTTTTTATTTTTTTTTTTTTTAAGTTTAGATGTTTGTCCATCCACACAAAAAAATTCAGACACGAGTTTGCCGTTTTTTTCGAGAAAATCGCATTTGAATTTTAAATTTCATAACAAGTTTGTAATTTGCTTGTATTTTTCATGCATTCGGAAAGGTCTTATTTCACTTTTTCAATCTATTAACCAAAAACTTGAATGATTTTTATCCAACTTTTTATCCATCACAGCCGAATTGAATTTATTAATAACTTTATAATCTCCTAAAAACTCACCCTGTTTTATTTACAAACTTGTTAAATTTGTTGTTTGAAGTTTAGTTCTTGTTGCTGTTTATGGATTTTTGGTGTAAGACTTGTTTAGGTTTTCTTTTTTTTTTATAAATATCTATACAGATGAGGAAAACAACTTTTACAAAAGTGTTGTTTATTAGTTTGTGCAATATAAACACACACATACTTACAAGGAAAATTTATTTTGTATACCAGAAGTTTTTATATAATTTAACCTAAATCAAATATTTAAAAAAAAGTTTGACAGGGTATATTACAAGCAATTAAGGAAAAGCTTAAAGTAAGATAGAAAAATATTTTTGATGGAAATATCAGCCTGAATATAAAACAAATTATGAAATACGCATATTTTTTCTCCTTTAACAAGGCGAGGTCATATTTGTTTAAGTAAAGGCAAGTAAGAATAATCTACTCTTCCGACAAACAAAATTAACATCACAAGATACCCCAACCATATTTTAAATTTTTTTGGAGCAGTTTCGAGGCCTGATTTGGATTCCAAGTGCCAAAAAGTATTACAAGAATGGTACTTGACCTCTCATGATAATATGTTATTTCTCAGAAATAATTAGTATGGACTCACACCGAACTAAATGATAATTCTGTTAAAATATAGTGTCCAACAATATAAAAACACAATTACAACACAACTCATAAGGTACATTGCAATTTAGTAATATTTTTAAGAGTTAAAAATATAAAACAAAAATTCAAACTTACGTACAATTTCTAGACTTCAAAAGTCCTACTAAGGGTAAACAATGAGAAAAATACAACTCCGTAAAAAGCTGAGATAGATAAAGTTTCTGCCAAATGAATACACCACGAATGATGGTGGGTATACGGGTTATTCAAGATAAAAGTAATTCCGATATTCTATTTGCTCAAAATTTTCATTTATTAAATGGCTAATTTTAATTTGATACACATTAGGTGTGTGGCAATCGAAAGAGTGCTGATGATGGAAGGGTGTCATCTTCCGAAAGCTGGTGACATCCGCACTTAGCCTTTGTTGTCACTTGTTTTTTTTTTTAGATTTTCTCATTGTACAACAATTATTATTTCTCAGAAATAATTAATATAGACTCAAACCGAACTAAATAATTTCACAATTTGTTTACAGTTTTTAGTAACCTTGAAATACTCCTTCGTGCTAAATTTTCAAATTTTTTTTGATGAAATATCAAAATTGTACAAATACAGAAAAAAAAATTCTAAAATTTCTGAATCAAAGACACTATTTTAAGGAATTTCAATATTTCAGAATAAAAAATTTTACAAAATTTTTAAAAAAATCCCAAAACTTTTTGAAAAATTTTTTAAGTCCTAAACTAAATTTCTTTAGATTTTTATTTTTTTTTTTAATTTTTTTAACATTTTATAAAAGATTTGGCACAGCCGAATTTACTATTCTCATTTATTTTAGCTTGTTTAGTTTTTTGTGGCACAGTGTTGTCAATTTTCTTTAAATTCATTTCAATTTAGTCCCAGCCCTGCTTGAAACTTATTTATGACAGTTTAATAGTCATTTCAATTGTAGCTGTAAAAGTTGTATTTTCTCAACAAAAAAAAAAAAAATCAAACATAGACAAATTTATATAAATTTTTTTTTTTAACAAAAAAAACTTTCAAAAATTTATTAATCAACAACCGAATGAATCCTAGTAAATTGTCATTTAACATTTGTTTCTTTTTTTGTGTCTATTACATTATTAACTTTACCTGTCATTTTTAATAAAAAATAACAATTCTATTCAGTAAAATGTTGTACTTATAGGGCATTTCATATCAAATCGTTCACTAAAAAATATAGATTTTCTCAATTTCTTCAGAAATTTTTTTAAAAATTTGTCAATTTGTCGAATAAGTTGATTAATCTAAAAATTCTATTCTTTTGATCGAATATTTTTAAAATGCCAATTTCTGATTAATCAATTGTTAGAATAATAAAAAGACCGGTTAATTTGGATACCTAGTTTAGATTGATTTCGTTGACATTCAATACTGACCTGAACGGGAAATTTGTTTTCGGAAGCAAACAAATTTCCCATGCGGGACGTTGAGAGCACCTTCTTATCGCGATAAATATACCAAATGTTTCACTTATTTAACAAAAATACAAAAAAAAACTTTAAAAAAGTGTATTTTTTTAGAGGTTGGTTTAGTTCTTGGCATTCGCTAGAATGTCTTAGAATCGATCACTGATCAATAGTATATATACTTTATGGGGTCCCCGATCGATATTTCGATGCGTTACACACGGAATGACAAAGTGAGTATACCCCATACTGTAGTTGTAGGGTATAAAAATTACAAAATAAATTAACACTTAAGGCGGTTGGTTTTTGGTGTTTCTGCTAAGTTTTGGGCTTTGGTGTATTCTGACATATATAGTAAAATTTTATGGCCAACATTTTTGTAGAACATTTTATCCCCTCCCACCCCTTCTTTCGGGGTGTTTTTTACGATTTGTTAGAATAGATCCAAAAAAATAATATTATTAGATGGAGTTAAAGGGTTAATATGTTAATATCCACAAAAATATTTGCCAGATATAAAGAAAACGTAGTTTTATATACCGATATATTGCAAAAACAGGCCAAAGCTGGGAAGCTTTAACCGTCTCTGAAATAAAATTCCGATGTGATCATACAAAACGCCGACACACGTATATTTTTTTTTGGTCTCCTCTATCAAAATCAATCGTCGGAATCCCGTAAATTGTTTTGTGTTGTACTGTGTATTTAGTAATACAAATTTTTAAAATACAGAGAAGACATCTAATCTGGCAACATTGGTTGGGATTTAAACTCTCAACTAATAAAATAGCAAATACAGCAATTACGAATAGAATTTTATGCCAACTAAGCTAAATTCAATGTGCAACATTTTCAACAATGAATTGTTTGTTTTAACGTCAACTTAAGCATCAACTGACTAAATACTCATTTTAACTCCCGGCCATACTGCAACTCAACATAAGTTTTTTTTTTTTTTTGTTTCAACTCAATATAAAAATATGGTTTTACGTTACTTAGGTATAAAAACTGTTGCAAGGACTAGGTTGATGTAGAATGGAGTACACTCAAAAAAAAAACACCTTGTCAAATTACTAGAAAAAGTCCAGTTAACCCATTTTACCAATATTTGACAGTTTCCTTGTTTTTTAACAAAAAATTTTCGATCGAATCTGAAATTTTTCTTTGTAATTTCACAATTTTTTTTGTAAATGTACAAAGGCTATTTATCCAAAAAAATCTAGTTAAGTCACGAGAATTCCTTGTAAGTATTAACGCATCAAAAATGTTGTAAATTTACAGTTTTATTGGTAAAAAACATGTAAAATTACAAAAAATCTCGTAATTTTTATTAGAAATTCTCCTAAAATAGGAGGTATCACAAAATATAGTAAAGTTACGAGAAGTCCTTTTTATTTTTATCGCGTCAAGGTGGTAGCAAAGATTTTTTTTAGTGTAGGATTGGGTATGTCAGATTATTACATTTGTATTTTTCGCTTAAGTAAACATTTTAGTTGGTGTAAAATGTATTTTTGTAGTTAGCATTGTTGTTTGCTGTAATACCACGCTGCGTTGTTTTTTTGTTGCGCTCCTGCTGGTATTATTGTTCTTGCTTAAAGTTGTTTTCATTACCTTTCCCAGTTAAGTTTGTTTCTTTATTTTGCACTTTAGTGTTTTTAGTGTGGTTGAACGTAGTAATGACATCGCAGAATAATGAACAACAAAAAAAGTTTTTAATCCCGGCTTACCACGTCTATGCCACAAGTTAGGCAGAGAGGGAGGAGTGAAATAAATTCAAGTTAAGTAAAATTGCTGATGCAACAACTATATAGTAAGTAGATACAGTTAGGTGTGGAAATGTAGCAGAGAACAAATACGGCTGATAAGACTTTCAGAAACTTTCAATATTCCCGTTGCCCAAAATACTAAAACAATTTTTTATAAATTTATTTAATAAAATCAGCTCCTACCGCTCCAATGCACAGTGGATAATATGAGGTGAATGCATCTCATAATTGATTTTTGCAAATCTTAGAAATTAACCATAAAACAACCCAGGCAGAAAAATACGAACGGGAGAGTGCTGGCAAAGTACCTTTTATGGTCGCTTGTGTGCTGGCAAAGCATCACAGTTAAGTACTCTCCCGGCGCACAGTGGAAGGTGGACGCGCATCGTAACAAAATAAAAATTGTCAGCGATTTGATCGGTTGAACATGGGTTTGATAAAAGACATCCTAGGGGATAGAAAGCCATTCATAAAATATTTATATGTCATTTACTTTGACCAGGGCGTCTCTCCAAAGTCCAAACATTTTCAGGTTTTTTTAAAAAATGAAAATTTTTTGGAAACCTTTTTTAAATGATTGAGTAAAACTATTTCTAAGTAAGCTAACATTCTGAAATTCTAACACAGATTTGACAATATATGTAACTAATTAAAACCGCCCTTATAAGCTAAAATTTTAAACCGCGTTATTCGTTAATTGACTGCCAAATGTTGTAATTTTTTAAGAAATGTGTAAAAAGGACTCTTAATTATAGACTGCATCTTTTGTGGAACCTTGTGGATACAGACAAATTCAATATGGGGTGAAACTAGAGGTATTTATCTAACCGAGGAACTTTATTTCGTCTGCAGTAACTTGCAGTTAAATTCAGGATAAGGCTCCAAAGTAGGGTCCATAAAAAGAAAAAAGAAAAAAAAAACTTATATACATATATTTATTTTTTTAAATTTTTATTTTTCGAAATTATTAAATATCAGCTTCAACCTATTTAGGTATTTACAAAAAAAAAAAAAAAAATGGTGATGTTGCTCTTAAAAAAATACGTTAGTAGATTTACTAATTTTTTTTTGCTAATGCTAGTTAGCTAACTTTTAGCAAATTTTTAGTTGAGATTAGCATGTTAGCAAAAAATTCTTGTAAACTTCATTTAGCACATTAGCAATTTTAAACAAACTTTGAACTAATTTCTTTTGCTAAATTTGAAATTGAGTTGACAACATTTTTACAAGATTTTTTGCTAATATTAGCAAAAATAAATGGTAATTTTTTTTTTATTTTCAGAAAACTTAAAATGGCGCTATCTCGGAAACTAAGCCAGATAGAGCAAAATGGAGGGCATTTTTGGTTCTTTGAATCTCCATACTTTCGAGCGTCCTCTTCACATGTGTGGAACCTAATGGGACCTAACTTTGGACCAAAAAAAGTTAGCATTCCCGAAAATTTTAAAATGCTCATATCTCGGCAAATATTGCCGACACAACAAAAAGCCCAAAAGAATTTTTGTAGCTCTCAACACGTAGAACAAGACCGAAAAATAACTAAAAGCTCTCCGAGTAATATTTTTGAAGTTATCGAGTTTTTTAATTCTCAAGACCCCAGTGATCCCCTAAAATCACGTATCTCAAAAATTAAGCAAGGTAGAGCGAAACGGACACAAATTTTGGATCAAAAACTATGACGATTTTTAAGATACCCAACAAGGTCTAGGCCCATCGGGGTCTGGACCTATTGGGTCCGAACCCAATGTGGTCCTAAAATGTGTATGAACTAAGTTCAAATAAAAATTATTTCAGTTTACTAATTTTTAGCAAAACGTTTTTGCTAACCTTAGCAAAAAAATTGTGGGTTCAAAATCAGCAAATTTTCTTGTAGGTTTACAAGCTTTTTTTTGCTAACTTTACAGTTTTTTTTTTTTTTTGAGTGTGCATAGGCTTGAGAAACTAACTAAATACCCAGCAAAATTTGGCATTACTAGTAATGGGATTTGTAATCCGGAACAAATGTTAATGAGTAGTTACTTTTTAACAAGGGAGTGAGACAAAAATATATAGTGATGAGAATTAAGATAAATAAGTACTAAGTTACTCTCGTTTTACTAAAAAGGAGTAAAAAACCATTACCAATAAAAAGTAAAATAGCTATTTACCAAATGGGAGTAATAAACACATTTAAGTGTTAAAAATAAAAAAAGTTAAAAATTGTCAAATTTTTACTGAGTTAAGTAATTCGACACAGCAAAACTAATAATCTCAATGTATGGATGGTGGACAATGAGTCCTACTGTACATAAGGTCCTGATACACGGAAGTGAGATTATTCAAAATTCGGTGTTACCAGTTGGTAATAAAAATATTTTATACAATTTAAATATTAGGTCAGTTATCAGAAGAATCGTTAGAAAGGTCGCATAAATATTTTAAGATTTACAAAAGCAATTTTAGCAGAAAAAATTCAAGAATAAACAATCTAAAAGATATTTTTCCAAAATTTATGGTATAATCAGATTCCAAAATATCGATTTTAGGTGAAGAAACATCGAACTTCGTAAAAAAGGTTCCTTATCCAAAGGAACTATTGCAACTAATACAAAAGAACTAATTTTTTTTTTGTATTATTTATTACGATATTGCATTATCGTGTCTATGTTAATTTGTTTTTTAATGTTTTAATCCTGTTATTATTCATTTTTGGTTTATTACTACTATTTTTTTATTATAAATCAATAAAATAAAATTGATAAAAAAAGTCATACGTGCCGGATATTTTAGTGTAGGGTGAAACGTAATGTTAGCAAATATTAAATTTATCTTTTTTGTGCAATTTTAAATAGATTTGATACAAGCAATTCCACTTATATATTTATATTGTCAGATTTGTTAACTAAGAAGTCGATACATTTGGTCATAATTTAACTCAATTTTTTATATGTATTTTAACTAATAATGTTTAATGATGTATATTTACTCTATCCGAACGATATTCAGTAGTAATATATCAAAAATGTCAATGAACTTAACATTTTTTTAGCATTTGTTCATATAAATAAATTAACCAACTTTGCATTCAATTTATATGTAGGGTGCAAGGAGGACAAAAAACTTTGATCACAGCTTTAATTGCTTAAGGTCCCTAGTTTTTAGAATGTCTAATTTTGTTTTACAACTCCTAACCGTTTAGAAGATATAGTCAAAAAACTTCGATGCGCGCGTTTTCCATACAAACCGTCCACTGTGCGGCGTCCAAAATGATAACCACGGTAAACGGTATGCCGTTGCTATTTTAAAGCGCTTTGAAAGCGCTTTAAAAACAAAAAATATGGTACTATTATAGCACTTTTAGAACAAAAAAATGGGACGTATATAAATTATATACATAAGTCCATAAGACACAACTTTTTTGGTGTTTATTTGAATAAAGAAATTTATTAAATTAGGATAAAAAATTTATTGACTCATTTATTAGGATAAAAAAATTCTGAACAAACATCGAACAATTTTCTAAGTCCCGGAAAAAATTTGTTTGCAGTTTTATTTGCGCTTTGGAATAAAAAAAATTTATTAAAAATGCTTTTAGGAAAAAAATTGGAAAAGTCCCGAAAAAAAGTAGTGCATTGAACCGAAACGGGTATGTATCCGGAGTTCCTAACGAAAGAAACATGTGTTTTTATATAAAAGGTGTAAAATTTGTAATTTGTAGGTCCAGAGACTCTATGTAGGTCATTGTGTATAAGTGACATATCATGAGAACTATCAAGGACCGGCCACTTATCCTGCAGGGAAATAAAAAATATTCCAATTGTTATGGAAATTAATAAATTTGAATAAAAAATTTATACTTTGAACGGATTTAAATAGAAAAACATTGGCAAAGCGCTTGGAAAGCACTTTTTCGAATTCATACTACCTTCTTTGCCGAGACTTTTTCTTTGGAACGATTGGCAGTTTCTGCCTGGGAAGTTCTATCGTAAAGCTAAGATGTCAAGCAATAATTATTTTCATAAATCATAGTTATTATGTAAACAGAAGTATTCGAAAATGGCGACAGAACACACAACTTTCGACTTTAAAGATTGCGTATTTTTAATATTTATAATTATTATTTTAAGGATTGTAATACCTTGTTGGAAAGGGTATCTTGTCCAGATTTTATTTATGTTATTAGCTCTGTATACAGGGTGATTCAGTCACGACCCGCCGAATTTTACCAGCGTATTCCTTGGCTCATTTTATGAAAATATATCCATTACGACCATCCCCCGAAAATGCAAGTGTGCGAAATGGCAGCGGTTTGAAAATTTTCGGATTGGTATTATGAGGGTAGTAGGGTAAAATTGATAACTTCTGAACCTGAGGTCCGATTTTTTTGTTTTTGGGCTTGTTGGAAAGCTAATGGGGAGAATGAATCAATAACAAAAAAATTAAAGTATATTGAAATCGTCGAGATACAGAGCTTTAAAAAATCAAATGTGAAAAAAAGACATAAAAATTTGCACATAACCTCAATTTTCTCAGCCAGATGGCAGGTAACTTATATTTTTTTTTTCTCTTAAAAGATAGCTCTACGTATTACCTTTTCAAAATGCCCTAAATGAAGCCCAGACGTCTTTCTGTTCTAAAGTTATGACCATTTGACTGAAATGCAAACAATTTTTTTTTGGGTTTGGAGGCGAAATAACAGCACACATTCATTTGTTTTTGTAAATTAACAAGTTTAAGATTTTATTTTATTAAAATTTTTGGAAGGCAAATGGTCATAACTTTGGAGCGGTAAGACCTCTGGGCTTCTTTTAGGGCATTTTGGAAAGGTAAGAGTTAGGACTATCTTTTAAGAGGAAAAAAAATAAAAAATACCTGCCATCTGGCTGAGCAAATTGACGTTATGTGCAAATTCTTATGCCTTTTTTTTTAATTTTATTCTTAAAAGCTATGTATCTCGACGATTTCACTTTATTTTAATGTTTTTGTTATTTATTCTGAAAGCTCTCCCAATGAACTTTCCAACAAGCCCGAAAACAAAAAAATCGGACTCCTGGTTTAGAAGTTATCAATTTTACCCTACTACCCTCCGACCACCAATCCGAAAATTTTCAAACCGCTGCCATTTCGCACACTTGCATTTTCGGTGATGGTCGTAATAGACATATTTTCATAAATTGAGCCAAGGAATACACTGGTAAAATTCGGCGGGTCGTGACTGAATCACCCTGTATACTGTTAACAAATTTGAAATTAATTCATTTGAAATATACAATATTTTTTTGCAAACCCACGCAAGTTTGACTTGGATTTTAACTGTTAGGGCCGTTTTCGGCCGATCTAGTTTTAATATTTTTTTTCTCTTCTCATTCAGTTGTTTTATTGAATCTTCACTAAAATTATGTGAACTAACAATAAGTATTTAAATCTGAAAACTAATATAACTTAATATTAAGTCCAGCCAGTGCCAGGCAAAATTTCATCTGCTCATAAATTATCCAATGTTTTCAAAAGCATCATCCTTCACTTTAGACTGCCAAGTCAGCAGTGGCCCTCCTTCTAAGGCGTTGGTGACCACGATTACTTAGAAGATTGCGTGCTAAATTATTTGGATGTGATTCCAGTTTTCGTAAGTAGTTCTGGGTATGTTTCACAATTTCATCTTAACAAGGGAAACATTTAGATCTCTGTGTATGTTCAAGTTTCTAACATACCAGGGGGCATCAGTAATCATTCGCAAAATGTTGTTCTGTTTTCTTTGTATTTTTTCCACATTAGACGCAGAGGCAGTGCCCCATAATCGAGCTGTAGATCAATAGTTTACAGTCTAACCTAAGTTTCGAGTTTCTCCCAATTAGCCAATTAAGTGCAATAGTTTTCAATTTTATTTGGGTTAATTTTGCATCCATATGGTTTTTCCACGTAAGACGACGATCGAGATGAACTCCGAGGTACTTTACTGTTGTATGTTGAGGTACAATGTGATTATTAATCCGAATTTGGGGACAAGTTTCTCGCCTTAACGTGAACGTTATGTGGATGCATTTCTGCTCATTCACTTTAATCTTCCACTTATTTAACCAGTATTCTAATTCAAGAATGTGACTCTGCAAAATACGAGTTGCTTCAAGTGGACTGTTATGGGAGCTTAAAAAAGCTGTATCATCTGCAAATGTGGAGGTATGCGTATTTCGATTAGTTGGCATATCAGAGGTGTACAAAATATACAAAAGCGGTCCCAAAATACTAATATTTTAATATAGAATTAAAAATTAACTTATTTAAAAGATTTATATCGTGAACCTATATTCAAAATATGCCAACTCAAATTTGACGGAAAAGAGTTTCCGATGGCAAATAGCTCCCCTATGTAATACCTATCTGCCATAAAAATTTCAGAGCAAAAAAATAATTTGTTGTCGTTTTACATCCATTTTTGTTATTCTGCTAACTCAAAGTACATATTTTTTGGTGAAAATAAATGCCAACTCCCATTGTAAATTTCCAAAAATTTTTCAAAATTTTTTTTTAAAAAAATTAGACCACATATATTATTGCATTTGCCATGCTAAACACGAATCTTGTAAAGATTTTGATATCTAATGATTGGTTCTCGAGATATTGCCATTTTGAAAATATCGGTAAATAGTGTTTGCAAAAAAAAAAATTGCTTATATTTATGTAACTTTCAAACTATTTATCAGATTGAAACATAATGAATGGGGCAAATAAAGTCAATTATATAAGCTTTCAAAAAAGCTAGTTTGGAGTGACCCTATTGCAATACAGCGTGAGTTACAGAATGCCAAAGTTGACCACCCTGAGATTAAAAGGCTTTTGGAGCTAGTAACTTTTAAAAATATGCAAAGATTTTTAATTTTTTGTTCAGTTTTTGCAATTACCGTACTAAGGATAACAAAAACCAAAAAAAAAAAAATTTTAAAATTTTTTAAAAAAAAAAATGTATTTTTATTTTCCGACAAAATATGCCAACTCTAAAAAAATATTTGTTTTTTGATATAGTAATAAATGCCATCTCTGAAAAATACGCGAACAAGTGCAAAATATGAAAATTTTTGCATATGTAAAAATTGTTTAGAATATTTAAACCATCTTGTGGAAGGTACATTGTTTATTTTTGCAATAATATGCAAAATAACTAGTTTTTTAGCTCTCCTGAACAGTAAGCTTTTTCGAGTTGGCATTTATTGAATATAGTTCGACGATATAAAACTAGCTGCCTTTTCATGCCTTTAAACAAATGGCATCCAAAAATGTTAACGAACTCAGAAATTAAAAATAAATAAAAATTTAATTATATATTTGATTGGCTTATTATGCCCTGCTCAGTTTGCCATTCCGCGTGTAACGCAAGAAAATATCGGTCTAGGACCTCATAATATAAATATATAATATTGATCCATAGCCAATTTAAGACATTCTGGCGATGTCCGTCCGTCTGCCTGTGGAAGGCACGATATAATCCAAACCAAATTAATTAGTTTGTTGACATGTATCGCAAAGGGGTAGGAGTCCACCACCGACCACCCCCCCCTTATTCCTTCCAAAAAAACGTTACTTTATTTATTTTGTTTACTTTTTGGAGGGTTGTGGAAAGTAGAGATGGCCGAATAGTGACTTTAGTGACGAACACTCACTAAATATCATATATTTTCTAGTTACTCTCACTTACAATGACGTGAGTACATTTAATACAGCTCATGTGCACTCACACAAGCGTCACTCACACTCACGTTGACTCACACTCACAAAACTCTTATTTATACCAACAAATTAACCCTTTCACTCCCCTTGTACACTACAGTGTACACATTTTTAAAAAAATCATTAGAAATTAACCCTACAACTTTTTTGTGTTTTGTTTGGACAAGATTGCTCTTTGAAGGGTTATCTTTACGATAGATGTGTTCGGAAAAAAAGTTTTCGGTATGATCTACACGGAATATTTGTTGGAAAAATGGAAATTTTTCAAATAACGTACAAACATTGCACAACAAAATAAACGTTAAAAAAATTCTCAAAAATCGAATAATAATCGTACAAGCTTTAAAATTAAATTTTTAAAAATCTAACCAAATTATTAGAAAAATTTAAAACTAAGCCAAATTTAAAAATTTTTTTTTTTGATTTTTTCGGAACGAAATTTACTAAATTTGTTGGCTTTATTCGTGACGAACAGAAATATGATTTGTCGACTCACTCACACTCAGTCACTCAAAAATTTGACTCACGCATTTTTTTCACTCACAATCATGTGAATAAATCTTTAGTGGAAAGATTCGGCACAGCCGAATTTAACACTCACTTTTTTTTACCTTGGCAACTTACATATGATTTTTTCATCATAACTTTCTTTTTTTTTGTTTTATTACAGCCAATATTA
Organism: Pegoplata infirma; assembly: GCA_963921195.1. Lineage (NCBI taxonomy): Eukaryota > Metazoa > Arthropoda > Insecta > Diptera > Anthomyiidae > Pegoplata > Pegoplata infirma. The sequence continues at coordinate 15,041 of CAWUER010000411.1, read as the reverse complement.
AATAAATATAAATTTATAAATATAAATTTTACATTTGACAACAATTAAACTATAATTAAATTCCGGTATTTTTTAAAAAATTGCAACACTTGGCCCTTAAATGTCTACGGGGCCAAAGGTTGCCTTTTCTAAAAAAAATTTCTAAAAAATCATTTATAATATACTAGCTTACCATCCCGGTACTTCGTTACCGGTTGTATTGAATGCCGGATAATAAAAGGATCAGGATTACTCTATCGATTTAAAAAAAATCCTCTACATAGTTTTTGTTTTATTTACTTGTGGACGTTTAAGTCTTTCATAAAATAATATTTTAATGAATAATTTAAACAATAAAATTTGAATAACTTCGCTGGTACGTCATCATGCTCGTTTCGGTGAAAAAATATATTGACAATTTTCGAGCCCTTATATCGGGTTATAAGATTTTGAATGAATAAATATTTCAGTGAAAAAAAAAATTGGAATAAAAATAAGTTTGAGTGGAAAAACATATAGAGAGAAAAAATATGGAGTCAAAAAAGTTAAATATGTAAAATTTAAGTAAAAAGTATCATTCCATATTGTTCCCAGCTCTATTCCACTTCGTTCCCCGTTCCATTCCATTTCACTTCCAAGTCCATCTCCTTTCGTTCCATATAAGTTTCATTCCTCTCCGTATAATATGCGTTAAAAAAATAAAAAGTTCTATTGTCTTTATATTGTAGATGTGAAAAGTACCATTTTACACCACTGTTACCAGGTACACCTTTTTACCCTAAAATTTTAAAATATGTCCTTGTCTTGGGTGTTATTTCTGCGGCTTTTAGTTCAATAGTTAGATATCTCAAAATAACCATTTGCCCCCTTTTCCCCGTAAAATTATATTTTCCAAAAACTGTTTTTTTGTGCTAGGTGATCTTTTATTTAAAACATCAAGTTTCTGAACCATTATTTCAAGAAATATAAGAATAACCAAATTTGCACTTTTTATCCCCTTTACGATCGGTCGCGACCCTTAGAAACAGAATTTCCAAAAAATAACTTTTTAAAGCATTCAAAATTTCAGTGCCTAGGATAATTACTTCATGAAATACAAAAAGTATCAAAAAACACTTTTTTAGAGCTCTAGAAACAGAATTTTTTGAAAATACTTTAGCAGAATGTTTTTTCACCGAAGTCCCCTACATTCCAAAATTCAAGCTTCAACGGTCATTATTATAGGAACCAAAAAAAAAGTAAGAAAGTACACTTTCTTACCCCCGTTAGAAACGAAATTTCCAAAAAGTACCTCTTCCAGAAGGTTTTTTTCTTCACCGAAAAATCCTACATTCCTTTTTATAAAAGGTTCTTTTTATAAAAGGTACTTTTTATAAAAGGTACTTTTTATAAAAGGTACTTTTTATAAAAGGTGCTTTTTATAAAAGGTACTTTTTATAAAAGGTACTTTTTATAAAAGGTACTTTTTATAAAAGGTACTTTTTATAAAAGGTACTTTTTATAAAAGGTACTTTTTATAAGTGGTACTTTTTATAAAAGGTACTTTTTTTAAAAGGTACTTTTTATAAAAGGTACTTTTTATAAAAGGTACTTTTTACAAAAGGTACTTTTTATTAAAGGTACTTTTTAAAAAAGGTACTTTTTTTTAAAAGGTACTTTTTATAAAAGGTACTTTTTATAAAAGGTACTTTTTATAAAAGATACTTTTTAAAAAATGTGCTTTTTATAAAAGGTACTTTTTATAAAAGGTACTTTTTTTAAAAGGTACTTTTTATAAAAGGTACTTTTTATAAAAGGTACTTTTTATAAATAGTACTTTTTATAAAAGGTACTTTTTTTAAAAGGTACTTTTTATAAAAGGTACTTTTTATAAAAGATACTTTTTACAAAAGGTACTTTTTATAAAAGGTACTTTTTATAAAAGGTACTTTTTATAAAAGGTACTTTTTATAAATGGTACTTTTTATAAAAGGTACTTTTTATAAAAGGTACTTTTTATAAAAGGTACTTTTTATAAAAGGTACTTTTTATAAAAGGTACTTTTTATAAAAGGTACTTTTTATAAATGGTACTTTTTATAAAAGGTACTTTTTTTAAAAGGTACTTTTTATAAGAGGTACTTTTTATAAAAGGTACTTTTAATAAAAGGTACTTTTTATAAAAGGTACTTTTTATAAAAGGTACTTTTTATAAAAGGTACTTTTTATAAATGGTACTTTTTATAAAAGGTACTTTTTTAAAAGGTACTTTTTATAAAAGGTACTTTTTATAAAAGGTACTTTTAATAAAAGGTACTTTTTTTAAAAGGTACTTTTTATAAAAGGTACTTTTTATAAAAGGTACTTTTTATAAAAGGTACTTTTTATAAAAGGTACTTTTTATAAAAGGTACTTTTTATAAAAGGTACTTTTTATAAAAGGTACTTTTTATAAAAGGTACTTTTTTTAAAAGGTACTTTTTAGAAAAGGTACTTTTTATAAAAGGTACTTTTTATAAAAGGTACTTTTTATAAAACGTACTTTTTTACCCTTTTTACCCCCGTCGAATCAACATTGGCAAAAACCCAGCCTTATTGAATCTTTTTTCCGGAAGGTTAACCTACATTACAAATTTCAAGTTTCTAGTACCATTATTTAAGTAAATGTAAAAGGTACCAAAAGTACAGTTTTTGACCCTTTTTACCCCTTTAGAATCATCATTGGCAAAAAATCCAGCCTAAATGGATCTTTATTCCGAGAGGTGAACATACAGTCCAATTTTCAAGTCTCTATGACTATTTTTTCAAGAGATATAAAAAGTACCAAAAGTACACTTTTTTACCCATTTTACCCCCGTAGAATCAACATTGGCAAACCCCAGCCTTAGTGATTTTTTTTTCCGGGAGGTAAACCTACATTGCAAATTTCAAGTTTCTAATACCAATATTTAAGGAAATAAAAAAGGTACCAAAAGTACAGTTTTTTACCCATTTTACCCCCTTAGAATCATCATTGGCGAAAATCCAGCCTTAGTGAATCTATAGTCCGGGAGGTGAACATACAGTCCAAATTTCAAGTGTCTGTGACAATTATTTGAGAAAATAAAAAAGGTACCAAAAGTACAGTTTTTTACCCTTTTTACCCCCTTAGAATCATCATTGGCGAAAATCCAGCCTTAGTGAATCTACATTCCGGAAGGTGAACATACAGTCCAAATTTCAAGTCTCTATGACCATTATTTCATGAGATATAAAAAGTACCAAAAGTACAGTTTTTTACCCTTTTTACCCCCTTAGAATCAACACTGGCAAAAATCCGGCCTTAGTGTATCTATGTTCCGGGAGGTGAACATACAGTCCAAATTTCAAGTCTCTATGACCATTATTTCAGGAGATATAAAAAGTACCAAAAGTACAGTTTTTTACCCTTTTTACCCCCTTAGAATCAACACTGGCAAAAATCCAGCCTTAGTGGATCTATATTCCGGGAGGTGAACCTACAGTTCAAATTTCAAGTCTCTAGCTTCAGCGGTTTGGGCTGGGCGATGATGAATCAGTCAATAAGTCAGTCAGTCAGTCAGTCAGTCACATTACTCTTTTATATATATAGAATATTGTTGCAAAATTCTATTGAAAATAATTAGAAAATATAAAAAACACCTCTTCAACTTGCTTTAACATTTCACTTTTATACTAAAATTCAACAAAAATATAGATTTTTTTTTTTAAACCTTCATAACTTTTTTTCTTGTCAGTCGATTTTGATGATTTAAAGCACAAATTAAAGTCTAAAGTCCCACCTATTCAACAAAAAAAAAAAAAAAAAACGCATACAAAAATATTAATCCATTCAAAAGTTACAGATTTTTGATCCGAAAATGACCAAAATTTTCCACTGTGCAATGGTGCTTTCAGAGTGGTAACCAATAAGACAGACCCCCATTATTTTTTACACCCCAAAATGTTTTCGGAACATTTTTATAGCGTATCTCCACTTGATACATACAAAATGCAATTTTTATAAAATCTGCTCCTACATCTCTAACTGCTCCAAGGGTGCCCCTAGATTTATTTTATGAAATCAGCTCCTATGGTGCGTCTTAGTGTGGTAACAAAAAAGATAGACCCCCATTAATTTTTACCCCCCACCCCCCAACAAATTTTTTCGTAACAATTTTATACCGTATCTCCACTCGATAATGGGCCTCCCATACAAAATGTCATTTTTATAAAATCTGCTCCTATAGCTCTAACTGCTCCAAGGATACCACTAGAGATGCGAATGTGTGACCAGCCCCAAATATTTTTTCAACCCCAACATTTTCTTAGAATATTAGATATAACCTCTATCTTTAATCCTTAAGGTGGTCCCCATACAATTTTTTTTAATATTTTTTATAAATGTGTTTGATGAAATTAGCTCCTATCGCTTTCATGGTTCGTCTTAGAGCGGTAACCAATAAAAGCGGCCTCCATTAATTTTTACCCCATATATTTTTTCGGAACATACTTATCCCGTATCTCCACTCGATAGTGGTGCTCCCATACAAAATGCCATTTTATTAAATCTGCTCCTACAGCTCTAACTGCCCCAAAGGTGCCCCTAGAGATGTCGAATGTTTGAATGACACCCAATTTTTTTCAACCCAAATATTTTTTGTGAATATACTTACACTCTATCTTTAACACTTAAGGTGGTACCCATACAATTTTTGGGGACCACCATCATTGAAAGGCAATTGGTGCTCAAAGGGTTAAGGCGACTGACCAAATGAGTTCAGCATCCTTAAGAGCAATGTTTAAGCTAGAGTTTGCAAATAATCGAGATATTTCATAATCGCGATTACGATTAAAAAAATACCCGTTAATCGCGATTATCAATTAATCGAGTTTTTTAAATAAATATTTGTAACTGCAAATTTAAAAAAAAAAAAACTCTTTTAAAATTTACATTTCAGAATGTACGAAAATACAAAAATAAATATTTTATGCAATAAAATTATCTTTCCACACCAAATGTCCTGCGAAAAAAACATATGTCCCATGAATGTCTTAATTGGTTTTGTGGACAGCCCTATATCAAACTAAGAAAATTGCGTTTTTTGTTTTTCAATTTTTTTAAAACTGGGCTGGTGAGGCGAGGAGGTCAAAATTGTGTCGAGTTCCCTTGATTAAATATTTATCAAATTTACGAAAGGCACCACAATCGCAAAAATTAACATTAATGTATATTTTTTATACCCTCCAACTACAGTATGGGGGTATACTCACTTTGTCATTCCGTGTGTAACGCATCGAAATATCGGTCGGGGACCCCATAAAGTATATATATTATTGATCAGTGATCGATTCTAAGACATTCTAGCGATGTCCGTCCGTCCGTCTGTCCGTCTGTCCGTCTGTCCGTCTGTCCGTCCGTCTGTAGTTAACACGATGCAGTCCAAAATAAAAGAGCTAGGAACCTCAAGTTTGGCACAAATATGTCTTATGTTCCTAGGCAGGTTAAGTTCGGAAATTGGCCAAATCGGACCAGGGGGAAAAAAGTTCCCCCTTGAAGAACTAAACCAACCTCTAAAAAATACAGGTTTTTACATGGTTTTTTTTTGTATTTTTGTTAAATAAATGAAACATTTGGTATATTTATCGCGATGGGAAGGTGCTCTCAACGTGTCCCACTGACCCTATCAACGCCCCCCCCAAAAAAAAAAAAAAACGCCTCTGTCAATTTTTTTTTTTTTTACATTTTGGAGGGTATAAAAGATTCGGCACAGCCGAATTTAACACTCTCACTTGTTTATACTAAAATTTGCCATTCTGAAAGTTTAAATTTTTTAAAAAAGTCAATTTATCAAAAATCCGGCTATATTTTTTTTAAGTTAGATGTTTGCCTATTCACACAAAAAATAATCTGGAGGGCATTTTTCATATTTTTCGAGAAAATATTATTTGAATATTAGATTTCATAAAAATTCTGTAATTCTCTTGTATTTTATTGTGTCAGCACCGCGTATGAGTAACGAAAATTCATTGGTTTCGCAAATAGTTTTTACTCATACGCCATAAAATACAAGAGAATTATAGAATTTTTCTGAAATCCAATATTCAAGTGCGATTTTCTCGAAAAATACGAAAAATGCCCTCCTGAATTTATGAGGATAGACAAACATCTAAACTAAAAAAAAATGTGACCGGATTTTTGATAAATTGTTAAGGGGACAAAAAGGGGTAAAATTTGGAATACAGGATCCTTTGGTAAAAAAACGTCTAAAAAAAAATACTTGTTGTTAATTTAAATTCGAAGAATCGTAAAATTGGTAAAAAAAAGTGTACTTTTTGTCCTTTTTCATATTTTATGAAATAACGATCCTGGACTCTTGAAATTTGTAATGAAGGATCCTTTGGCAAAAAATCATTCCACAAAAATTACTTTTATGTGTATATATTTGGGCGTCCCTTATAATCTTTCGAATTTCGTGTCAGAATACCTGTCAATGGCCACTGAAGAGCTGATTGTGTAAAAATGTATAAGGGAAATTACGTTTTTTGATAAAACTTCATGTCCGAATCTTTTGACCAAATCCAGGTAAATCCTTTTGGATTATTTTTAATACAAAATTGTGGGGTTACTAAGATGAAAGCTTAAAATAAACTTTACATTTAAACTACTTTTTACAAGAAAAAAGGAAAGATAATTGCAAATAAGTTTAATTAATCGTAGCCCAATATAATATATTTTTAAATCGTTATAAAAACAGTGTATTTAATAGAAAATGCTTAATCGTAATCGCATGATTTTTTTGTCGATTACGATTAATTGGTGCGATTAACCGCGATTACGATTACGATTTTAATCGTTTTGCAAACTGTAGTTTAAGCCTTACCCTGAACTTAGCTTTGACCTTAATTTTCTCAAAAACCTGATGTGATAGAAATAATTGGAGACCAATACAATAACAATTGCAATTAATTGTATTGGGTCGGGTCTCAGTCGCATCAAATTTTTTTCTTCTACTTCTTCTTTTTTTTCGAAACGTTGAATAGTGTAATTCAACTGCTGGTGAAAAAAAAACTTCACCAGGTGGTGAATAAAACGTAACATAATTATTTTTCATAAAATTTTTTTAATTTTTTTTTGTTTTTTTATAAAAAATTAGTTTTTTCAAGCTCTTTGTCTCCCGCTCTTAATATTTTGGAACTTTTTAACAGAAGGTACGAAAACTGTTAGACGAGGAAACTACGATAATGTTGAATTAACATTGTTGGTTTGACAAATAATGCTAACTTTTTATATCGAAAAAGCGCTTAATAAATTTAAAAAAATGTATCAATTTTTAATTTTTATGTTAATATTATTTAAGAAATACCTTTAAAAGTGTTTAAAACAAATTGTCAGCAAATAAAAAGTCATTGGATTTCCCGATAATCCACAAAAAATAACTTTTTTTACAGCTAGACGAAAAAAAAACGCTAGCTTTAGTCTGAAAATCGGCAAACTGCAACACCTTTTTTTGTTTATATCGAACTTAAGGGATTTTTTTTGGTTTGATCAAACGTCCAGTTCGATGGCGGACTTAGCAAAGGGAATTTAAGAGAGGGTTTAACAGAAGAAGGGAGACTTCACATATCTTTAAGTATTGATAGTCTTTGGTTTTTTTATTAAAACTTTTTCATCAAATTTATTTTTATTTCATTAAAAACTTTTTCAAAAGTGTTTTTGTGTCAAAATTAATTTCAGATCGATATATCGTATTATTATCGATCGGGGATGTTGAAAGTATGTTAATTTTATTTTTTGATGATCCCTAACTGATTTTTCAAGTTCATTTATGAATGAAAACAAAAACGGAATGACTAACTTATTTTAATACTGAATTTATATCTTGATTTTAAATATAAAATCTGCTATTTTTAGACTTATTTCTGTATTTATTTGAACATTTTGCGTGAGAAAGTTTTAATTACCACTTAGTTTGTGTTTCTTGAATATAAAAAAAATAATTCCATATTTATCCAAATAAGAAATTATTTTTTTTTAACAACACTTTTTTATTTTTACTTAGGATTATTTGTAATGTTCTGGATTTATTTACAATAATGTTCATTTACCGGTGAGGCTAATAGTAAAAGCTATTTTTCTTTTTTTAGTTTAAAAAAAAAAACGTAAAGTGCTAAATACAGGGAGAAGATTATGTATAGTCTGGGAGGCAGCCAGTGACCTTTTGGAAATATTGATGTTTTTGGTACTATGTATACTACACACCCCTCCTTATGGTAGTTTAAGTTGTGTTTATTTTAAAATTTAACAAGTAAAAAAGTTAAATTCGGCCTTGCCGAATGTAGTGATACCCTCCACAATTTCAAAAAGATTATTGCAAACAACTTTATTTAAAAGGAAAATACTTTTGAAAAAAAAAATTAAAAAAAAATTTCCGCGAAAAAAAATTTTGGTAAAAAAAAAATCCGCGATGTTTTTCTTTTTTTGTCAAAAAATATGTTTGTACTTGTTTAAATACCATTTGGTGCTCAATTATGTTCACATATGTCAACCAGAAGCCGAATTAAAGCATTTTGTGTTTTTAGGTTATGTTGAATGTACTGAAATTTTTGAGGTGTGCTTACATTTTCGTTCATAACTTTTGAACCGCTGAACCGATATCGCTCAAATGCAATACCAAACTTCTCGGGAGAACTTCCAATATATATGTTAAGTTTCAGTCATCTCTGTGCAATATTTTGTCCGCGAGAGCATTTTCAACAGACAGACAGACGGACAGACGGACAGACGGACAGACGGACAGACGGACAGACGGACATCGCTAGAATGTCTTATATACTTTATAGGGTCCCAGACCGATATTTCGATGAGTTACAAACGGAATGACAAACTTATATATACCCTCTATCACTAAGTGGAGGGTATAAAAAGCATTTACACGAAAATCCAAGCTTATCCTGTTTTTGAGTTATTAATTAATATTTACACTGTTCGACAATGAAAACCTCCCAGTGAAATATCCAACTGATTGTTATAGATTTTGCTTTCCTATATCCAAATCTGCCATCCAATTTTTTCTAGCAGGTACCGTTTTTGAGATATTCCCTGTGAAAAAGTCAAAAAACAATCATTTCGCACATTTGTGGGTTCACTGTTATGTTTATTCCAACAAATAGGACTTGATTTCATATTATTTGGAACTCATGCTTCAAAAATTGTTCCGTTTCCGAGATATGTATTCGCGTTCGAGATTTTCGCGTGGAAACATTTTCAAACACAAATATTTCGAAAACGAAACATGATTGAAAAATTTGGATTGCAGTTTTGAAATCAGAAGGTCCATTTTATATGAAATCTGGTCCATTTTGTGCGAAATTATTGGTTTCAAAATTTGGATGGCATATTTTGATTCAGTAGAGAAAATTCAATAAGAATCCGTTAGATATTTCACTGGGAGGTTTTTATTGTCGAACAGTGTAATTATTTAGCAATAACTCGAAAACAGGATCAATTAGGAGTTACGCGTTAATGATTTAAAAACAAAAAAATAAAGAGGTGTGAAATGCCATTAGTCAATTTTGTCACCATTTTAACACAACCGAATCTTGCTAGAAGAGTGGTGTGACTAGGGTGGTTCATAAAACAAACAAAAAATGGATTTCTGCAGAGGACACCCTATCAGTTCGTTATGAATCAACAAAAAGTTATATCAAACTTTTTTTATAATTTTCGAAAAGGTTCTTTAGATCGCACCAGGTTGTTGAAGTTCCGAACCTGGAGCGAAATATGCGCTTTACAAAAAAAGTTGTAAAAAAAAATTTTGCTTTAACAATTGACCCTAAGTATTAAATTAAAAAATTTTAGATCTTTTGCACATATGATTTTTTCTTGGTACATATGTTGTGGAATGCCTCAAATGTGTTTTAGTTATCCTAAGGGTTGCCAATAATGAGAAAACACAATCTGTCAAAAGTTAATAAAAAAAAATTAAGTTCCCGAGTAAAAATAATTTAATATGATCTTATATACTTTTATATAGTCATATTATTTGATATATGATCATGTGTGACACTATGTATTGCAAGATAAATTTATATAATAAATTTTGATGTGGGATTTTTTTAAGATATCGCCATACATAACTATATGTTGTAACATCTGGTCCCATGCATAATTTTAAATTTCTAAGTGTTTCATATAAAATTTTATATGCCTCCATTATTTTTTAATTTTTTTAAGTGTTTTCCAAGAACATATTTTTATCGCAAATATTTTCAAAGTGTTTTATATAAAATTTCATATGACTTCATATCGAGGGCCTATATTCAAAACCCTCTATCTTCCATTTTCACGAAAATGACTTTTTGATGGCAAAATATTCAGTAAAACGGCCCTTATCTATGGTGTAAAATTCAGAACAAAAATATTTTTTTATGCTATTTTATTTGCATTTTTGGTTTTCTCTATCTCTTACACAATTAATTTTTCTGAATGCAAAACCCTCTATCTTTTCAAATAATTAATTCATAAATATTTTTTTTAAATAATTTCATCATGCATTACATGTTTTCATACTAATTTTTGCATGCTGCACATGAATTTGTCAACAAAATTCCAGAACCACGATTTTGGTCCACTGATGCTAATTTTTTCTGAAAATTCTTGTTTGACTTTTTTGAAAAATATGGCTCAACATTTGGATGTCTTGTGTACATTATGAAACAAAAATTTTAATCTTAAAAATCCCGCTGCTGATCAGCATCTGTGGACCAAAATCGCGTTTTTAATTTTTTTACTATTTTTTACATAACATACACAGTTTGTTTTTTACATAACATCAACAGTTTGTCAACTTTTGAGACGAATTCGGTAAAAAAATTATTTTTGTCTTAAAAATCCGCATCTGTGGACCAAAACCGCTATTTCGGAATTTTTTATAAGCCGTTATCATTAATAAATTACGTTAAAAATTTAACGATGTCGTAAATGAAATCATAATAATCAATTTTTATTAAAATGCAAAACCCTCTATCTGATCATTTTCATTCATGTACTTAATATTTTTGAGAAACAAAACCCTCTATCTATCCTCTAAAACCCCCAATAGTGCAAAATTTTAAAAACGAATCATATGTGAGATTCAGTAGTTGATTTAAAAAAATATTGTAGAATATCGAATTTTAATTACTCTAATAATACGCGAAATAAACAGTTTTTTGGCTCTCCTGAAAAGTTGTGTTTTTTTTAGATAGAGGGTTTTGAATATAGGCCCTCGATATTTTTTTATTTTTCTAAGATTTTTCCAAGCACCACTTTTTTATCACGAATATTTTCTAAGTGTTTTTTATATAAAATTTTATATGACTCCATCTTTTAAATTTTTTCTAAGTTTTTTCAAGGAACATTTTTTTATCGCAAATATTTTCTAAGTGTTTTATATAAAATTTTATATAACTCCATTTTTTCAAATTTTTCTAAGTTTTTTCCAAGGACAAAATTTTTTGAAAGTATTTTCTTAGTGTTTTATATAAAATTTGGTTCAAGTTTCGCAACTTTGGACACAGTAACATGAACAATATAAATAGTATTGACTCGGATTACATAGTGCCCAAACTATTTTTCGACCGGAAATATGAAGTAAAATTTCCGACTCGAGAATATTGGTCTAACTGGCAGGACACCCCTGCAAACACCATGAATATATTTACCGATGGATCGAAACAAACACATGGAGTGGGAGCTGGTTTTACAAACGTGGAGCTAAACCAGAACTTTTCGTTTAATCTGCCTTTGGACTCGAGCATATTTCAAGCTGAAATAGTTGCAATAACTAATGCTGTGGAACATATCGAGGAAACCAGGGGAGCAACCATAAATTTTTACGTGGATAGCCAGGCCGCTTTAAAGGCGCTTCAAGGTTATTATATCAAATCTAAAATAGTTTTACAATGTTACGAGAACTTGCAGACGTTGTGTCAACACAACCAGGTTAATTTATTATGGGTACCAGGACACAACGGAATACAGGGAAATGAAAGGGCAGACGAACTCGCGAAACTTGGAGCTGATGGTGTAGGTACCACGGTGCTAGTTTTACCATCGCTCCAACACTTCAAAAAAAGACGGGATTCCATAAATGTTGCAGTAGCGAACAGGAAGTGGGGACAACTAACAACATGCAAAATCAGCAGAACTTTATGGCCAACTTATGACCAAGGGAAAACTAAATACCTTTTATCACTTACGAGAAGGGAATGTCGAGCTCTGACGGGAATAATAACTGGTCACTGTCTCATCGGCATTCATGCTAAGAAAATTAGACTCATCCCGGACGCCAGTTGTAAAAGATGCGGCTCACCAGGAGTGGATGAAACGATAGAACACATACTTTGTCACTGTCAAGCGGTGGCAAGAAGTCGCCGATCGATTACTGGCCAGATAAGCTTTAATACTTCGGAGGATATAACGCGAATGGATCTTAGAATATTAAAGAGATTCGCAATGACTTTGAACGTGTTTAACTTGCGCCGCTAGCGAAAAAGAAAAAAGTTTTGTGGTATCGCTATGGACCAAAAGGTCTATACGAGGTGTAAATCGTACACCGCCACCCTAACCTAACCTAACCTATATAAAATTTAACATGACTCCATTTTTTGAAATTTTTCCAAGTTTTTTTCAAAGAACAACTTATTTTTATTATTTTAATTTTTCAACTTTTTATTAAAAACTAAAAAAAAACATCCGATTTATAAAATTGTATAAATTTTAATATAATTGGATATAATTTTATATCATTGGATTAGACCAAAACTCGTATCAAAGTCGATATAAAGTTATATAAACTGATATTATTAGATATTATTCGATCAAATCTTATGAAACCATTTTTCGTATAAGATTATATCAAAATAGACACGAACCCATATTAAATTATATATTGTGTCATATCAATTTTTTTACTCGGGTTCACCCAAAAGATGACATCTCTGTAACATGTAATAAAGTAATTCCCATTAACTTTCTCATTTTAAGTTCTTTTAAAAAGCTGGTTTTAACCTCCCGATGAAAAATGTTCAAATGTTATTCATATTTTATCTACATATTATTTTAGAATGTGAGGCATTCCACACCTAATGTCCAGCGAAAAAAACGCAAGTCGCATGAGTTTCTGAATAAGCTTTATTGATAGCCCTATATGGTTTTATTTTGGTTTTTCAATTTTCCAAAACCTGCCAATTGATAAAATATTCATCAAATTATAACGGAATACACCATATTCCCAAAAATGTACGTTTTTGTACATTTTTCATGGGCAATCGCTTCAATTAGTTTCTTTTTTAAAATTTTTAGAAACCGTTCTGAAATTAAAAAAAAAAAAAATCAATTTATCAAAAATCCGGCCACATTTTTTTAAATTTTTTTATTTGATCTTCTCTTAAGTTAAGATGTTTTACTATTTATACAAAAAAATTCAGACACGCTTTTTTCGTTTTTTTCGAGAAAATCGTATTTGAATATTGGATTTTATAAAAATTCTGTAATTCTCTTGTATTTTATTGTGTCACCACCGCGTATGAGTAACGAAAATTCATTGGATTCAGAAATAATCGTTACTCATACGCGGTGGTGACACAATAAAATACAAGAGAATTACAGAATTTTTATGAAATCCAGCATTCAAATGCGATTTCCTTTAAAATTACGAAAAATGCCCTTCTGATTTTTATTTGTTTGCACAGACAAACATCTAAACTTTTTTTTCAAAAATGTAGCCGGAATTTTAATAAATTAACTTTCTTAAAAATTAAAAATTTCAGAACAGGTTTTAAAAATTTAATTTAGGTTAGTTTCTGAAATACAATTGATAATTTCTGAAATACAATTGATAATTTCTGAAATACAATTAATTTGGAATACAATTGAAAATTCTGAACTACAATAGATATTTCCAAAAATCAAATTAAAAATTTCTGAAATACCATTGATAATTTCTGAAATACGATTGATAATTTCTGAAATACAAATGATAGTTTCTGAAAATACAATTGATAATATCTGAAATACAATTGATAATTTCTGAAATACATTTGATAACTTCTAAAATACAATTGATAACTTCTGAAATGAAGGGTGTCCAAAATTGAGGTATCATTTTAATTTTAATGAAAAAATTAGATTTTTTTCAGATATTAAAAATATTTTTATTTCAGTTTACTACAAATAGGTTCCGGTTATAAATAAAAAAAATATGTGGGTCAAGTGACCCCCCTTACTGGCTCGGTAGGCTCCCAATATTGTACCAAAATTATCAAACACGTTTTTCAATAAACTATTGTCAATGGTTGATATCTGCTTGATAATGTTGGTTTGAAGGTATTGAACTATTGTGGGATTATTGCTGCACTCTTTCGATTTCAAAAAAACCCCACAAAAAAAATCTAAATGTGTCAAATAACACGATCTTGTTGGCCAATTTACTCCTCCTCTGCGAGAAATAATGCGATTTTCGAACTGGTCTTACAAAAGATCCATTGTTTCTCTTGCAGTGTGACAAAGAACATTATTCTGTTGAAGCCACATATTCTTTACATCTAAATCATCAATTTTCCGCCACAAAAACCTTCGGATCATCTCCCTGTAGCGATTTCCATTGACCATAATCACATTTCCATTTTCGTTTTCAAAAAATATGATCTGATAATTCCTCCGGACCACAAACTATACCAATCCGTAACATTTGTGGATGTGATGGTTGCTCTAAGATAACTCTTAGATTCTCTTCACCCAAAATGTGTCAATTCTGCTAGTTGACGTAGTCATTGGCTGAAAATGTGGTTCGTCGGTAAAAATTATTTTGATAAAAAATTCTCATTTTCTTCTTTCTATTTTTAAAAAAAATTTAATTAATAAAAACACGTTGCTCCTTCGTGTATCGTTTCATATTAACTAACCGGAATGTATTTAGAATCTGAAAACTAAAATTCAGAATAAAAACTACAAGTAGAAAAAAATGGCAGCAAAATTAAAATGATACCTCAATTTTGGACACCCTTTACAATTGATAATTTCTGAAATACAATTGATAAATTC
>CAWUER010000410.1:0-17722 GCA_963921195.1 Pegoplata infirma | reverse complement strand
CAATTTTAGGGGGGGGGGGGGGGATTTGCGGTGTAAACCAACTTTTCAGAATCTTATAAATTTTAAAAATTTAAGTGAACGAAAAATTCACTATATCGTCGCTGCTCTGTCGTGATTTGGTATGTGACATTTTTGGATTTTTTTTTTATTGCATAATATGAAACCTCTATAGGGCATCCGTCTGCCCACTAAACCGTTTAGCGATATCTTGAATGGTTTGGAAGTTAGCAAAAGTAGCTATGTGAAATCCATATGAAAATGTTCCAAAAAAAATTGGTATGTGTAGTTAAAAACAGACAAGGGAAAAGTGTAAAACTTAAAACTCTTCAATGAAAAAAAACCAAAAGTATTTTTTTCAAAAAAATTTAATTCAATTTTTAAATAAATTTCCTACAATTTTAAAATAAAACTCGGTACCGAGTTTTAAAAATAAAACTCCGAAATAAAAAGAGTTTTATTTTCATACAATTAATTTTATTTTAAGTAAAGGAAAAATGTTTTTGGTTTTTAACATTTTTATGTAGAATAGTTGATAATATGATAAAATATGACTTCACGAAATAGTAAAATTAGTTGAAATTAAATTCATCTTATTTAAATTTATTAATACTCCTCATAGATTTCATATTTGTGAAAAAAAAAACTTTCTATTAACAAAATATTGTACTAAAAAAGTGTTCTCTTAATATTTTGTTGGTTTTTTGCATAAAAAATATTTTTGCAAAAATCGCGTAAAAACTTTAAAAAATAAAATATAAACACTCTGCAAAATTAAATGTATGAACCTAATAGATTTTTCCCTCCTAATTCCAAATCTGCTTTAAATATTTCTAGCTCTTGCCGTTTTTAAGATATTCGCGTTTGAAGATTCGAATAATCGCTAATTTAGTACTTTCTGTAGTTCCACTCTAACTTATTCGAAAATTGGAACCAGATAATTTTATGTAGTAAATAGTAAATAGACCTTGTGAACCCAGACTATTTCGATCCATTTTCGAAATATTTGAGACTGGAAATAAATACTGTAAACAAATTTAAGCATCAATGACCACTAGTGAGAAAAGTAATGGATACAGACGCACTGTATCTTTAATATCTAAGAACTCGCTAATATTGAGCAAAAGGTTCAGCATGTGTAACTGTTTCAAAACCAATAAAACGAAGATTTAAATAATACTCTTTTTATTAAGGGGGGTTTAAAGAAAAAATAAGCAGCCTTCGTGTGATTTTTTAAGCAGCTATAAAAAATAAATACGCAATATTTTTTAATTCTGTTTTTTGATTTGAAAAATAATTTATTAATATTTTTAAAATTTCATAACACAAAATTTGATGAACTGAAATTTCCACTTAATTGCAGAATGTTTTTTTAAAGGACAAAATCGGCTGCAGTTGTACAGCTAAATGTACTATAGATGAATTTCATGTAAAAATCGAGATGCATTGAACCCGACCCCCTCAGATATCGATGAAATTTTGTTCATAGCTAAATTTGATCAATACAAACAAACTCTCATTTTTAGAAATGACTGTTTTGCGATTTTTTGGGCGTGACACAGTGGGAACGTTTTCGAAAAAACGCGAAAATGGTCGAAAAGAGCTCCATTTAAACTACAATAACTCTGAATCGGCTAAACCGATTTCCATGATCTTGGTATCATTAAAAAGATATTTTAACAGGCTTTATGACACGTTAAAAAAAAAAAAAAAAAAAAATACACTGTAAAAAATTTATAACAAAAAAAATTTTAACTGACGAAAAAACCAAAAAGATCAAGGGTTTTTTTACAGTGTATTAATTTTTTAGAAAGGTTTATCCTTCATCTATACCATATCAAAAAATAAAAATGGGTTCTTTGTTAGTTTTTTTTATATAATTTTTTAAGTAGTGTCACTTCTAGTAATTGCCCTTATATTTTATAACAAAAAAAATTTTAGGTAACGAAAAACCAAAAAAGATCAAGGATTTTTTACAGTGTATTACTTTTTTAGAAAGGTATTTCCTTCACCTATAACATATCCAAAAAGTAAAATGGGTTCTTTTTTATTTTTTTTTTAATAATTTTTTAAGTAGTGTCACTTCTAGTAATTCCGCAAAATTCTGAATAAAAAAATCAATGTATTCTTCATAATAATTTTCTATTTTGTCATAAACATTTATTACTTTACCCATAATAAAGAGAAATATATATAGAACAAAAAAATTGTTGCCCTTTTCATTCCAAAGATTTTTTCAGGTCTATTTTTTCTTCCTCAGGTAGCTAATAACATAGTAAAAAGAAATAGAAACACAAAATATATCAAATATTTTCCTTTCTTAGTAAAAAATTTAACGGCAAACAGCCCTTATTTCCATACAAATGCATGTAAATGTATAGGGGTCTGGCCAGAACTAAGGACTCAAAATATGTACCTGACGAAGGGTTAACAGGTAAAATAAATAAACATTGTCCCAAATTATGAATATGTTTTAACCGCAAAAAGTTCTTGCTTGCCTTAAAAAATGCTATATAATTGCACCTGATGAACGTACCGAAATTCATAATTATAAACAGTTTCGAGAAGCCAAGATATCCCATTACAATTTTTACGCGTATATTTTAAAAAATTGAGTGAATATGAATTCAAACAATAAGTACAGATGCATAAAAATATCTAATAAGTGTTGCGCTTCGCTTCGTAAAATAAGTGAAAACGAGGCTGCAAATATAATTGAATATTTTCCAGCTGTCGCCAACATTCATTGTAGCCGTATTTGCGAAACTTGCCGGAATACACTGAGAAAAGCTCGCAGTCGTAATGAATCCAACGTGGAGCAGAATGAAGTCTCAAATTATTTACCAACAACGCCCAGCAATGAAATTAGCGAAGAATTGAATGAACTTCCAACTTGTACCAGCCGTATTGCAAACATCGAAAGGACGGAAGTCATTGAAAATATAAATGATCATATTATTCCTCATCTACCAAACCAAATGTCGCCTCTTAAAAGGAAATATATGAAACGAGATGCATACAGAAATAGAAAATCACTGCAAATTTTCGAAAATATAGCAGATTCACTTGGAGCTGATCCATTATCTGATTTGTCAGCGCAACTTGAAAACGTCAAAGCCATTTACGAAGAAATTTTGGAAAACATCAAATATCAAATAGAGAACAGCTCAAATCTTTTGGAAAAGCAAAAACTTTTATCTCTCTTACCAATCAATATGAGTCACGCAGAAATTAAAGATCGTTTTGGGGATGATATATCTCACGATTGTATCAAAAAAAGTAAAGATATCCAAAGGAATAAAACGAAGTTTGCAGATATCAATCTTTTTAAAATGAGCAGACGTAGCTTACCAGCCGAAACTCTAAGCACAGTCAAGTTATTTTATGAAGATGATGAAATTAGCCGAATGATGCCTGGATCGCAAGATTCAATTACTGTTAAACAAGGAAACTTACGTGAAAAAGTTCAAAAAAGACTGATGTTATCTTCACTACGCGAATCTTACTACGAATTTAAAAAAAAACATCCCTTGGCCAAAGTGGGTTTTACAAAATTTACAATGTTAAGGCCAAAAAATTGTATAAAACTTGGAGTTGGAAACCAGCAAAATATCTGTGTATGCACATTGCATCAGAATATGAAATTGATGTTTGAAAAAAGTGGCTTAAAATCAATTTGTATTGAAGGAGAATGCACATTTACCGATTACAAAGATGTTCTCAAATTCGTTGTTTGTAATGGTGACATAGAAAAAAGCGAGTGTTGCGTTTCAATGTGTGGTCACTGCTTTAAAAATTTAAATAATCTAAAAACGCATATGCTAAAACATTTTGAAAATAACCAAACTGAAGAAATAATATACAAAAAGTGGAATACAACGATTAGATGTGTTCTGGAAACGTTAACCACCAACCCAGAATCATTTGTCAGCGATTTTACTGAACACATCAAAGTTCTGATTCCGCATCATTTCATAGCAAAGCGACAATCTGAATTTATCAGCAATAAAAGAGCGGCGCTGTTATCAGGAGAAATGTTAATTCAAATGGACTTTGCTGAAAATTATGCATTTCTTGTACAAGATGCCGTGCAAGGATACCATTGGAATAATGATCAGGCTACAATACATCCGTTCGTTATTTATTACAAAGGTAATTATTTTAATATTTTGGTATTAGTAAACACATCCATCCACACTCATCAAAATATTTAATAATTTTTATTTATTTGTTTTTTTCCTTTGTTTGTTTATTTTCAGATAACGATAAATTAACTCATAAAAGCTTCGCCATAATATCTGATTGCAATACCCATGATAGTATAGCAGTTCATCTATATATTTCAAAAATGGTACAGTTCGTGAAGGCCAATATAACCAACAATATTAATAAAATCATTTACGTATCAGATGGTGCAGGAGCACAATATAAAAATAAATATAACTTCATTAATTTATGCCATCACAAATCTGATTTTGGGATTGACGCTGAATGGCACTTTTATGCTACCAGTCACGGAAAATCTGCATGTGATGGAATCGGAGGAACATTGAAGAGAGGTGCTCGAAATTATAGTATTGCAAATAAAAATGAAATCCAGACAACGAGGCAACTCTATCACTGGGCATCAGAAACATATAAGACCACCATACAAGTTGCTTACGCAGATGCTGACGAATACAACAACGTTAAAGAAAAGCTATTTTCAAGATATGAAGAAGCTAAAACTATAACAGGAACTCAAGGCTTTCATTCATTCATTCCGATAAATGAAACTTTTGTACATGTGCGCAGATATTCTGACTGTGCCAAATTTGAGCAGCGCAAAATTTCTTACAAATAATTAACTTAAAAAAAATTTAAATAAAATAAAACACAAATTAATAAAAACGTGGCAAATAATATAAACAATTGTTGATGGTTTTTTATTTGTAAACATTTAAAAAATGTTAGAATTGTTGAACTATTTTGTGAATGTGACCAGATATTTTCGCTGTTATTCGAATTATTTCGAAAACTTTCGGTAAGTATTACTAGAAGTGACACTACTTAAAAAATTATATAAAAAAAATAAAAAAGAACCCATTTTACTTTTTGGATATGTTATAGGTGAGAGAAATACCTTTCTAAAAAAGTAATACACTGTAAAAAATTCTTGATCTTTTTTGGTTTTTCGTTACCTAAAATTTTTTTTTGTTATAAAATATAAGGGAAATTACTAGAAGTGACACTACTTAAAAAATTATATAAAAAAAACTAACAAAGAACCCATTTTTATTTTTTGATATGGTATAGATGAAGGATAAACCTTTCTAAAAAATTAATACACTGTAAAAAAACCCTTGATCTTTTTGGTTTTTTCGTCAGTTAAAATTTTTTTTGTTATAAATTTTTTACAGTGTATTTTTTTTTTTTTTTTTTTTTAACGTGTCATAAAGCCTGTTAAAATATCTTTTTAATGATACCAAGATCATGGAAATCGGTTGAGCCGATTCAGAGTTATTGTAGTTTAAATGGAGCTCTTTTCGACCATTTTCGCGTTTTTTCGAAAACGTTCCCACTGTGTCACGCTCAAAAAATCGCAAAACAGTCATTTCTAAAAATGAGAGTTTGTTTGTTTTGATCAAATTTAGCTATGAACAAAATTTCATCGATATCTGAGTTGGTCGGGTTCAAAATTTCAGTTTTATCTCGATTTTTAAATGAAATTCATCTATACCGATTTTGATGAAATATTTTTGATTTGTAGATTATTAAAATCTCTAGTACTTATCGTAGACATTTTTTAAAATTTTGACCTAATTATGTTTTTTTGAAAGAAGAAAAGTAAATTTTTTAAGATTATATTAGCATAATTTCAACAAAAGTCAATAAAATTAAAAAAAATGCCAACGGTAAGTACTAGAGAATTTAATAATCTACAAATCAAAAACAAATTCATCAAAATCGGTTCAGTAGTTTTTGCTGCACAACTGCATCCGAATTTGTCTTTAAAAAATAGAAATGAGTGGCAACCCTGAAAATTCTTGTTGACCAAATTTTGTGTAATAAAGTTTTAAAAATATAACAATAATTCATCTTGCAAATAAAAAAAAACCAAATTAAAAAATATTTCGTATTAATATTTTTATAGCTGTTTAAAAATTGCTCACCCTAAACCTAATGAAAATATTTAAGATGAGATACATTATTTTTATCTAAACTCTACTATACATATATTTATGTATATTATTTTCAAAAATAATACCAAAATAAATTTATTTCTGTTTTTAAGGTAAAATAAAACTCCTTTTTTTGAGAGAGTTTTATTTTTGAAATTATAAAACTCCAAAATTTTTAAGAGTTTTATTTTTTGAAATTATAAAACACCAACATTTTTAAGAGTTTTATTTCAAAACAAAATTAAATTTGAATAATTTAAACATTATTTTAATAAAGTACGGAGTTTTTCCTTGTCTGGTTAAAAACCAGTTTTTGTTAAGAAAACTTTTGCAAATATAAACATTTTTGCTTAAAATTTTTAACATAACGGTTTTAGGCATGCTTACATACTATACTAAAAAATGAAGTATGAGATCAAATTTTAAAGGGATGCTGCCATTATATAAAAACGATTTTTCGCGATTTTCAAAAAAAAGTTATATGTATCTAAAAAGTTTTTTTGCAGAAATTAATTACATACATTAGTATTTTCATACACATGAAATCAATTCGGAAAATTAATTATAGGGTTGCAAAAAAAACGCAAAATCATTAAAATATGAGAAAAATTGCGATTTTCAACATTTTAACGCAAACATTTTTATCCAAATTTGTACTATTATATCGTTATGAGTCTAATTCCCATTTCCCATACCAAACTAATTTGCATTTGTAAAAGAAGAATTTTTTTAATAAAAAAAAACTGCAACAAAATGTGCATAACTTTAACGATGATTTCCATGAAAACTGTTCCATTGATTCAAAAACGGACTTCACCATTGAAATAAGCATGCCCCAATTATATAGAAATGGTGGTCAGATCTCATGGCACAAATTTCAGGAATATTTTTTTGAGTAAAATTTTTTCGCTAAAAAAAAACAAAATTCATTGAAGCAACAGCACTTGGATGCAGATTTGTACAAAATATGGGATTTAATAGTGTATTTACTATCACTTTAATGAATATGACAATTTTTTGCACTATTATTAAATTTTATAACTTAAGTTCTATGATCAAAAACGGTCATGTGTATAAAAATGTCCAAAAATAAAAAAATTAATACCAAAAATGTTCCAACAAAATGTGCTATGTGTAGTTTTTTATGTAATTCGTTAATATCTTCGTTTTAGCTAAAAAATCATTCTTTTTTTTGTGGTACACATCTATAAAACATCTTTATGTATTTTAAAGACGCTTGACTTTTATAAAATATGGCAAAATGGCAAAATAAAACGGTTTTTTTGCTCTCCTGAAAACTTCATTAAAAACACATACCAAATTACGACGGAGCAGCGACGATATGTTTAAATATCAGACGATATACTTAATCGGGTTCCTAGACCCATATTTTGATTCGTTATAAATGGAATGCCACTAGAGTGGCTCGAATAATGGATTTTTTTTCGCATTTCGTCGATCGACGGTTAAAATTGTCAGATTTGACTAAAAATTTAAACATAGAGTTTTTAGACCAAAACGAACCATAATTTGCCAGGTACATAATCTACAAAACTATTTTTTTTTTGATAATACATAAAATTTGAAATAAGTGTCAAAAACTTATTTTTTTCTGTTTCTTGATACATTTCAGAACAAGATAAAGATGTCACAGATAGGAATGAAATTTTTTTGTGGATATGTGTTCATTAAAAGCAACATCTCAGCTAAAATCCCTTCAAGTTAAAACTAAAAAAAAACAAGAGTGTTAAATTCGGCTGTGCCGGATCTTTTGTACCCTCCAACATGCAAAAAAAATAAAAAATCACGGTCGTTTTCTTTTTTTTAGGGGGCGGGGTGTTGGTAGTGGTAATTGGGGGTCAAATTTACCCTCAAAATATATGTTCAAAAATTCATTCTTATGCTTTTTGCAATAAAGAAATACAAGTTTATCATTATTACAACAATTTTTTTTAATCCACGCCCACAAAAGGGGGATGGGTGGACCAAAAAAAATACATTTTCTATTCCTCTAATTCCAAGTGCTTTGAACTTCTTGTAGCATAAAATTGTTGCATTTGTTAAACAGAAACACCAAAAATCATGTAAACAATTTTTTTTCCGAGGAGGGTTTAGTTCTTTAAGACGGAACTTTTTTCCCCCTGGTCCGCTTTTGATTTACGTACTTAAATTGCCTAGGAGTATAAGACATATTCGTGGCAAATTTTCGGAATATAGCTCATTTATTGTGGACTGCATCGTGTTAACTACAGACGGACAGAAGGACGAATGGACATCACTAGAATGTCTTAGAATCTATCATTGATCATAAATACATGCGCGGGTACAAGGGAGGGGGGGAAAGGGGAAATTTCCCACCCAGGCCAAATTTAAAAAAAAAGGAAAAAGAAAGGATAAGAAAGAAAAAGAAGAATAAAAGATTGAAGGAAATGTTCTCAAAAATTTTCCGAGGGAAAAAAATTTCGAAATCCAAAAATTTTTCATAGAAAAAGAATCTGAAAATTTTTATTGGGAAAATTTTTAACGGAAAAATAAGACTTAATATGAAAATTTTCTGTAAAAACATATCTGTCAATCTTATCATGAATTTTGGTATAAAAAATGACTTACAATTAGAATAGTTTTTTTTTGTGTAGAAAAATGTTACAGGATCTTAATTTGGTTTACATAAAAAATGTTTGTCTACTGCATAGGAATTAGAATAATATACTAAAATCTCAAAAATATAAGTAGTCCAACGTTTGAAAAACTATTTGAAATCTTTTTCAGAATGCCTTAGAATTTGTCACAGAATCTGAGACTATTTCTATAGAAAAAGGGTCCAAAAAAACTCTAAAATTTTTCACATCCTCAAACATTTCCTTTTTCGGATTTTTGTAGAAGAATTCCCAAATTCTAAGAGTCTCAGAATCTAAGACTTTTTCTACTGAGAAAGGTATCAAATTTGAGACTTATTTATAGAACTAAAGGTCGCTGAATCTGAGACTTTTTCGATACGAAAAATTTCTAAGAATTTGAGACTATTTCTATGGGAAAAAGGTCTCAGAATCTCTGAATTTGAGACTTATTTTAAGGGAAAAGGTCTCGAAGTCTGAGTCTTTTTATTGTTGAAAAAAAATCTCAGAAGTTGAAACTAACTCAATTGGAAGAAGGTCGCAGAACTTTTCTATGGGAAAATGGTCTTAGAATCTAAGACTTTTTCTATAGGAATTTCAAAATTTTGGACTTATTCTATAGGAAAAATGTCTTAGAATCTGACACTTTTTCTTTGGGAAATTTTTCTATAGGAAAAAGTTCTCAAAATCTGAGATGTTTTCTTAAGAAAAAAGTATCTTTTTTATATACTTAAGAAAAAGGTTTTAGAATCTAAAACTTATTGAATAGAAAAAACGTCTCAGAATCTGTGACTTTTTTGTTTGGATAGGATCTCAAACTTTTTCTATAGGAAAATGGTTTTTGAATCAGAATGTTATACTGACGGAAAAAGTTCTTACAATCTGAGACTTTTTATAAAGGATAAATTTCTCAGAATTTGTCACTTTTTCTTTAGGGGAAAAAGTGCCAGAATTTAAGATTTTTTTTAGTTAAGAAAAAGCTTTCAGAATCTAACACATTTTCTATGGGAAAATGGTCTGAAAGTCTGAGACTTTTTCCTTAGGAATAAGGTATCAGAATCTGAGACCTTTTCTACTGAAATAAATGTCTGAGAATATGAGATTTTTTCTATAGGAAATAGTTCTGAGACTTTCTCCATAGAAAAAGATCTCAGAAGCTGAAATTTTAGTATTCTGAGGTAATTTGTTTTTTACTTCAAAGAAAAAAAATCGTAATGCTTTGTCGGACGAGCAAAAACAGGGATACGTTTCATTTGCAAAAAAAATTATGGGATAACTATAAAATCATAAAATTTATTAGTTTTCCGAAGGAGGTTTGTTTTTCATGATCGTTTAGATATTTTTTTTTGCCTGTTCTTAATCTGAGAATTTTTGAATAGAAGAAATTCTTCCTACATAGAAAATATCAGATGATGAAAAAATATTTTTTTATAGAAAAAAGTCTCGGAATCTAAGACTTCTCTAAACGAAAAATGTCTCAGAATCTGAGACTTTTTCTGTGGAAAAAAGTTCTTAGAATCCAAAAATTATTCTATACGAAAAAAGTCTCAGATTCTGAAACATTTTTTTTAAAGAAGAGGTCTTAGATTCTGAGACATTTGTTCTATAAAAAATAATTTTTTCATCATCTGATATTTTCTATGTAGGAAGAATATCTTTAATTCAAAAATTTTCAGATTTAGAAAAAACTAAAAAAAAAATATCTAAAGGATCATGAAAAACAAACCCCCTTCGGAAAAACTTATAAATTTTATAATTGTATAGCTTTCCCATCACTTTTTTTGCGAATGAAACGTATCCCTGTTTTTGCTCGTCCGACAAAGCATTACGACTTTTTTTCTTTAAAGTAAAAAAAAAAAAATGCCCCCCCTAAAGCCAAAAGATGTACTCGCCACTGATAAATATACATATGGGGCATTCCAAGCCAAATCACTCACTTTTAGACCCGACCCCTTTCGATTTATTTTATTTTTGGATATGTTTTAGTGTTTATTATGTTTATTATAATGCAACTTGTACATCAATTTTCAGCCTTTTATACCAAGTTTTTGTTGAGTAATTTTTCAAAATGGCGATTTTTTTCAAAAGATTTAAAAATTTAAATTTTCAATTAATTTTCAGTTAAAAATATAGATATCTTAAACAAAGTTGGACAACGTTTTGTTGGTATTTAAATGTAGATTTAGAAACAAAAACATTAAAAAACTATTCGACGTATTTATCACACTCAAAATACAGTAACAGGTTTAGTAAGTGATATTGTACCCAAATATACTAATTAGTTACTAATTTTAGTATCTTCAAAGTACTAAAATTAGTAATTTTTACTGCTTTTGACTAATATTAGTTAAAAATTTTAGTATTGGTTACCAATTTCTGCGCTAGGTCCTTTTGGACTAAAATTAGTTAAATTTTTAGTATTGAATACCCACGTTTTTTTTTTGGTGCACTTATTTTTTAACGTTTAAAAATTAAAATCGACTTTTTGAAAAAGTCCGAAACCTTCGATTTTTTTATTAAAATGTCTAAAAGTTCTACTCTTAATAACGCAACTTTTAATCCATAATTCGAGATGTGATCGCAATTCGTTCTATTTTTTTTTTTCAAATTTTGAAAATTGCACCTTTTATTTTTAGAAACTGACCCTAACTTACCCTAGATATATTCATTTCGAGGTAGAAATGCATCTCACAAAAATTACGAACGATCGGACTTGGGTAAGGCGTTCCGCATGGGCCTTGAAGTTTAGAAAACGGATTACAAGGAAAAATATGATTTCTTTTCTGTTTTTTTAATGTTTTTGGTATTTTAAGTTAAGTTTTAATTCATATGGTTACAGAATTATGATATGGAGTAAAATGCCTTCGGAACATTATTTTTTGGGGTAAAACTTTAACCCCTAAAGGCATGGGTTAATTTTGTCCAATTGTGATAAAAATTTAAACCTAGAGTTTTTAGACCAAACCGAACTTGGCGATCGACGAAATTTGAAAAAAATACGAATTATTCGTGCCGCCCTACTTTCCGTATTCAACTGTGGCAAAAGTTTATGAAAACATCATCAAGTTCATTCAATATTATGTTTTACACAGTTGTTAATTGTCTAAACATTGTAAATTTTCAAAATTGACATATACAAGTACGAGAGCACGTACATATATCCTATACACAAAAAAAAAACGACCTCCATATTTGTGAATACAATTAATTTTTTCACTGAAAGTGCTTCTATACGGAAATTTGTAATACCAACAAACATTTGTAAATTTTGATTGTTGAAAAAAAATCAACAACGAACTTTAAAAAACACAAACACAATTTGTTGATCTAACAAAAGTAAAAAAATTTTATTTTTTTTAACAAAGAAATTCAACAAACACAATTTGTTTATCTGACGAATGATTTTTTTTTTCAAAAAAGAAATTTAACAAACACAAACATTTTTTATTGACATGATAATAGAAATTTGAAATAAAATTAACTGACTGACAATGAGTTTCCTGAAAACAAAATCGAAGTCTTGTATTATGGACTTACAGGATGCCGTTTTTATTATATGTTTTGTTTGGTTGATTTACAATTGAAGTTTGTTGATTTAAATTTGAGGATTTTATTTTCTGTGTATATTTGAAATTTTAAAACCTCCAACTACATACTGTCAAACTACTATACCACCCGAAGCGTTATAAAGTTGAATACTCGTACTTACAACAGTTTTTAATAATACAATTTGATATTTATGATAAATGAATTAAAATATTTTATATAAAAAAAATGTTCAAAATTCATAAAAAATGACTACCAATCAAATAGAAATCATGTTAATAGAAATGCTATAAACAGTAAATATACTATGTACAATAGCATGTCCCGAAATCGGGAAATTTTGGAATTTCATTGGGGCATACCCCAAGAACGATGCAAAGGGCTAATAATTTACAATTTTTTTGCATCCGTAACGAAACTTTTGGCACCAATTCTAAAAATAAAAAAATATTGGCAAAATGCACTACGTACGCAAACATTAAGCGCTGGTTTAACCCTGAAGATGATCTCCAAAATTTTTAAATTTTTTTCTGCCGTAATCAGCTCTTTAAGGAGCAACGTTCAAGAGGTATGCCCTAAAATTTTTCAATTTCGGAACACGCTAATGTAAAACTATACAAAAAAATTATTATTTAAGTTAAAACAATTTGTAAGAAATATATTTTTATAAAAAATATATTGTTTTAAATATACACGGTTACAAGTATTTTAGTTTAGTTTATTTTAGTTTAAAGGCAGTTATAAATCTTTTGACAGCTTGACAGTTGTAGAAATGTAACATTTATTTGAATATAAAAAGATATACAAAAACAAATTTACATATTACAGAAAATGATTTTTCGTTTTAGAGAGCGGTCGGCGAGGGACGTTTGGGGGGACTACTTCACCAACGCGATAAATGTTTGGAATTACATTCATAAAGCTTTAAACGCTTCAGTAACACAATTATATACTTATTTAATTTATTTTATAACCATGCCCACAAAAGGAGGTAAAAGAGTTCACACTTGAAGAACTAAACCAACCTCTGAAGACTAAAATTTTTTTCCATGATTTTTTGTGTTTTTGTTTAACAAATGCAAAATTTTCATGCTACAAGAAGTTTAAAGTCCTGCATTTGGACCCTGAGAATTAGAAAATGTTCTTTTCGGGCAAAAACCATAAGAATGAATTTTAAAACACATATTCGAGAGTAAATTTGTCCCTCCCCATTACCACAACCGACCCCCCAAAAAAAAAATTTAAACGCCCCTGATTTTTTTTTTGCATGTTGGAGGGTATAAACAATTTGGCACAGCCGAATTTAACACTCTTACTTGTTTTTATACCCTCCACTCAAGTGATAGAGTGTATATGAGGCATTCCACACCATATGTCCCGCTACAGAAAAACATGTGTCCCGTAAATTTCTGAATAGGTTGTTTGGATAGCCCTATATGGAACTAAGAAAATTGCGTTTTTGGTTTTTCTAATTTTCAAAAACTAGGCTTAGAAGGCGTGGTCAAATATTGGAAAAATGGTCAAATTTGTGGCGAGTTGCCTTGATTAAATATTTATCACATTAAAACGGAATGCACCACAATTTCAAAAATTTACATTCTTATATAGTTTTGTATGGGCTATAGATTAAATTTTTTTTTTTTTAATTTTCAGGACCCGTTCTGAAATTTTCCATTTTTTAGAAATGTCGATTTATTAAAAAACATGCCACTTTTTTTTTTCTTTTTTTAATTTTTTTTTTAAAGTTTAGATGTTTGTCCATCCACACAAAAAAATTCAGAAACACGTTCTTCGTTTTTTTCGAGAAAATCGCATTTGAACTTTAAATTTCATAACAATTTTTAGTGTTCGACCGAACAGTTCGGCCAAAAAACGTCATTTAATCAAAAATTTGGTATTTGGAATTACTTTTAACAACTTTTTTTATATGGCGTAGAATTGTTGAGGAGATGGAAGACGATTCTGAGTGTAGAATTTAAGAACGAGTACGAAGTTAAGCCAAAATTTCAAGGTTCGGTAACCGAACTTTTTTCAATTTGGCCGAACGTTCGGTTACCGAACATCTAAATTGGTGCTTAACTTCGTCCTCGCCATTAAATTTAAAAGTCAGAATAGTCTTCTATCGCCTAAACAAACAAACTGACATCTGAAAAAGCTGTTAAAAATGCTTGCAAATATTAATTTTTGGCCAATACCATTTTTTGGCTGAACTGTTCGGTCGGACACTAACAATTTTGTAATTTGCTTGTATTTTCTTGATTTGACGTTGGGAATGAGTATTATTAATTGCATAAATATTACTCAAAATACAAGCAAATTACAAAATTGCGATTTTATCGAAAAAAAAAACGAAAAACGTATTTCTGAATTTTTTTGTGTGGATGGACAAACATCTAAACTTTTAAAAAAAATTTAAAAAAGAAAAAAAAAGTGGCATGTTTTTTAATAAATTGACATTTTTAAAAAATTGAAAAATTTCAGAACGGGTTCTGAAAATTTTCCAAAAAAAAAAATTTAATTGATAGCCCATATAGTTTTGTTTTTTAAAATTTTTTTAAAAAATTTTATTGTAATTTTCCAATCTTAAAATCATTTCTACTGCTCCAATGGTGCGTCATAGAGGGGTCCTTTATAAGACCGACCCCCATTAATTTTTACGTCTTAACATTTCTTTGGAACAGACTAATACCATATCTCCAATTTCTAAGGGGGCTCCCACACAAAACGACATTTTTTAAAATTTGTTGCAACCGCTCTAACTGCCCTAATAGTGCCCTTAGAGCAACAAAATGTATAACCGACCCACAATATTTTTTTAGTCCAGACATTTTCTCTGAACACACCTACCCCCTATCTTTAACTGTTAAGGCGGTCGCCACACAATTTTTTTTATTTTTTGTAAATTTGTTTTATTTAATCAGCTTCTACCGGTCCAATGGTGCGTCCGAGAGGGGTCATTAGTGAGACCGACCCCCATTTATTTTTACCCTACAACATTTTTTCAAAACATACCTACGCCCTATCTCCACTCCCTAAGTAGGCTCCCATACAAATAACAGTTGGAGCAAATTTTATAAAAAAGTAATTTTGTATGGGAGCCTACTTAGGGAGTTGAGATAGGGCGTAGGTATGTTTTGAAAAAATGTTGTAGGGTAAAAATAAATGGGGGTCGGTCTCACTAATGACCCTTCTCGGACGCACCATTGGACCGGTAGAAAATGATTAAATAAAACAAATTTACAAAAAATAAAAAAAATTGTATCGCGACCGCCTTAACAGTTAAAGATAGAGGGTAGGTGTGTTCAGAGAAAATGTTTGGAGTAAAAAAATATTGTGGGTCGGTCATACATTTTGTTGCTCTAAGGGCACTATTAGGGCAGTTAGAGCGGTTGGAACAAATTTTAAAAAATGTCGTTTTGTGTGGGAGCCCCTTAGAAATTGGGTATTAGTTTGTTCCAAAGAAATGTTAAGACGTAAAAATTAATGGGGGTCGGTCTTATAAAGGACCCATCTACACTGAAAGAATTTTGTTCATTACGGCTATGAAAACGTACATTGATTCTATGAAAAAAATCATTAGAAGTGAGCCAATGATGCCCTTCATAGAATCTATGAATCAAATTCATAGAAACTAGAAACCTATGAAAAAGTTCATAGGCTATGGAAAAAAAATTATTATTCAATTCTATTTTTATTTATTTTTTTATTTTAATTTTATTTTTTTATATTTTATTTTATTTTTATTTATTTTTATTATTTCATTTATTTACAATTTTCTATTTTTAAAAATTTATATGTTTTTTTATTTTAACTTATCCCCACCGAGATTCGAACAGAGAACCTGTTGTTCGTAAAGCATAGTCTCTAGCCACTGAGCTAAATTATATAAACAAGTAACAACACTTAAAATGAATTTTGATTAATATATTGAGTTTGTGTCTATGCTCTGTCACAATGCTCTGCCAAAAGCTGTGTGTGTGTTTGTAGAAAACAAATATTTTGTGTATTTACAAAAATGAAGCGTTATAAAACCATGCGTTAGTTGGCGAGATTTTTCTTCTTTGGTGGCGCTGATAGCTAAGGCGTCGACAATTACCACTTCAGCCGGTAGGTCTTGGGTTCGAACCCCGGTCAGGGCAGCAATGATATTTTTTTTTTTTATGTTTTTTTATTTATTTTTTTATTTTTTTAATAAATTTATTCAACTTTTTTAATTATTGTAACATTATTTTAATTATTAAAAGAATTAAAAGGCATATTGATGGCATTTTCTTCTATGAATGACATTCATAAATTCTATGAATTTTTTCTATGAATTTAATAAAATCTATGAATAAAATTCTATGAAATATTTCAAAATACTAATGAATATTCATTCAGCCAATGAATTATTTCATAGAATCTATGAATTTGGTTTTATGAAATTTGTTCATAGATATAATGAACAATAATTCTTTCAGTGTATGACGCACCATTGGAGCAGTAAAAATGATTTTAAGATTGGAAAATTACAATAAAATTTTTTCAAAAAATTTTAAAAAATAGTAATAATCGTTATCCCACGATCCTCCTGGGCAAAAAAATTGTAGAATTGATAGAAGTTTTACACAAAAAAATTCAAAAAAATCGAAGAGTACAAACATTTCAAAAATGAGATTTAAATTTTAAAACTTAAAAATCGCATACTAGAGCGCTTTTAAGATTTTTTTGGGATTTTTTTTTTTTAAAGTACGTAAAAAAATAAAAATTTTGAAAAAAAAAATTTGAAATTTGGACCATTATTGAAGAAGTTATGATTAAAAGAAGTTTGAGTAAAGGAACAAACTACCAATTTTTAAAAATTCGATATCTTTGGAACGGGTCATCAAAAAAATCTGAAAATTTACCACGAAGGAGTTTTCGAAGTGTACTAAAAACTGTAAACAAATTGGGAAAATCTAAAAAAAAAGTTTTTCAAAGTGTCCGATTTCACATGGAATGCCCCATATATAAGAAAAATTTTTGTTAGAAATTAAGACAATCTATAAAAAAAAATTAAAAAGAAAAAATTATTTTTCTTATTTTGAAAAAAAAATTTAAAATTTAAAATAGTTTTTGTAAAAAAAACATTTCAATTTGTGTTTTTGCTAATTTATGCCAAAATATGCAAAAATATGCACTTAAAAGTTGGGAATATGCATTATAACCAAAATATGCAAAATATGCATTTTCACCAAAATATGAAAAATATGCATTTTCAACAAAATATGAAAAAATATGTAAACAAATCGATGCCATTTTAACACAAATTTATTGATTCGGAAAGATAATTTGTCGATATCGTTTTTAGACTATTGACAAAAAACATGCATTTGCATGGAAATCTCATCCCTAGTCATTACTATACACTTAGGTACAATAAAA
>CAWUER010000409.1:118288-179699 GCA_963921195.1 Pegoplata infirma | reverse complement strand
GTTAAAGAATTAATGTATGTGTAAACATATTTGTAACCATTTTGCTAAATAAACAATCAGTGTTTTATGCACTCAACCAAAAAGTAAAACAATTTTTTACAGACATACCTACATACAAAATTTGTAATATAAAATCTAATACATGAACGTTTGTATATCAAGAGCCTTCGGTCAGTACCAGTACTTCCGGTTCTCAGTATTACCGGACAATGGTAACGGTATTCTCGGCTCTGACCGTACTAACGATATTTCGAGACTTTCAGTATGTACATTAGGGTGGGTCGATGAGTCGCATATTTGCAAATCTCGTAAACTAATAGCAAAAAGTCGGTGCCCATTTTCGATTTTATAACTGGTAAAATTATTAAAAAATTTTAGGAGGATACCGACAGAAAAATTATTTTTTTTATAAAAAAAATATATTTTATTTCAAAATAGCATTCAAATAGTACATAAGGCCGAATTAAGTACAGGAAAATTAAAAATACAAAATTGGCGGGTATTAACAACTGCTATCCGCGAATTGCAAAAAATAAGCAATTTGCAAAAAAAAATCAAAATGGATATTGATCAAATAAAGCGAATTAAGAAAATAAAATAAAAAAACTGATTTTCAAAATGCATTCATGAACTATAACCATCCGTTTTTATATTTTTTGATTTTATTTTCTTAATATGGTCGAATTATATTTAAAAATGCCAACTCTAAAAAGCTTACTTTTCAGGAGAGCTAAAAAAATAGATATTTCACTTATTATTGTAAAAATAAACAATGTACTTCCCAAAAGATGGTTTAAATATTCTTACTAATTTATACCTATTCTAAAACTTTCATATTTTGCACTTGTTTGTGTATTTTTCAGAGATGGCATATTTTACTACATCAAAAAACAAATATTTTTTTAAGTGTTGTCGGAAAAAAAATTTAATTTCAAAAACATCATGTCAAAACCGGGAAATGGGGGGCTCTACTAAATAAATTGGTACGTTTATATGTATTTTATAGTTATGAACGTGTACAATAAGTGTGTTTTTTACCGACAGGAAATTGCACATTAAGGTTTCTCACAGATTTTAATAAAATTTGATTATTATTTTTTTGCTGT
This sequence comes from Pegoplata infirma, assembly GCA_963921195.1. Taxonomy (NCBI): domain Eukaryota; kingdom Metazoa; phylum Arthropoda; class Insecta; order Diptera; family Anthomyiidae; genus Pegoplata; species Pegoplata infirma. The sequence goes on along the minus strand of CAWUER010000409.1, from coordinate 178,593 downwards.
GTAATTTTATAGCAAAAACAAGTCGAGATTTTGGCAGCATAGTTTCTTTTTATAGCACACCATAGTCATAGCCCATCCAAAGAGTACTCTTGAGGATGCAGTAAAAGTAAGAGAACCAAAAACTAATTTTTTGTTAATTTTTTTTTTTGTTTAAATAAGATATTATAACGGAAGAATTATGCAAAAGAATACTTCAACCCGCGCTGCAATAGCACTGTATAGTGCTCTAAACTTTGACACCGCCTGAAGGAATAATGCATGAATTCATGTGGTTTGGATGCCCTCTTTGAAAAATTTCTGCTGGGTTATAAAATAAAATTCATTGTTGATAAAAAGAATGATACGAAAGAAAAAATGCTTCAATTGGCGCCGCAAAGACACATGATTTCACTGCACTTAAATAGCGCCTTTTCAGTGTTACCAACTAGTACTCTAAACTTTGGCATCGCCCACAGGACGCCTGCATGAATTCAGGTTGTTCTACGTACTCCTTTCAGTGTTTTTCCCTGTCCTAAAGATAAGAGTTGTTACTAGTGTCCGACCGAATATTCGGCTTCGGCTTCGGCCAAAAAGCACTATGCGGCCACTATTTGGCTTCGGCCATAATTTTGCCGAATAGGCCGAATAGCGAATAATTGTATAATATTTGTGCTCACGTGTTGAAAAACACACTAAACTAACTTTGAATCACATTAGTAAGCCACAAAAACATTTTACTAATTGTAAGTGTTTTTGCAACTAAAAACTTTTTTTTTAATTTTCGGCTTCGGTTTGGCCGAATAGTGAAAATTTGGACGAATATTCGGCTTCGGCCAAAAAAGGTGTATTAGGTCGGACACTAGTTGTTACCATTACCCTGTCTTTTTCGCTAGATATGCGCGCTGAAACGTGATTCGTTGATCATGCGTGATCCTGAGTAATATTTTGTTCACTCAAGTAAGCATTCACTCAAGAAGGCATGCATTAGCGCAAGCCCAAAACTAAGTTTGTGCGTGACTAGAATTTGCCATTTTTTGCAGAATCTGTATGTGTGTCAGGTGGATTTTATTTGTTCAGTTGGTAACGATGGTAACAAAAGTTCGTGCGTGACTAGAATTTGCCATTTTTTGCAGAATCTGTATGTGTGTCAGGTGGATTTTATTTGTTCAGTTGGTAACAGGCTTCGTATTTGCTCACTCTTTTTCTTTCAGTTTCATGAAACTCTAAAATGAAAATAAAAATTGTATATCTCACTCATGAACTATGAAATAATTTGATTGTTTTAATTTTTCGTTGCTTGTGTGTGTGCAGTGAAAGAAGAAGTAATCAAACGAGAATTGAATGAATGAAACTTTTAAATAATTTTCATTCTCATTTTAGGCAAATGAGACTTTCATTTCGTGAGAATTTTTATTTTATTTTCAGTCTCACGAAAATAAAATGAAAGTTAGTTTCAGCGTATTTCAGTTTCATGCACACGGATGAAATATTTTTTTTTATTTTATTCAATAGTTTACGATTTTGGTTGTGCCGAAGCTAATTTTTCAAAAAAGTTTAAAATTTTAAAAAAATTAAAATGTTTTTTAAAAAAACTTCAGTTTTTCAAAAAAAAGCTGAATTTTACAAAAAAAAAAAAAAAATTAAAAAAGTTGATTTTTTCAAAAAAAAAAAATTTAGTTTTTTGAAAAACTTAAATTTTTTAAAGAAAGTTGATTTTTTCAAAAAAAAAGTTAATTTTTTCAAAAAAGTTTAAATTTTTAAAAAAACTTAAATTTTTCAAAAAAAAGTTGATTTTTTCAAAAAAAGTTGATTTTTTCAAAAAAAGTTGATTTTTTCAAAAAAGTTGATTTTTTCAAAAAATGGTGATTTTTTCAAAAAAAATTGTTTTTTTCAAAAAAGTTGATTTTTTCAAAAAAAAAATTAATTTTTCAAAAAAAAGTTAATTTTTCTTAAAAAAAAGTAATTTTTCAAAAAAGTTGAATTTTTTAAAAAAATTTAATTTATTTAAAAAAAAAATTTAAATAAGTTATATTTAAAAAAAAAAAAGAAATTGACAAATTAATCATCCATTTTGCTCTACATCGATTATTTTTTGAGATATAATTAAAATACCATAATTAACGCCCTTTTGCTTGTATTTTGATTATTTAAGAAGTTATTCGCAATTTAAAAATCTAGGAAAGAAAAATTTGATCTGGAACCGCTAAAGGGGTTACGCAGGGGGGTAAGAATGACAAATTAATCATCCATTTTGCTCTACATCGATTACACTGTGCAACAAATTTTGGGTCATCGCATTGAGCCTCAATGACTTCAACGCCATATGAAAGTAGACCATCAAGTGGACAAAATCACCAAAGGGTTTTGCAAAGTCAGTTCGGATTTCTTTTTTATAGCCCACTGAAGTTTTTATTTTTTTATCAAAGGCATTTGGAAAACGTCAAAAATACTATAATAAGAACACATCTAAGCTTCAAAATATGATTTGATGTCTTCAGTGAAATTTTATGGCGGTTTTTTTCTTAGAACATTTTAACCCTCTAACTGCCATTTTAAGGGGTCATTTTAGTCCTTTTTCAAAAACTAAACACAAAAGTCTAATAAAACGTCCATTTAGAGGGTTAAAATGTTCTACAAATGTTTTCCTCATAAAATTTCACTAGGGGTTGTCAAATGTTCAAAGTTTGTGCGACATGCGCAAAGTGCTTAAAAAGGGTCAAGAATAAATAATCAAAGTTTGTTATTTTTTTTACCAAAGCAGTGTTAAGACATATCGACAAAAAACAGTGCAAATATACTTTTGAGTTAAAAATGAAGTTCTAATGTGTTTTATAAAATTTTATGATGATTCTTTTCTTTGATCAAATTAACCCTCTAGCTCCCGTTTTAAGGGGTCATTTTTGTCCTTTTTAAAAAATAATATAAAAAAGTCTATAAAAAAGGCAGCTAGAGGGTTAAAATGTTTTACAAATATTTTCTGCATCACATTTTACCAGGGCACGTCTAAGACAGAAAGTTCGTCCAGCATATAGAAAATGCGTAAGACTTTTAAAGTGTTAAAATTTTTTTTTTATATTATTTTTGGGCCGAAATAAGTATAAAAAAAAACAAGTAACAAAGTTAAATTCGACTTTGTCGAAGGTATTTTTACCCTCCACGATGTAAAAAAGTTTATTTTCAAATAAAAAAAAAAAATAAGTCTATAAAAAAAGGCAGTTAGAGGGTTAAAATGTTTTACAAATATTTTCTGCATCAAATTTTACTAGGGCACGTCTAAGACAGAAAGTTCGTCCAGCATATAGAAAATGCTTAAAAATTTTAAAGTATTCAAATTTTTTTTATATTTTTTTTGGGCCGAAATATAAAAAAACAAGTTACAAAGTTAAATTCGACTTTTTCGAATGTATTAATACCCTCCACGATGTAAAAAAGTTTATTTGCAAAAAAAAAAAAATCTTCGAAAAAAATTAAAAAAAAAAAAAAAATCAGCGAAAAAAATTTTTTGGTAAAAAAAACGACGAAAATGTTTTTTTTTGTAAAATTATATTTGTACTTGTTTAAATACCAGTCGGTGATCAATTCTATTAATATGTGTCAACCAGCAGCCGAATTAAACATTTTGTGTTTTTAGGTTGTGTTGAATTTACCACAATTTTCGAGGTGTTCTTACATTTTCGTTTATAACTTTTGAACTGCTGAACCAATTTCGATCAAATGCAATTCCAAACTGCTTAGGGCAACAACAAGTAAATATGCTAAGTCTTAGTTATATATGTATGTCCGACGCATATGAACAGAATTGATCACCAAATGGTATTTAAATAAGTACAAACATATAAAAAAAAAAATTTTCGTCAATTTTTTTTTTTTTACCAAAAAATGTATTTCACGGATTTTTTTTTTTTTATTTTATTTTTTTTTTTTGAAAATAAACTTACATCGTGGAGGGTAAAAATACCTTCGACAAAGTCGAATTTAACTTTGTTTCTTGTTTTTTTTTATATTTCGGCCCAAAAATAATATAAAAAAAAAATTTTAACACTTTAAAAGTCTTAAGCATTTTCTATATGCTGGACGAACTTTCTGTCTTAGACGTGCCCTAGTAAAATATGATGCTGAAAATATTTGTAAAACATTTTAACCCTCTAGCTGCCTTTTTTTGTAGACTTTTTTGTATTTCTTTTAAAAAATGGCAAAAATTACCCTTTAAAACGGGAGCTAGAGGGTTAATTTAATCAAAGAAAAGAATCATCATAAAATTATATAAAACACATTAGAACTTCATTTTTAACTCAAAAGTATATTTGCACTGTTTTTTGTCGATATGTCTTAACACTGCTTTGGTAAAAAAAAATAACAAACTTTGATTATTTATTCTTGACCCTTTTTAAGCACTTTGCGCATGTCGCACAAACTTTGAACATTTGACAACCCCTAGTGAAATTTTATGAGGAAAATATTTGTAGAACATTTTAACCCTCTAAATGGACGTTTTATTAGACTTTTGTGTTTAGTTTTTGAAAAAGGACTAAAATGACCCCTTAAAATGGCAGTTAGAGGGTTAAAATGTTCTAAGAAAAAAACCACCATAAAATTTCACTGAAGACATCAAATCATATTTTGAAGCTCAGATGTGTTCTTATTATAGTATTTTTGACGTTTTCCAAACGCCTTTGATAAAAAAATAAAAACTTCAGTGGGCTATAAAAAAGAAATCCGAACTGACTTTGCAAAACCCTTTGGTGATTTTGTCCACTTGATGGTCTACTTTCATATGGCGTTGAAGCCATTGAGGCTCATTTTTCTTGTTGCACAGTGTTATTTTTTGAGTTATAAATAAAATACCAAATTAACGTCCTTTTGCTTGTATTTTGATTATTTAAGAAGTTATTCGCAATTTAAAAATCTAACGAAGAAAAAAATAATCAGGGATCGCTGATGGGCTTATGAACGGGTAATAATGATAAAAATATCATCCATTTGTCTCTACATCGATTATTTTTTTGAGATATAATTAAAATACCAAATTAACGTCCTTTTGCTTGTATTTTGATTAATTAAGAAGTTATTCGCAATTTAAAAATCTAACAAAGAAAAATTTGATCTGGAACAGCTAAAGGGGTTACGCAGGGGTAAGAATGACAAATTAATCATCCATTTTGCTCTACATCGATTTTTTTTGAGTTATAATTAAAATACCAAATTAACGTCCTTTTGCTTGTATTTTGATTATTTAAGAAGTTATTCGCAATTTAAAAATCTAACGAAGAAAAATTTGATCTGGAACCGCTAAAGGGGTAACGCAGGGGTGAAAGTGACAAAAATATCATCCATTTGTCTCTATCCCGATTAGTTTTTAAGATATAACTTAAATACCAAATTAACGTCCTTTTGCTTGTATTTTGATTATTTAAGAAGTTATTCGCAATTTAAAAATCTAGCAAAGAAAAATTTGATCTGGAACCGCTAAAGGGGTTACGCAGGGGTAAGAATGACAAATTAATCATCCATTTTGCTCTACATCGATTATTTTTTGAGTTATAAATAAAATACCATATTAACGTTCTTTTGCTTGTATTTTGATTATTTAAGAAGTTATTCGCAATTTAAAAATCTAACAAAGAAAAATTTGATCTGCAACTGCTAATGGGGTTACGCAGGGGTGAAAGTGACAAAATATCATTCATTTTGCTCTACATCGATTATTTTTTGAGATATAAATAAAATACCATATCAACGTTCTTTTGCTTGTATTTTGATTATTTAAGAAGTTATTCGCAATTTAAAAATCTAACAAAGAAAAATTTGATCTGCAACTGCTAATGGGGTTACGCAGGGGTGAAAGTGACAAAATATCATTCATTTTGCTCTACATCGATTACTTTTTGAGATATAATTAAAATACCAAACTAACGTTCTTTTGCCTGTATTTTGATTATTTAAGAAGTTATTCGCAATTTAAAAATCTAACAAAGAAAAATTTGATCTGGAACCGCTAAAGGGGTTACGCAGGGGTAAGAATGACAAATTAATCATCCATTTTGCTCTACATCGATTATTTTTTGAGTTATAATTAAAATACCAAATTAACGTCCTTTTGCTTGTATTTGGATTATTTAAGAAGTTATTCGCAATTTAAAAATCCAACAAAGAAACATTTGATCTGGAACCGCTAAAGGGGTAACGCAGGGGTGAAAGTGACAAAAATATCATCCATTTTGCTCTACATCGATTATTTTTTGAGATATAAATAAAATACCATATCAACGTTCTTTTGCTTGTATTTTGATTATTTAAGAAGTTATTCGCAATTTAAAAATCTAACAAAGAAAAATTTGATCTGCAACTGCTAAAGGGGTTACGCAGGGGTGAAAGTGACAAAATATCATTCATTTTGCTCTATACTTTATACTCTATACGATTACTTTTTGAGATATAAATAAAATACCAAACTAACGTTCTTTTGCCTGTATTTTGATTATTTAAGAAGTTATTCGCAATTTAAAAATCTAACAAAGAAAAATTTGATCTGGAACCGCTAAAGGGGTTACGCAGGGGTGAAAGTGACAAAAATATCATCCATTTTGCTCTACATCGATTACTTTTTGAGATATAAATAAAATACCAAATTAACGTTCTTTTGCTTGTATTTTGATTATTTAAGAAGTTATTCGCAATTTAAAAATCTAGCAAAGAAAAATTTGATTTGGAACCGCTAAAGGGGTTACGCAGGGGTGAAAGTGACAAAAATATCATCCATTTTGCTCTACATCGATTAGTTTTTGAGATATAATTAAAATACCAAATTACGTTTTTTTGCTCAAAATTATGAGGAAATCCTCGTAATTTTACGAGAATTTTACCTACCTCCTATTTTACGAGAAAATCACGAGATTTTTTGGAATCTTTACAAATTTTTCTTTGCTAGATTTTTAAATTGCGAATAACTTATTAATTAATCAAAATACAAGCAAAAGGACGTTAATTTGGTATTTTATTTATAACTCAAAAAATAATCGATGTAGAGCAAAATGGATGATTAATTTGTCATTCTTACCCCTGCGTAACCCCTTTAGCGGTTCCAGATCAAATTTTTCTTTGCTAGATTTTTAAATTGCGAATAACTTCTTAAATAAACAAATTACAAGCAAAAGGACGTTAATTTGGTATTTAAGTTATATCTTAAAAACTAATCGGGATAGAGACAAATGGATGATATTTTTATCATTATTACCCGTTCATAAGCCCTTCAGCGATCCCAGATTATTTTTTCTTCGTTAGATTTTTAAATTGCGAATAACTTCTTAAATAATCATAATACAAGCAAAAGGACGTTAATTTGGTATTTTAATTATAACTCAAAAAATAATCGATGTAGTGCAAAATGGATGATTTATTTGTCATTCTTACCCCTGCGTAACCCCTTTAGCGGTTCCAGATCAAATTTTTCTTTGCTAGATTTTTAAATTGCGAATAACTTCTTAAATAATCAAAATACAAGCAAAAGGACGTTAATTTGGTATTTAAGGTATATCTTAAAAACTAATCGGGATAGAGACAAATGGATGATATTTTTGTCACTTTCACCATTGCGTAACCCCTTTAGCGGTTCCAGATCAAATTTTTCTTTATTAGATTTTTAAATTGCGAATAACTTCTTAAATAATCAAAATACAAGCAAAAGGACGTTAATTTGGTATTTTAATTATATCTCAAAAAATAATCGATGTAGAGACAAATGAATGATATTTTTTATCATTATTACCCGTTCATAAGCCCTTCAGCGATCCCAGATTATTTTTTTTTCGTTAGATTTTTAAATTGCGAATAACTTCTTAAATAATCAAAATACAAGCAAAATGACGTTAATTTGGTATTTTAATTATATCTCAAAAAATAATCGATGTAGTGCAAAATGGATGATTTATTTGTCATTCTTACCCCTGCGTAACCCCTTTAGCGGTTCCAGATCAAATTTTTCTTTGCTAGATTTTTAAATTGCGAATAACTTCTTAAATAATCAAAATACAAGCAAAAGGACGTTAATTTGGTATTTAAGGTATATCTTGAAAACTAATCGGGATAGAGACAAATGGATGATATTTTTGTCACTTTCACCCCTGCGTTACCCCTTTAGCGGTTCCAGATCAAATTTTTCTTAGTTAGATTTTTAAATTGCGAATAACTTCTTAAATAATCAAAATACAAGCAAAAGGACGTTAATTTGGTATTTTAATTATATCTAAAAAAATAATGTAGAGCAAAATGGATGATATTTTAGTAATTTTCACCCCTGCGTAACCCCTTTAGCGGTTCTAGATAAAATTTTTCTTTTCTAGATTTTTAAATTGCAATAACTTCTTAAATAATTAAAATACAAGCAAAACAACGTTAATTAGGTATATAAATTATTTATTAAAAACTAATCGGGATGGAGAAAAATTGATGATATTTTTTATCATTTTGACATTAGATTAATTTAAAACATATTTTTCATTCAAATTCAACTTTTTTTTAAATTTTTTTGAAAAAATTTTTTTGAAAAAATCAACTTTTTTTAAAAATTAAAGTTTTTCAAAAAAACTAAATATTTTTTTGAAAAAATCAACTTAAAAAATTATTTTTTTTTAAAAACTCAGCTTTTTTTGAAAACTGAAGTTTTTTTTTTAAAAAATTTCCTTTTTTAAAAATATAACTTATTTAACATTTTTTTTTCTTTAATTAAACTTTTTTTTTAAAATTTCAACTTTTTTGAAAAATTAATTTTTTTTTGAAAAAATTAACTTTTTTTTGAAAAATTAAATTTTTTTGAAAAAATCAACTTTTTTTTTGAAAAAATCAACTTTTTTTGAAAAAATCAACTTTTTAGAAAAAATCAACTTTTTTTGAAGAAATCAACTTTTTTTGAAAAAATCATTTTTTTTTTGAAAAAATCATTTTTTTTGAAAAAATCATTTTTTTTTTAAAAAATCATTTTTTTGAAAAAAAAACAACTTTTTTTAAAAAATTAAAATTTTTAAAAAAACTAATTTTTTTCCTTGAAAAAATCAATTTTTTTAAAAAATTATTTTTTTTTTAAAAAAAGTTCTTTTGAAAAATTTTTGAAAAAATTTTACTTTTTTGAGAAATTTTGAAAAATTAAAATTTTTTAAAAAAATTTGATTTAATTTTAATTTTTTTGAAATATTAAAGTTTTTTGAAAATATCATATTTTTTTGATATATTTAACTTTTTTGAAATTTTTAACTTTTTATGACAAATTGGTTTTTTTTTTTGAAAAATTAGAGATTTTTGAGAAATTGTTTGTTCTAAATGGCTTGGTGTCCGAAAAAAAAAACAAAATCGTAAAATATTAAATTTTCCGTAAAAATTTTTTTCGGTGAGAATGAAGCTGAAATGCAGATGAAACTGGCTCATTTCGTGCGCCACTTTCATGTGCACGAAATATAAAAATCTCAAGCACATGAAACTGAAATATAAATGAAACTGAAATAATAAATGAAAATGAAATTCTTTTTTAAGTTTCATTCATTCAATTCTCAGTTGATTACTTCTTCTTTCACTGCACACACACAAGCAACGAAAAATGAAAACAATCGAATTTTTTCAAAGCACATAATATGAAATGAAAATAAAAACAAACATTATTCATTTTCAAAAAATGAATGAATGTGCCAAAATGAAAGCTTCTTTCGTGAGCAAATACGTACTTTGGTTGGTAACGATGGTAACAAAAGTCAGTTTGGTAGAAAGTCAGGATTCGGAGACCAGCGCAGAACTTTTAGTGCTCAATGAACTTAGATTTACTCCATATTTTGAGTTTTTACAGTATATCTTAGAAAGGAGAGGAGTGCCAATAAAAATCATAAATATTGTAAGTGTTATTAAATGGATTTTGTTGTAGAATACTTCACCGAGGCATGCTTTCTGAAACATTCGTTGTGGACCCTGGAGTAAGACAAGGATCCTGAGCACAATTTCTACAAATATGCAGAAAGTTTTCGCATCGAGAAAAATAGCACAAAAATGTAGACATTTAATATTTTACAGGGTGAGTACAATGATTGCTCTTGTTAAAAACATCGAATGAGGAAAAAAAATGCAAAGCTATTTTCTAAATCACTTTGTTAACTACAAGATGAATATAACGTTCTTTTATTTTTTTCGACGCCAAAACTTTTTCGCATAGTTACAGCAATCGGGTACTGAACGGTGTAATGAAAAGTACAAATCAGTGGGTGTGTTCTGTAATTTATGCGAAAAGTTTTCGCATCGAAAAGTATGAAACAAAAAATTCCATCGTTTCTCGATTCCGGAAAAAAGTTGTTTCTGTATATGCGAAAACGGCAGCATTTTTATTGGAATATTCCAAATCAGCTGTCAAAAAGGTAAATAAGGCGAAAAAACAAAAATTACAACGAAAAAAAACACAATTTCCGGGTTTTTTTAAACAGCACTCGTAACATTAGCAAACAATAATAAAATATTAAATTACCCGGCTAAAAATGTTGTATATTATCATATATGATATCATATATGAGACCATATACAGTATCATATATAGTATCAAATATGGTCTCATATATGACCATATTCCAAAATTGGCGCTTATATAAGACACGATCATATATGATCCAATATATGTGATCATATATTAGATCATATATTGAATCATATATTGGATAATATATTGAATCATATATGGGATCATATATGATGTTGTTTTCAATTTGTTTTACATTCTTTTTCATATTTTTTATTTTTTTTTTTTTTTTCATTTTAAACTATATGTAATAGATTATTATTTATATATTAACCAGAAATGCAAACGGTGTACATAAGTATAATTTAAAATTAAAAATATTTTTTTATTAATTTTGGTGTTTTCATATATTTTAATGAAACCCTTTAGTTTGATGATTTTCAGTTTTTAGTTACTATCGTTTGCATTTTTGGTGACCATATAAAAATAAATAATTTAAATTATAGATATGAGAATACATTTTGATAGTCAACAAAATAAATTGAACATAAAAGATCTTATATATCAAGTTTTTCAATTGATTTCAATTACGAAAGATGCGAACAAAGGGCTTATTAAAGGAACGTTGAGTTCCTTTGTGTTTTCTTGTTTTAGTGTTAATTCCGATTATCTTCAGACTTAGCGTTTTTGTTATGGTATAAGCCTCTTTATTACAATATTTATAGTCAAAATCTAAAAAAGGATATAAAATAATATTAATATTTAAGATATTTCTAGAATTTTTATTGTATTAAAGTATTACCTACGATAGCATTTGGTGCTAAAAGGTTAATGATAGCACGGATGTCATTTAACGAAGCAACCATCTACCTTTAAAGATTGGCTACATACATGATGGAGTGTATTTTGTTAAGACCATGGGATGCTTAAGCCCATTGGATGCTAAAGACTATGGAATGCTTTTTAAGGAAAGATATATTGTCTTTCAGAAATCCATCTGAAAAAATATTAAAAATTATTACACATTTCTTTTTTATTCCAGCAAAAGAACTTGCTACTACTAAATGCATGCATCAAAATTCATAGCAAGCAAATAATTACTTAAGACTTCGATTAAAAGCAATATATTCAGTAGTATGTATTTTATCTTGCTGGGTTATGTTTGTAAGAATATTTGAAGGATGGGGATAAAAACTATTTCTACTTACATCATGTTTGTAAGGATATTTGAAGGACAGGGATAATAACTATTTCTACTTACATCGGTGACAATGTGCCAGATTGTCACTTTCGCTTATAGACAGCTTTCTTGTAATTGTATAAAAACGTTGTCCTTCCCAAATCGTTATTAACCTTAAAACTGATCGTTCTTTTCATTTCGATTTGCTATGGCGATATTAAGCAATTTCAAAATAGTTTGTAGTGTTGGAACCGTAGTAATAACGTTATGGTCGTGCATATGCCCTCTGCTCTAAGTTAAGCGAGCTTAACGTACCTCCGCATGGTTAATTTTCTAGTAACTCGGCCTTCAAACTTCTTATACGTTCTTTCCATTTCCAATTTGCTACAAAAAGGGATTTCAAAATAATTTATAGTGTTGGAATCGTAGTGATAACATTTCTGGTGGTGAATATGTCTTCTCGAAGTTGACTGAGCTTAACGTTACACGGCCTCAAAACTGCTTATACGATCTATCATTTCCAATTTGTTATGGCGACATTAAGGGATTTCAAAATAGTTTGTAGTATTGCAATCGCAGTGAAAACATAATGGTGATGCATATGCCCTCTCCACAAAATTGCACGAGATTAACGAAGCTGCGTAGTTTAATTTTCTTCAACATTAAAGCACTTTATATTATTGTATTTGCGACATATGTTCTTACTCATTTTGAATATGATCTTATTTTGGAATAAAAAGTTCACGCTTATACTTGTTATGACGATGAACTGGAAAAAAATTATACATTGATTTTAAAATTCTAAATTCATTTAAAATTCTAATAAAAACTTACCTTTTCCATTTTCTTTATGTAAAAATAACTTTTTTAATCAGAATATTTTGCAACTAGGAAACAATATTTTTTTAATTATTGATACGAATCGGTATTAAGGTATAAATATGGTAATAAAATATAATTTCAATCGTACAAAACTTTTACTTTATAATTCCGGTTGATATTTTTATACACATGCACTAAAATTTAACATTTTATGATAACATATATGTTTCCATATATGATATCATATATGGGACATATTTTATATACGGCCACATATATGGGATCGTTTCTTGCATATATGGTCACATATATGTTTCCATATATTTCATATATGATCGTATAAAGATCTATATATAAGCATATATGAACAGACACATTTATTTTTAGCCGGGTAACTAAATGAAAATAATGTGTAGTATGTCATTAATAACACTGTGTGACGGTGAAAAAGTAACCTGGGTTTTGACCATCAATTTTACATAATTCGGGCATGCTGATTCCAATGGTCCAAGCCATTTTGAAATCTAAGGTACAGTTTTTTCGCAAAACGTCTTTAAAGTTTTTCACGTCCCCGTGAAGTTTTTTGAATAAAAAATATTTTGTGTGCGAAAAAGTCAGTCGTTTATAGTTGAAATTAAAGGATTATATCTGTAACTACATTTTAAATACAAATTCCGCTACTAAAACTTTAAAACTTTAACAGTGTTTCGCGTTTTATCCCATTTTTTCTCATTTTTTAGCATTTTCGCGATTTTAAATGCCTAAATAAATTCCGACCTAAACAACCGTTTCAGCTTAGTATATTTGCACCAAAGAAAATATAATCCCATTAAAATATTTTTCATTTATCAATCGCATAGCACTAAAATTGCGCGATTTGTCAAAATTTCTCTATGACAGCATCACTTTCCAACAGGACCACAAGGTCCAGATTTTGATATATTGTGTAAAAACCTCAAAAAAGTATTAGTGCCAAATTTCAAACAAAAATGTTTTCATCTTAAAAAGTTTTAATAAAAAAACATTTATTTCGCCCTACTAAATTATATTAAACAAGTGTTTTATTTAAATTAGTAGTATTTAGTACAATGTTTTCCTTTTGTTTTTGTAATTAAAATTTAATAATTTAATTTAGTAAGGTGAAATAAAAGTTTTTCTACAATAACTTTTGAAGTTGAAAACATTTTTGTTTGAAATTTGACACAATTACTTTTTTGAGGATTTAACATAATATGTCAAAAGCTAGACCTTGTGGTCATCTTGGAAAGTGATGCAGTCATAGAGAGATTTTGACTAATCGCTCATTTTTGGAGTGATGCGCTTGATAGTTGAAACGTATTTTCATAGACATATATCCCATTTGGTGCATTTAAACTAATCTGAAGCGGTTGTTTAGGTCGGTATTTACTTAAGCATTTAAAATCGCGAAAATGCTAAAAAATTGGAAAAACGGGATAAAACGCGAAATATTACTTGAATTTCAAACATTTGATAGCGGATATGGTACTTAAAATTTAGCTACAGTTACAGTCCTTCAATTTCAATTGCAAAAGAGGGACTTTTTTGCATACAAAAACTTTTTTATTTCAAAAAGTTCACGGGGACGTGAAAATCTTTGAAGACATTTCGCGAAAAAACTGTACCTTAGATTTAAAAATGGTTTGCACCATTGGATTCAGCATGTCCGAAATATATAAAATTGATGGTCAAATGTCAGCAGGGTTGGAAAAAGCTCGAGAGCGAGCCAAAACGAGCCGCTCAAAACATAAAAGGCTCGCAGCCAATATGAAACGAGCTGCTCAAAATTAAAAAAGCTCGTTGAAAAAATAAAACGAGCTTTTTGAAAATTGAAAGGCTCGCCGACGAGCTGCTTTTAAAATAAAGGCTCTCAAGCTTTAAAAAAGAGCTGGCTCAATATTTCAGGCTCGCAGCCAATATTTAGCTCGCTCCTGTACATTATTTTTAGTATAATGAAACTATGCTTTTTAAATTTTATTACACTATTTCATTTGTATTTCACAAATTTGTAATTTTTATTCTTAAATAATGTAAAAAACATGTTTACACAATTTCCCATAGCTTTTCTGAATTTAAGAAAAATATTTTACACCATTTCCACACACGTTACAAAAAACGTCAACTACAGCATTTCCAATCGTATTTATGAAATAAAGTGAAAAATAGATACACCATTTCCAAAAAAAATCCTTGAATTTTAAAAGCATTATTTATGAAAAATAATTTACACCATTTCCAAAAGCATTTTTTTGTTTTATTTTTTTATGGATTTGGGTTTACCCCATTTCCAGTTTTATTCTATAGATATGGGGAAAGTAGTTGCTTACACCATTTCCAATATAATTCAAATAAATTTTTATTGCTTTTTTATTTTATGCAAAATTGAAACTACACCTTTTCCTTTTGGCATGCAAAAGTACTGATTGGAAATAAATTACACCATTTCCATTCAAACTTTAATATAGTTACATTATTTCAAATAAATTTTAGTTAATCACAAAAAAAACTCAAATACACCATTTTATGATTATTTAAAATTATTTATGATAAATAATTTACACCATTTCCAAATAAATTTTTTTGTTTTATTTTTTTTATGGATTTGGGTTTAGCCCATTTCCAGCATTTTCAGTTTTATTCTATGGATATGGGTAAAATAGTTGCTTACACCATTTCCAATCTACTTCAAATAAATTTGTACTGCTTTTTTATTTTATGCAAAATTGAAACTACACCTTTTTCTTTTGGCATGCAAAAATACTGATTGGGAATAAATTACACCATTTCCATTCAAAATTTAAAAATTTAATAAAGTAAAATTATTTCAAATAAATTTTAGTTTATTACAATAAAACAAACTCTACACCATTTCCAATTAAATTTCTTAAATTAAGTAATGTAAACAAAATATAAATTTTTATGTGGTATTTTTAATTTTAAAATATGTGTTACTGTATATTAGAGATTAAAAAATATTTACACAATTTACATTGAAAATTTAAATTGAAATTAATGAATTCGCGATACGTTTTCAATTAAGTTTTTCGAAGTTAAAAGAATAATTTTGCTATACCATTGACACATACATTTCAAAAATTTTTATAATTTTAATAACAGCATTTCCCTCATAATTTGTAGAATTTAGGAAAATATCGATAGCACCGTTTCCAATCTTATTCACCAATATTTTAATTGCTTTCTAAACTTATATGACAAAGTAAAATTACACCTTTTCCACTTGTTCGGTAAAATACTGCCAATAATTAAATTACACCATTTCCATTCGTATTTGAAAAATTCAATAAAGTTAACTGATTTCAATTTAACTTCAGTAACAAAGCTTTAGATTTCAATTAAATAATTTCCAATTAGTTAAGTTACACCATTTCCAATCAGAAATAACGTAATCCAAAATAGGAATTTTCAAACTGAATTTTTTTTTAACACAAAAAAAGTTTAATGGTAAAAAAAAAATTAGAAATAATTTTTACAATTTCCATTGAAAATGTCAAACTTAAATAAAAGTATATTGATTTTAAAAATTAAATGCAAAATACACGATTTTTGTTTGAATTAAATAAATGAATAAAGACACCGTTTCAAATAAAATTCTTAACATTTTTACTTAGACCGTTTGCAACTGTTTTTTAAAAGTATGTTAAACCCGTTTCCAATTCATTTTCAGAAAAAAGTAAACAATCATATCAACACCATTTCCAATATTATTGAATAAAAATAAAGCACTTAAAACACAATCTTCCAATTGCAAAATGTGTAATTGAAAATTTAATAAATTTTATTTGAATTTTTTTAATTATGTGAACTTTATGTTAGGAATTTTTTGTTGAAATATTGTTACTACATTATTTGCTTTTTCTTAATCCAACAGTAGATGCTATATTTTGATTCCTTAAATTTATATTGTGGCAATTATATTGGATATGGTTTTTAAAATCCAATCGGAATTGGAATTTAATTGAAAATGCTGTATTTAGGTTAATTTGATATTTTTTGGCAAAGTAGATTGGAAATGGTGTAAACACTGTTTTTTAAAATCTAATCGGAAACAGTTAAAAAAAAATTGTGAAATTTTGTTGGAGTTAATACATTTTACTGCAATACAAATTTTTGGTTTAAATAAGTATCACTACTCTAATAAAAATTACATAATATTTAATTTTAAGTTAATCCATTAAATCTATTGGAAATGGTGTAGGTTCTTGTTTTAGTTTATGAAAAACATTTGGAAATGATGATGCCATAAATATCCTGACATAAGAAAAAAAAATCTTTCAAAAAAAGTAATTATTTCACGTAAAGCTCGCAAAAGAGCTGGCAAATTACGCTGGCTCGTTTCGTATTTTTAAAAAGAGCCTTGAAAATATATGGGCTCGTTTGGCTTGTTTTGAAAAATGAAGATATTTTATTTTTTTATAAAAAAACTATAAATAAAATAATGCGACGCAAAATAAAAATACAGTAAAAAGACTTAAAAAATATTTCTTTAATTATATCATTGTTCTGAATTACACCATTTCCGACGATTCTTATTAAATTAAAAATGTGTTTTACACCATTTGAAACAGCGTTTTTAGTTTTATTTTTTTATGGATTTGTGGAAAAAAGTTGTTTACACCATTTCCAAAAGCAAAAATACTCCTTGGAATTAAATTACACCATTTCCATTCAAAATTGAAAAATTGGTTTATGTAAAATTGCTTCAACTTAATTATAGTTAATTACAAAAAAAAAAAATAGGTCTAAAACACCATTTCCAATTAAATTGCATAAATAAAGTAATCTAATTCAAACATTTATTTATATATTGCATTTTCAATAGAAATAAGTGATTGCTTTGTATTTGAGATTCCAAAAAATATTTACACTATTTCCATTAAAAATTTTGAAATTAATAAATACGCCATTCGTTTTCAGTTAAGTTAACGAAGTTCCATCTCAGTCCAGCTTGATTTATATTATTAATGAAAAAATCAATTACACCGTTTCCAATCTAATCCAACAACATTTAAATTGCTCTTATAAATTTGTTCGAAAAATTAAAGTTGCACCAATTAAAGTTACTGCTAAGAATTTTATTACACCATTTCCATTCATATTTGAAAAACTGAATTAAGCTAACTTTTTTGAACTTAGTTGGAGTAAATAACTTATAAAGAAAAATTGTTGTGTTTTTTCAATAAATGAATGCAACTTACACCAGTTTTAGTTAAATTTAAAAAAAATGGATTTTGGCATACATATTTACACAGTTTCACAAAATTTTTACTTATACTATTTCCACTTGTGTTTTATAAGAATGTTAAATATTTACACCGTTTTACAGAATTTTGACTTACACCATTTACAATTGCTTTTAAAAGTATGTTAGTACCGTTTCCAATTTAACTAAAACTGGTGTAAGTTGCATTCATTTATTGAAAAAACACAACAATTTTTCTTTATAAGTTATTTACTCCAACTAAGTTCAAAAAAGTTAGCTTAATTCAGTTTTTCAAATATGAATGGAAATGGTGTAATAAAATTCTTAGCAGTAACTTTAATTGGTGCAACTTTAATTTTTCGAACAAAAAAAAAAGCAATTTAAATGTTGTTGGATTAGATTGGAAACGGTGTAATTGATTTTTTCATTAATAATATAAATCAAGCTGGACTGAGATGGAACTTCGTTAACTTAACTGAAAACGAATGGCGTATTTATTAATTTCAAAATTTTTAATGGAAATAGTGTAAATATTTTTTGGAATCTCAAATACAAAGCAATCACTTATTTCTATTGAAAATGCAATATATAAATAAATGTTTGAATTAGATTACTTTATTTATGCAATTTAATTGGAAATGGTGTTTTAGACCTATTTTTTTTTTGTAATTAACTATAATTAAGTTGAAGCAATTTTACATAAACCAATTTTTCAATTTTGAATGGAAATGGTGTAATTTAATTCCAAGGAGTATTTTTGCTTTTGGAAATGGTGTAAACAACTTTTTTCCACAAATCCATAAAAAAATAAAACTAAAAACGCTGTTTCAAATGGTGTAAAACACATTTTTAATTTAATAAGAATCGTCGGAAATGGTGTAATTCAGAACAATGATATAATTAAAGAAATATTTTTTAAGTCTTTTTACTGTATTTTTATTTTGCGTCGCATTATTTTATTTATAGTTTTTTTATAAAAAAATAAAATATCTTCATTTTTCAAAACAAGCCAAACGAGCCCATATATTTTCAAGGCTCTTTTTAAAAATACGAAACGAGCCAGCGTAATTTGCCAGCTCTTTTGCGAGCTTTACGTGAAATAATTACTTTTTTTGAAAGATTTTTTTTTCTTATGTCAGGATATTTATGTCATCATCATTTCCAAATGTTTTTCATAAACTAAAACAAGAACCTACACCATTTCCAATAGATTTAATGGATTAACATAAAATTAAATATTATGTAATTTTTATTAGAGTAGTGAAACTTATTTAAACCAAAAATTTGTATTGCAGTAAAATGTATTAACTCCAACAAAATTTCACAATTTTTTTTTAACTGTTTCCGATTAGATTTTAAAAAACAGTGTTTACACCATTTCCAATCTACTTTGCCAAAAAATATCAAATTAACCTAAATACAGCATTTTCAATTAAATTCCAATTCCGATTGGATTTTAAAAACCATATCCAATATAATTGCCACAATATAAATTTAAGGAATCAAAATATAGCATCTACTGTTGGATTAAGAAAAAGCAAATAATGTAGTAACAATATTTCAACAAAAAATTCCTGACATAAAGTTCACATAATTAAAAAAATTCAAATAAAGTTTATGAAATTTTCAATTACACATTTTGCAATTGGAAGATTGTGTTTTAAGTGCTTTATTTTTATTCAATAATATTGGAAATGGTGTTGATATGATTGTTTACTTTTTTCTGAAAATGAATTGGAAACGGGTTTAACATACTTTTAAAAAACAGTTGCAAACGGTCTAAGTAAAAATGTTAAGAATTTTATTTGAAACGGTGTCTTTATTCATTTATTTAATTCAAACAAAAATCTTGTATTTTGCATTTAATTTTTAAAATCAATATACTTTTATTTAAGTTTGACATTTTCAATGGAAATGGTAAAAATTATTTCTAATTTTTTTTTATCATTAAACTTTTTTTGTGTTAAAAAAAAATTCAATTTGAAAATTCCTATTTTGGATTACGTTATTTCTGATTGGAAATGGTGTAACTTAACTAATTGGAAATTATTTAATTGAAATCTAAAGCTTTGTTACTGAAGTTAAATTGAAATCAGTTAACTTTATTAAATTTTTCAAATACGAATGGAAATGGTGTAATTTAATTATTGGCAGTATTTTACTGAACAAGTGGAAAAGGTGTAATTTTACTTTTTCATATAAGTTTAGAAAAGCAATTAAAATATTGGTGAATAAGATTGAAAACGGTGTTATCGATATTTTCCTAAATTCTACAAATTATGAGGGAAATGCTGTTAATAAAATTATAAAAATTTTTGAAATGTATGTGTCAATGGTATAGCAAAATTATTCCTTTAACTTCGAAAAACTTAATTGAAAACGTATCGCGAATTCATTAATTTCACAATTTTCAATGTAAATTGTGTAAATATTTTTTAATCTCTAATATACAGTAACACATATTTTAAAATTAAAAATACCACATAAAAATTAACATTTTGTTTACATTACTTAATTTAAGAAATTTAATTGGAAATGGTGTATTTGAGTTTGTTTTATTGTAATAAACTAAAATTTATTTGAAATAATTTTACTTTATTAAATTTTTAAATTTTGAATGGAAATGGTGTAATTTATTCCCAATCAGTATTTTTGCATGCCAAAAGGAAAAGGCGTAGTTTCAATTTTGCATAAAATCAAAAAGCAATACAAATATATTTGAATTAGATTGGAAATGGTGTAAGCAACTATTTTTCCCATATCCTTAGAATAAAACTGAGAATTCTGGAAATGGGATAAACCCAAATCCATAAAAAATAAAACAAAAAAAAAATGCTTTTGGAAATGGTGTAAATTATTTATCATAAATAATTTTAAATAATCATAAAATGGTGTATTTGAGTTTTTTTTTGTGATTAACTAAAATTTATTTGAAATAATGTAACTTTATTAAATTTTTAGATTTTGAATGGAAATGGTGTAATTTATTCCCAATCAGTATTTTTGCATGCCAAAAGGAAAAGGTGTAGTTTCAATTTTGCATAAAATAAAAAAGCAACAAAAATTTATTTGAATTAGATTGGAAATGGTGTAAGCAACTATTTTCCCCATATCCATAGAATAAAACTGAGAATTCTGGAAATGGGGTAAACCCAAATCCATAAAAAAATAAATCAAAAAAATGTTTTTGGAAATGGTGTAAATTATTTATCATAAATAATTTTAAATAATCATAAAATGGTGTATTTGGGTTTTTTTTGTGATTAACTAAAATTTGTTTGAAATAATGTAACTTTATTAAATTTTTAAGTTTTAAATGGAAATGGTGTAATTTATTCCCAAGCAGTATTTTTGCATGCCAAAAGGAAAAGGTGTAGTTTAAATTTTTCATAAAATAAAAAAGCAATGAAAATTTGTTTGAATTACATTGGAAATGGTGTAAGCAACTTTTTTCACCATATCCATAGAATAAAACTGAAAATGCTGGAATTGGGGTAAACAATTATTTTACCCAAATTCATAAAAAAAAAAATTAAACAAAAAAATGCTTTTGGAAATGGTGTAAATTATTTATCATAGTTTCAGAAATTTAAAGGAAATGGTGTCGCAATTTTTTTCACATAGTTTCAGAAACTTATATGGAAACGATTTAAATATTGTATTTTTGTTAATTTCTATTACTTAACAGGAAATGGTTTTGATCATAATAATTTCTTCAATTTAATTGGAAACTATAGGAAGCGAGCTAAAAAGAGCCACTTTTTAACCATAAGTAACGACAACAAGCGAGCCATACATTAGCTGGCTAGCTCAAAAAAAGAGCCAGCTTTTTTTGCTGGCTCGTTTCGTTTGCATAGAGCGAGCTAAAAAAATTGGGCTGGCTCTTTTTAAAAAACGAGCGAGCCAAAATTTTTAAGCTCGCTCGTTTTAAAAATCGAGCGAGCCGAAATTTTTTTGGCTCGCTCGTTGGATAGAGCGAGAGCTGAGCGAGCGAGCTTTTTCCATCCCTGAATGTCAGGTTACTTTTAACATCCAAGATTTTGTCACGCTGTGTAATATTAGTTGATGGTATTTTCTTGAAAAAATTATTGTTTTTTATTTTACACTAGCTGGCCCGGTCCGCGTTGCTGGCCCAAATATAAGATAAGTATTATATTTCATCTCGCTTCAAATACATAGTCCTGCAAAAAAAAATAATGAATTTCTTGGCTTAGAAAAATTTGTGGACGTAGTTTTAAAGACCCGATTAGTCAGATAATCATCTTCAAATTATATTTTAGGAATTAAAAAAAAATTACCATATCTTCGACTTTGCGAACTGTTCAAAATTTTTCTTTCCGAACAATTATATGGACTATTACGATCATTTAAAAAAAAATAGCCAAATCGGTCCAGGCTTTCTCAAGTCCTGCAAATTTTAAGCATATTCAAAAATGTTGGCTTTGAAGTGGGGGAGGACAATAAGTATTTCCGTAAAATCCTTACTTGGACTATAATGATCATTAAAGAAATAAATTACCAAAACATGCCAGTCGTTTTCTCCGTAAAAACCTTAGTTGTACTATCACGAACGTCAACAAATACTACTTATATCCAAATCGGCCATGTCGTTCTACTATTTTAGATATATTGAAATAAAAGTGGGCGTGAACATTTTTTTCCCGTTTAAACCAAAGTTGGACTATGACAAACATTAAAAAAATAAAATTTAGTCAAATCGATCAAAGGAGGCGTAAAAGTATGCATGTTTAATTTTTTTGAAAAAACCTGAAACGAACATTAAAAAAAAATATTATCCAAATCGATCAGTTCTCAAGTGATGCGATTACGAACGAACTATGGATATTTGATTTTAATTTATATTTTATTATTCTATATTTTATTATACCCAACACCACTCTGTGTAACAGGGTATAATGAGTTTGAGCTGATGTTTGTAACTACCCGAAATATTGGTCCTAGACCTACCTTGAAGTATACCGATCGACTCAGAATTACTTTTTGAGTCGATTTAGCGATGTCCGTCCGTCCATCCATCCGTCTGTCCATCTATCGGTTTAAGCACGATACAGGTCCCAATTTTCAATCAATTGACTTGAAATTTGAAACTAAAGCGTCTTTCGAGCCAAGGACAAAGCCTATTGAAATTAGAAAAAAATCGGTCCATGTTAAGACCTAGCCCCCATACAAACGCCCCCTTTGGATTAGGCTTAAATGACTCTAATAACCGTATTATAATAGATATCGCTTTGAAATTTAACAGGTAATTTTATATGCACGAATCATCATTCCAAATTTCAAAGGAATCGGGTCAGTCCTTCCCGAAGTCCCCATACAAACCACCCTCCCGATATTAAAATAATTTCCTCAAAATTCATAAAAAGGGAAATATCTTATAAACATTTTATTTTTGGGTGTTAAACGTGTACTTTATTAACCTAATCACATCGGAATATAATTGGACAATTTTTGGACTTAGTCCCCCATAAGGGGATTAGTTATTCAGTTAAATCGGTCTATTGGCAAAAAAATAAACCAATTCCACTTAAATTTGATCTGTGTGAGTTTTCTACACTAAATAAAGATCTAACAAAAGATCATAGATGGGAATTTTTCATTACCATTGAAATTTAGTTACCATTGGTTGGTATCAATGGTAATGAAAAAATTTTCATTACCATTTAATGGTAATTAAATTTTTTTAATTGAAAAAATAATTACTAATGGTAATGAAATGCACCAATTGTTGAAAAACGCCAATTATAATTGGTTTCAAAACCATTGGTTTGCACATTTTTGTTTTTTTGAAAAGTTAAAAATTCAAACATCAAAGTATGTTTTTACAAAAAAAATATGAAAATGTTAAAGACAAAAAACACAACGCAAATAAAAATTTCAAATATTGTGTTATACAAAGGCAATCAACGTGTGTTTGGTTTATAAAATGTGAAAAACTAAAACACCATATAACAAAAAACAACGAATATTTTCAAATATTAACGATTTTGACAATATTGTGACGACTTTTACTAATGGTAATTATTTTTTTTAAGTGATGCCATACCAATGGTAATTATTTTTTTTTTAATTTTCATTAGTAATTAAATTGATAAATAATTTAATTGGTACAATTGATACAACCAATGGTAATGAAAAAAATTTCATTACCATTGACATCAATTAAATGGTAATTAAACCATCAATTAATTGGTCCCTTTAATTAATTAGTCCCAACTATGCAAAAGATAGATCCAATCGGTCCATGTTTGGACTTGGGATCCTTTTTCCGGAAAACATTGGTGTAGGGTATCATATGGTCGGTCTTGACCGACTATAACTTTCTTACTTGTTTTTCTATAGAGCATATTTTTTTCTTAACGTAAAAACATCATTTAAATTTACCCAACTCGGTCCATCCATTGAAAAGTGGGCGTAGAAATGGAAAATTGTTCTTTCCGAAAAACCTCAGTTGGACTATGACGAACATTAAAAATTAGACAAATTGATCCAGCCATTCCATGATTGAAAATATATATATCGGGAAAAGTGAGCGTAAAAATTGGCGTTGACAATTGTTCTTTCCTTAAAAATCTTTTGCGGACTATAACCAAATCAGTCTAGCCGTTATAGTTCTTTCAATATATTGAAAAAAGTGTGCGTGGGAAATTTTACTATCCGTAAAAACCTTAGTTGAATTATGCCTAACATTTTCAACAAAAATTAGCCAAATTTGGCGTGTTCAATTTCTTTATTCGTAAAAACCAACGTTGGAATATCATGAAAATTCATTAAAAAATTTGTCAAATCGGTCCAGCCATTCTCAGATTTTAGATAAATTGAAAAAGTGGGCGTAAAAGTAGGCGTGGTCGATTTTTCTTTCATTAAAAACTTAAATTGGATAACTATAAACATTTAAACAAAAAATTACCATGATCGGTGCAGCCGTTTTCCGATTTTAGATTAATCGAAAAAAGTGGGCGTAAAAGTGAGCGTGGTCAATTTTTCTTTACGTAAAAACCTAAGTTGGACTATGACGAACATTTCAAAGAAAAAATCATCGAAATCGGTTCAGCCGTTCTCAACTGATGCTGTTACCAACGAACGACAATTGATTTTTATTTATATAGATAACTCAAAAGTTGTTTAATTTACGAAATATCGCACCATTTTTAAATATGAGTGATTTTGACACTTCAACTTCAAAAGGTTTCGATCAATTGGTTTACAGAAACAGTTTTTCTCGCATCTTTCCAATAATTAAAAAAAAAATCATAATTGACAGAAAGTTTCCGCATAACAAAATTACAGAAACAGTGGAATGCGAAAAGTCAGGGTTTGTGCCGATTCACGATGTTTTTGTTTCGTTTTTCATGTTCCATGTGAGAAATCTTTCGATTCGAGAGTTATAGAACACCGCTACAGGGTAAGAAAGGAATCCAATTGTACCCATTTACACACACCGAAGACATCGAATATGCTGACGATATATATCATGAAATTTTTTTTAAATTTCAACTCAGTGAAACTGAAATAAATGTTTAAAAAAACCGGCATTTTTGGTATTTATGAAAACTGTAATTGCAGTTGTGTAAACAAGACCTTGAACCATCACTGAGCAATGTTTAAGGATTACCCCACTTTATCCGTAAAAGTTACAGAGGGTTAAAGTTGAAAAATCGATAAAAATGGCTTGAAATAATCCATAGTTTTTACCTTCTTTCGCTTTTTTTTAAGTTCTGCTTATATTTCAATCTTTTCCGGCATAACACAAAGTCAGTACATATAAGAGATTATTTTAATGTTAGGTTGATAGATGCTTCATCGCTTGGTAAGAAGTTATAAGACGGTTAAGTTTTAAAACCAAAGATAAAGAGTTTTTAAATTTTCGAGGTTTTTTGATCAGGGATTTCGGCCCCTTCTATAAAATGAAAAAAAAAATGAACTAGAGTTGGTAGCTGTTGTAATTCATAACATTTTGGAATTAATCCCGTTAATGTGCCACAAATAGTTAAGGAGTTTCAGCAGATCAAAATTCGAAAGAAAAAACGTAATTTTTCTAAAATACCAGTTTTTCGCGAGGCACATTCGCGGTTTCATTCGAAATTTGGTGGACTCTTGCGTAAACCGAGTTTTTTTTGGAGTTTACATAAAAAAATCACTGGCGGGTTTATAAAAAATAAATTGCAAAAATTTTACGGCATTTTTGAAAATTGTGCGAAATTTGCAAATCTGTTTCCAATTTTTTTTAGTAGCAATTAATGCATAATGTTCATTTTAATACACTAAAAGACGTGCCTTAACGAGTAGAACTGATTTGCTTTTTGACTTTTTACTTTAAGCCATTCTGAGCGGAAAGCGCGATGATTTTATCTAAACCTGTTTTGATCTGGCACATCCAAGGCTTTACACGAAATCGGATGAAATTTTTTTTAAATGAAAGCCCACTTGATGTGTCATCATAAAATCAGAGGCGGGTTAAAAAATTTTGATGATTATAGATTTTTTGGACCATATTAAATTTTCTTGTTATAAAAAAGCATCACCGATTTTTTTAAACACTGGTACAATGAAACGATTTTCCGTGATTTTTTTTCAGTAATACCAACGCGCGTTGCCTAAATATGTTATTATATGTTATAAATTGTGAAACTTTTCTTTTACCGCGAATTAATCGCGATTTTAGGTACTTAGATATTTTTTTTTTAAATCGTTTGGTCATTAAAGGGTTAAATTTATATCATATATTTTAGAAGAAATGATATATCCTGGCATGTTTTAATTTTATTTAAAATATTTTTAAGATTTTTTAAAACCGCTAAATCTTAAAACCGCCATAACTTTTGACCCCCTTGCGCGATTTAATTGACGCGAACGAATTTCTTATTCTTAAATAGCTTCTAATATTTATGCCAACTTTCATGGATGTGCCATCAAAACAAAAATCACATATTTTTTACCACAAAATTTAAGTCTTAGACGGAACTCCTCATATACGTTTGATTTTGTTTTAGGCAATGCGCGTTGGTATTACTGAAAAAAAAAAACACGGAAAATCGTATCATTGTACCAGTAGTTTAAAAAAAATCGCTGATGCTTTTTTATAACAAGAAAATTTAATATGGTCCAAAAATCTATAATCATCAACATTTTTTAACCCGCCTCTGATTTTATGATGACACATCAAATGGGCTTTCATTTAAAAAAAATTTCATCCGATTTCGTGTAAAGCCTTGGATGTGCCAGATCAAAACAGGTTTAGATAAAATCATCGCGCTTTCCGCTCAAAATGACTTAAAGTAAAAAAGTCAAAAAGCAAACCAGTTCAACTCGTTAAGGCACGTCTTTTGGTGTATTAAAATGAACAATTTCGCACAATTTTCAAAAATGCCATAAAATTTTTGCAATTTATTTTTTATAAACCCGCCAGTGGTTTTTTTATGTAAACTCACAAAAAACTCGGTTTACGCAAGAGTCCACCAAATTTCGAATGAAACCGCGAATGTGCCTCGCAAAAAACTGGTATTTTAAAAAAATTAAGTTTTTTCTTTCGAACTTTGATCTGGTGAAACTCCTTAACTATTCGTGGCACATTAACGGGATTAATTCCGAAATGTTAAGAACTACAACAGCTACCAACTCTAGTTCAACTTTTTTCATTTTATAGAGGGGACCGAAATCCCTGATCAAAAAACCTCGAAAATTTAAAAACTCTTAATTTTTGGTTTCAAAACTTAACCGTCTTATAACTTCCTACCAAGCGATGAAGCATCTATCAAACCAACATTAAAATAATCTCTTATATGTACTGACTTTGTGTTATGCCGGAAAAGATTGAAATATAAGGAGAACTTAAAAAAAAGGAAAAGAAGTTAAAAACTATGGATTATTTCAAGCCATTTTTTATCGATTTTTCAACTTTAACCCTCTGTAACTTTTACGGATAAAGTGGGGTAATCCTTAAACATTGCTCAGTGATGGTTCAAGGTCTTGTTTACACAACTGCATTTACAGTTTTTCTTAATTCTATAATTTATTTGACGCGAAAATATAATAATCACATGATCAATTATTTTTATATATTCTTTCTATTTATTTACAACTCATTTTTGAATAATTCAACCTAACCGAGAACTTGTAACAATGACCGTCGTCTCGTTGTAGCGAAAAAAAACAAGGGATCTGGTGGGAATCGAACCCACGACCCCACGTTCAAAGGCTAGCACGCTACCAACTAGCCTACGGGGGCTAGTTGGTTTGAATTAAAGTATTTATCAGTAATAATAAAATATCCCACTATGTAGAAAAATGGGGAGTGCTTTAAAAAACACAGCTAATATCTTGTGTCATACTCGTTTGTTTTGTAAACAGTTGCAGACATCTGAGCAGAGTAAAAATCATCATTGCCATTGGCATAATAACAAATTGACATTTTATTGATTGCAAAATAATATTTTTATAGTTATAATAACTATGTATCCATATACATTTTAAGAACTCACACATTCTTATGCATGTTTGTATGTGAACGAATAAATTGTAGGAAGGCTGTTTAAACATTTTTGACCACAAAATAATCTTGTAAGGATTGCAGTGTTGACTACCCATGACTTCCATTGTCTAGTATTTTAAAGAATTGTCCAAACACAGAAAAAATTAAAAAAAATATTTGAGGAAACATTTAATACTATTGAGTAAAAAATTACACAACTTTGCACAAGTAAACGATTTAACAGTATTGAGTAAATTTTTAATACAAATTTATTAAATGTTTGAACAAAAATTTGAGTACATTTTTAATTGACACAATTAAATATTTACTCAAAATGCATCTATTAATTTTTTAAAAATAACTCCCAAATGAAATAACTCCCCAAAATAAAATGCAATAACTCCTTAATTTTTTCCATACGACTTGGGACTTACCTCATTATGAAATAAGTCCCAGTGCGTAGGGATTTATTTCACAATATTTGTTGGAAGTTATTTCATTATGAAAGAACTCCCAAATGAAATAACTCCCACAGATATTATTTTGGGAGTTATTTCATTTCGTTTTTAGCATTGGGAGTTATTTCATTAATGTTCGGACTTATTTCATTTCAAATAAAATATCATGAAAAATTATTTCCATTCTGTGCAATTTATTATTATACCCTCCAACGGTACTGCGCAATAACTCCCAAATGAAATAAGTCCCAATGAAATAATTCTCAATGAAATAAGTTCCAAGAAAAATGAATTAACTCCACACTTTAAAAAATGAAATAACTCCCAAAGAAAAAATTAAATATGTCCCAATATTTGGGAGTTATTTAAAATCAAAATAATAACTCCAAAAAAAAATGAAAGAACTCCCAATGAAAAAAGTGCCAAAGAAAATAAAATAAGTTCCCATTGTTTTTTTGTAATAAAGGTTTTCTGTATAGCCGGCATTCGGCCGGGCTTACATACTCCATGCATTAAACCCACCCTCTCTGCAAACCAAAGCTCCTTTGGTTATCAGGCCTTTTTGAGGCATAACAAACTTGATAGCGTAAAGGCCTGCTACCCTAGAAAACTTTACATTGCGGAGAGGGTGGGTTTAATGCATGGATTTTGTAATTCCTAAGCCCGGCCGAAGGCCGGCTACGCAGAAAAAAATTTATGCAAAAAAAAAACAATTGCACAAAGGTGTATATTGTTTTCAATTAAAATGAAATAAGTCCCACCATTGATGAAATAACTCCCAATGCTTAACAAGAAATGAAATAACTCCCAATCTATTTTTTGTTGGGTTTTTTTTTTCATTTGGAAGTTATTTCATAATGAAATAAATCACAACAAAATTTGTGCAATAAGTCCCACTACACTGGGACTAATTTCATAATAAAATAAGTCCCAAATCATCATTGGCGTAGGAAGCCAACATTTCTGGGGGGGGGGGCTAAAGCCCCCCTAGTTTTTTTTTAATTTGTTGTTGTTTATTTTTTTAATAGAAAAACCCAGACCTATTCCTGAAGCGTTCCCTTTAACATGCGTCTAGGTGTCCTAGAAACGAATGCCCCCCGAAAGCGGTTAAAAATTCATTTATTTTTTTTTTAATTTTGATTCTGTAGATTTTTCGGAAATTTAGAACTCCTATATATGTTTTGAGAATGAAAGATTTTTAATGTTTTTCCTATAATAAAATCATTAGATTACTATGATTTATTTCAAGAAAATGTTCTGATGATTGCAAAAGTTGATGATTATAAGTCAAAATTCTCAGATTCTTTCATTCAATAACTTTTATCTATAAAAAACCCCCCATAGAATTTAGAAACTTTTTTAAATCAAAGAAGTTAAAATGTTTTCCTGAAGGTAAAACCCTAAGATTCGGTAAAGATTTTATTACTGACAAAAACATCAGATTCATATAAAAACTTTTTTCAATAATTCAGACTATTTTTCAATGGGAAAAACTTTTAGATCTTATATAATAATCATTACGAGTCCATAAGACTCATTGAATAATCATAACGAGTCCTAAAGACTCATTACATATTATTATTATTTATTGTTGCAAAAATTAATGAAATCATTAAATTATTAAAAAAAAAAAAAATTGTGAATGATTAAAGTTCTGGGGGGGGGGGCTAAAATTATTATAAGCTAAGCCCCCCCAGACAGGGCTATCTACGCCTATGCAAATCATATTTAAAATTTTTGGGAGTTGTTTCATTTTTTTTTTGGGAGTTGTTTCATTTGGGAGTTAGTGCGCAGTACCCCCTCCAACTACAGTATGGGGGTATACTCTCTTTGTCATTCCGTGTGTAACGCATCGAAATATCGGTCTAGGACCACAAAAAGTATATAAATTATTGATCAGTGATCGATTCTAAGACATTCTAGCGATGTCCGTCTGTCCGTCCGTCAGTCTGTGGAAGACACGATACAGTCCAAAATAAAAGTGCTTGACGCCTGAAATTTGGCACATGTTTGTCTTATGTTCGTAGGCTGGTTATGTTCGGAGATGGGTAAAATCGGACCAGGGGGAAAAAGTTCCCCCTTGACGAAGTAAACCAACCCATGAAAAAAGGTAACTTTTTGTAGGTTTTTTTGTATTTTTGTTAAACAAATGAAACATTTTTATGCTTGAAAAAGTTCAAAGTCTTGGGCTTGGACCCAGGGGATTTGAAAATTACTTTTTTTCCGCCCCCTTTTGTGGGCGTGGGTATTAGCAAATAATTTACATAATGATGAAATTGTATATCTTTTGTACAAAAATCATAGTAATTAAATTTGTAAACATTTTTTACCAGAGAGAATGTGTCCCCAAGGACCCCCGACAAGCCCCCCCCCTCCCCCCCCCCCAAAACGCCCCAGCAATTTTGTTTTTATATTTTTTTTCAACGTTGGAGGGTATACAATATTCGGCACAGCCGAATTTAACACTCTCACTTGTTTTTTTTTAAGACTTTTTGCGTTGCCGGCCTTTGGCCAGGCTTAGGGACTACAAACTCCATACACTAAGAAAAAAAAATATTAAAATCAAACAGAAACAACTTTAAATTAAATATAAAACAGTGGCGAAATAGAACAAAGTTTGTTTTTATTTAACTTAAATATGTTTCTAGTTATTTTTAACATGACACGATTGGTAGACAACAACTTAGAATTAAAATTAAACAATATTGTTTTAAAAGTTGATCATGTTTAATTTAAATATGTAACCAATTTTAATTTAAAGTTGAGCAATATTAATTTAAATATGCACGCGTTTATATTAATTATGGTACGTTTTCGTTTTTCAGTAGCTTTTTACTTACTATAAACCATGGAATTGAAAATAAAACAACTATATTTTTTTATTTTTTCATTATATTTATAAAAACTATTTATTTACAAAAATTATTTATAATAATTACAATGTTTAATTCATTTAATTAAAATTTAATATGTTTGTTTAATATTAGATGCTAAACAAAGTAAAAGTTAACAATTTAATTAATATATGATTTAAATATTAATAGCAACATGGACCGGCCTCTTTTATAAGCAAAAAAATTAAGTATTCATCAAAAAACAAAAACAAAAAAAAAAAACAAATTCGTTAAACTTCAAATTGATTAAAAAAATTAACATTTTATAAAAAAAATCGGTTAAATTTGAAATAAAAATCAGGACTGTGATCATGTAAAACGATAGTTTACTATCGTCAATTTTTATACACAGTGAGCGACAATACATTGAAAAAATTTCTTAGCAGATAAAATTTTGTTCAAGGCAAAGTTAACAATACCAAGTGTTAAGTATATCGAACGATGTTGGTAATTTATAAAGCTTTAATTTAAGCTTGATAGCGTCCAGATTAAGTATATAATAAATATACGAAGTAGAAAATAAAAATATTTATAGACATTTTACAGAACATTTTTTAAAAATATTTCTGAGTCGATTTTTTCCAAGTCCAAATATTAAAAATTTAAAAAAATGTCCAATAGTTTTTATTCAGTAATCAAATAATTTTTCCAAGAACCCAAACAAACAATAAAACTTTTTAAGATGAGTAGAATAAATCCACATTTTTTGAGCAAAAATTTTTTGTTTGCTTGGGTACTTGGAAAAAATCGAGAAATATTTTTAAAAAATTTTCTAAAAAATGTCCATAAATAATTTAATTTTCCAGTGTGGGCACTATTAAGCTTAAATTGAAGCTTTATAAATTACCTATATAACTTTTTATAAAATAATACTCGTTTGATATTAAGTAATAACTTTTAGTATTGTTAACTTTGTCTTTAAAAAATGTCATCTAAGAAAAGCTTCTAATGTATTGTCGCTCACTGTACTTTGTTATAATCGTGGAAATTTCCAAAAAGCATTTCAAATTTTGAAACAACTCGTAATTGTTTAGAAATGTTTTAATGTTCAATGTTAAATGATTGAACATATTTATTAAATAACACAAAAATAATTGCTTTGCTTCCGTTGTATAAATTGTATAATAAAAATGTATTTTTGGCTAAGACAAAACAAAAAGTGAAATTATGTATACTAATAGCAGCCAAATCCCCAAGGTGTTTTGGCTTCCTACTTCCAGTTTTTTTTTTATGACCCACTGTAGTTTTTTTTGTTCAAAGGCGTGTGGAATAAGTAAAATAAGTTATGAAAATGTACTTCTGAGCTTAAAATTGTGGTTAGATGTCTTCAGTAGAATTTTATGGTGGGTCTTTTCTAAGAACATATTAACCCTCTGTTGCTTATTCAAAGAGGTAATTTTAGTCTTTTTTTAAAACCCTCATAGAATTTTACTAAAAAGTGCATATGCAGGGTTAAATTGTTCTACAAATATTATATATTTGAAGTAATATAGTACACTTCTTTGATAGTTTCCGAAAAAGAACTAAAATGACCCCTTAGAATGAGCGTCAGGGGGTTTATATATTTTAAGAAAAGATCCACCATAAAATTTCACTATAGCCACCTAAAACCATCAGATGAAAATTTACATACATAATGTATTTTACTTCTTCCACACGCCTTTGAACAAAAAAATCTACAGTGGGACATTAAAAAACTTGAAGTGGCTAAATTAACCCTTTTGGGGTTTGACTGCTATTATTATACTTTCACTGTTAAATATGTCATCTATAACCATTTTGGTCTAACGTACGTTTTTCCATTATTAATAGAGTATAAATGCAATGGAGGACTAGTAAATGTATTAATATTTTTATACCCTCCAACTACAGTATGAGGGTATACTCACTTTGTCATTCCGTGTGTAACGCATCAAAATATCGGTCTAGGACCCCATAAAGTATATATATTTATGATCAGTGATCGATTCTAAGACATTATAGCGATGTCCGTCCGTCCGTCCGTCTGTCCGTCTGTCCGTCTGTAGTTAACACGATGCAGTCCAAAATAAAAGAGCTAGACTCCCGACATTTGGCACGAATATGTCTTATGTTCCTAGGCAGGTTAAGTTCGTAAAGGAGCAAAATCGGACCAGGGGGAAAAAAGTTCCCCCTTGAAGAACTAAACCAACCTCTGAAAAATACCATATTTTTACATGATTTTCTTTGTTTTTGTTTAACAAATACAACATTTTTATGCTACAAGAAGTTCAAAGTCCTGCATTTGGACCCACAGAATTAGAAAACGTCGTTTTTTCGGTCCGCCCCCTTTTATGGGCGTGGAATATTTTTTTTTTTTTTAAAATAATGATAAACTTGTATTTCTTTAGAGCCAAAAAGTATAAGAATGAATTCTTAAACACATAGAAGAAATGCCCCCCCCCAATTACCACTAACGACCCCCCCCCCCCAAAAAAAATAAAACGCCCCTGCATTTTTTTTTTTATTTATTTGCATGTTGGAGGGTATAACAGATTCGGCACGGCCGAATTTAACACTCTCACTTGTTTATATTCAAATGGTCATTCCTTTTTCCAACTTCATATGACTGAAAATGGTTATCGAAATTCCTTAAATTAACTGAATAACACAATACATAAATTTGATCATTGTGTTGTAAAAATGATTTAA
Organism: Pegoplata infirma; assembly: GCA_963921195.1. Lineage (NCBI taxonomy): Eukaryota > Metazoa > Arthropoda > Insecta > Diptera > Anthomyiidae > Pegoplata > Pegoplata infirma. The sequence goes on along the minus strand of CAWUER010000409.1, from coordinate 144,379 downwards.
CTTTAAATAATTCAAATCTCATTTCATAAACAGATAAGTAAAAATTTGATTTATAAAACGTGCCTTTATAAAATAGTTCATTTATTAACTTTACATTGTTAAATTTAAATTTATCTTCTTCAATTATATTGCAAAAGTATTCTTGATTTTTTAAATCAATGATTTCAAATGAATTAAAACTTAATTCAGATTCTATTCCATTTTCATGGTCCAGTAAAAATTTTGAAAATTTAAGTCCTGATTTTATTGTTAACGAATGTGGAGGATTTACTCTTGATGTTATATTATTAAAGTACATTTTCGCTTCCTTATGTTTTGCCTCAAAGCGCATTCCCCAAATATGTTTTAATGGACCACACTTTTTTATAGCTGTGGGGTAATGGACCAAGAAATGGTGCTTTGGTTTTAAATCCCCATAAAGTTTAATGTAGAGTAAATGGTGGTTTTGTATTAAATTTTCTAAATTATTTATATCTTCCAAAGAAAGCATAGTTTTTAACAATAAATCAACTATTTGTATTAGTAACGTTAAAAGATTCCAATGGTCGTTATATAAAGGAACTAAATCCCCTATCATTAGTGGCAAAAAATGAACAAAGCACATTGTTTCGCTTGCTGTCATTTTTAAACTAAGAGATTTTTGTTTCACGATGTTTAATGGAGGGGATGCATTTCCTTTATCCGTTTCGCCATATTGAAAAAATTGTTTTCTGCAATTTAGAACATTTTCTGTAAAAATGTTAGCTTTTATCAAAGAATATAAAATATTACAAACATCGTATTCGCAGATACCCTCAAACACATCGTGCATCAAATCAAAACTAAAATTTTCTGTCACGTGAAAATTGTTTAAATCGTTAAAAATGCTATTGGTTTTAATTCCTGTTTCTTGAAAATCATTTGCTTGTAAATCGTTTTCATAATTGTCTTTATTTCTTAAAGATTCCTCATATTGAATCGCGTCAGATTTCATTTGTGACACGGCAATATCTTTCAGAAATAAATGATTGAACATAGCCTAATATACTATTCACTGCCAAATTATCACCAACTATAAGCGCTAAGATGAAATGTACTTTTTGTGTTTTATTTTCTATGACAATGTCAACACCCTCTTCTAACTTTATTAAATCTTCCACAATATGGTAAAAGGATTTCTCATTTCCGGCTTGTTTCAAATCTTTTGTCGCTATAAAAGCTCCATGAAAAATATACTGAAGTTTTGATACAAGGTGCTGTGGCATTGTAGGAAAATTAATGTAGTTACCACATATCGAATAAGTATGTGTACCAAGAGCATTGTTAATTTGAAAATCATCAAAATATAATATGTAAGGAATAACGAAATCTGAATTGAACTTTTGTTTTCTTTTTTTAAACAATTCACCACTGGAAAAATTTTTAAAAACATTTTCTTCTAAGTAACTCTTATTATTTTCCATTGTTGAATTCAACAAATTTGGAATTTCAAATATAGATTTGAAAATAAAATGTAGTGGCATAATATAAATATCGCTAGATTTTGAAGCTAAGCTTCGATTGCCATTGACAGTTGTTTCAGTTACAGATTTATCTATAACGACAGCTTTTGCATGTTCATATAAATTAAATTCTTTTGAAGAGTCTATACTCAGATTTTATTTCGGAAAATGGTTCCTTACAAAAGTCAATCATAATAAATCTTTTTTAATTTCATTTGCGTTATGAATATTTAGTATATGTTCCAAGGTACTTGAAAGTGATAAAAGTAAAGTTTTGATCATGCTTTGAATGTCCGTTACCTGTTTTCTTGGCATGAAATTTTGTGAATGTAAACTAAGAGTTAAATAAAGCGCTCTTTTTTTTAAATTGTTGATATCATTCAAAACTTTACTAGTTGAATAAGCAGGATTAAAAAGATGATGGTTTTCATTTGAAGTTGATGGAATTAAATCCATATTTTGGTCATTACCACTATTGTTAAAAACTTCAGCAGGACAATTATTTAAATCCAGATTTGGTTTATTAAGCTCTTTGGTTTTATATGCAATTAAGTTACAGGTTTTGAAAGGTGTTGGAAAAGGTTCACGTTGTACTGTTTGAACAGAATTTTTCTGGATTGGATGCTGTTTTTCCAAATGAATTTGAAAAGAAGTAAATTTGGTAAATATTTGATTACAATTTTCTTGTTTGCACTGTAGTTGAAGAAGTTTATTAGTTAATAAATGATCTATTTTAAAATGACGTATTAAAATGGGAACTTGTGAAAAAGTTTTTAGGCACTTGAAACAAATAAACATTAGAAATAAATGTTTTTAATAAATTTTACAGAAAAAACAATTTAAAACTAATGACCATTTAGTCACTTTTCATAAAGTGAAGAAGTGACGTTAAGTTAGACGATTTGCAATCCAAAGGAGTATAAATATCAAAAAAATATTGCTGTATGAAGACCCAAGGAGGCTCGCAAGCTTTTGGATAATTTAAAGAAAGCACATGAAAAATTTTAAAACAGGCGTCTAAGCTACTAATAAATGAATCAAATTGGTATAATATTGTATCAAAATATATATAAAAACCTGTCAAGTCATCATCAGATGACCCTTCTACCACCAAAAAGGGTTGAATAGTTAATCCTTCTGAATAATACTTGTTAACAAGGTCAGCAATTTTTCGTTCGTAGTCGTTGATGGATAAAATGCTGACTGCAAAACTCTCATTTGCATCTGCAATGGTTATTTTTTTATTATGTTTTCCAGTGAAGTTTTTAAATCTTGATGTTGCTGGTAAAACCGCATTAAGTAAAGTACAGGCTATATAATCTTGTGTATCTAAAAAAATTTAAGCTTTTTAAACCTATTTTAAAATTTACAGAAGTGTCTCTTCACAATACAGCAGCAGACAGCAAAATTTACACATGTATTTTTTTGTTGTGTTCTGCATAAAAATTGTTGCTGCTGTATTAGAAAGAGGCTCTTATACTTTTCATTTCATACCTGTACTTTTTGATGATTTGAGAATTGAAAATAATTGCTTACAATAACTATTGTGAATATTGTTTTCATAAAACAAAATTAATTTTTTCTTTAAAAGTTTTCCAGTTTAAATGCATATGATCATTCTTCTTTGGATGCATTATTCCAAAATCAATATTTACCTAAAAATATATTTCAAAATTTGTATTATATAAACTGTCATTAAAATAAATTATTGTATTGAATTACCAAATGTGGAAATCTGGAGTCTTTAAACTTTGGCCAAGCATTTAATAAATCGACACTTGATAAGTTTTTTACATCTCTTTGTCGCAAGTTGAAAGATTTTTCCCACTTGTCTACAATTTCCAACCAATTATCTTCTTCTTTTCTAAGATAATTTTTTAATGAGTTTACAATAGACTCATCAATTTCATCGGGCGTGTCTGCATTCAAACTCGAACTAGTCTCATCAATAGAAAAAGAACCTTCCAATTTCCTCTTTTTGGATTTTGAATTACAATATTTTGCATAAAGTTTTCCAGAAGGATTTTTTTTACCGTCTCGAGGTATAAAGTAATATTCCTGAAAAACCAAAATTTTATAAGTAAAAAACAAGTGAGAGTGTTAAAGTTGGCTGTGCCAAATCATTTATATCCTGCAAAATGCAAAAAAAAAATTTTGAGGGGTGGATAAACTTGGCAGTAGACTTTGTGGACACCATACTCCTCGCGGTAAATAAATAATTTTCAGCTAATTATTATAGTTTATCATTATTTTTAATAATTTTTTTATATAAAATTATTTTTTTTAATATCCTGAATCCATGCAAATTGTACAGGACTTTGAACTTCTGACAACAAATTTTTCAAACTAAATTAAAATAAAATTGTGTTTTCAGGAGTTATTTTAGTTCTCCAAGGGGAAACTTTTCCCCTGGTCCAATTTTACCTATTATATCGCCGGCAAATTGCACTAACATAAAGAATATTCTTATTATTTACCCCAGCGCCATCATCCGGGTCCAAATAGTACATATAAGGAAACTTATTGTTAAGTAAACATATTTTATGAATTTGAGCCAAATCGTACTATTAATAAAAAAATAAATAATTTTGCTAATAACTTCACCCCAGCGCCATCTACCGGGTCCAAATAGTACATATAAAAAAACTTGTTTTTGTGTAATAAATACATTTTGTAAATTTGAGCCAAATCGTACCATAAATAAAAAAATAAATAATCTAATAACTTAACCCCATCGCCATCTACCGGGTCCAAATAGTACATATAAAAAAACTTATTTTTGTGTAATAAATATATTTTGTAAATTTTAGCCTTAGGCTATTATAATACTTATAGTAGACTTATTGTAGGTTTATTTGACATCTATTCCTGCAATATCTGTCAAATAAATCTACTTTAGTTATATTTCAGTTATTATGAATAACCACCTTAGAAAGAGGGCATGTTAATCATATACAATTGATTCCTAACTCCATTTTTCCAAAAATGGTCTTTGGGTCGTACCAAAAATTAACAAACTATATGTTTAGTTTACCCTTACTCGGTTACTAACAATCTTCCAACACTAGTTGCAAAAAAATAAACAACAGCTGTGCTCTAAGTACTAAAAATACCACAAATAAGAAAACTGAAAACTACAAAATACAAAAGTATTAAAGTTAATGCAAAAAACCTTTTAAAGTGCATATACAAAATAAGTCGCGGTTGTGCTAATTTTGAAGAGAAGTCTGTTAAGTCCGGTTGTTTCAAAAGAAAATTAAGGTTTATCATAAAAAGTGAACAATTTCAATAAAAACAACTACAGACCAAGAGTTGTTTTGATATTTGTCGACAAATTCTACATATTTTCAACTGATGTAAAAAAGTGGCTTACAATAGCAAAAATCGGTAACTCAATTTTATTGTGTTGTGTGCCTTGCAGAAATTATAATAACATTTTCTTTTTATATTTGTGTTTTTAAAGCGCATCCATGTTATCCATTGATCCTCCCCCATGTGGAATTTGAGACGTTTCCACAAAAATGCAATTTTACCAGTTCTTAATTAATGGCTTGTCATCGAACAAAAATGGGAAATTGTATTTACAAAACTAGAAAATACCGGACAATTTTGATCGTGATTAAGTACAAAACCAAGTATCAAACCAGTTTAAAGTAAAACTGGTATGGTCAATACAAATTGTAATATTAAGAGATAAGAAAAAAATATCAAAATAAAACGACATAAATATTTTTTCTTTTAAAACAAATTATTTTAAGAATTGAACGTTTTTTTTGGGTTTTAGTTATAAGACATTCTGTGAATGTCCGCCAGTCAGTTTGTGAAAAACACTATGCAGTCCAAACCAAACAAGCTAAACTGAAGTTTATGTCATAGACTGGTTAAGTTCTTGAATGGACAAAATCGGACCATGGGGAAAAAATTTTCCCCTTGAGAAACTTAAACAACTGCTAATAAATACCATGTTGTTAACATGTTTATTTGTATATTTGTTCAACAAATGAAATATTTTAATGCCATTTGATTTACATTAATCTACACTTGGGCCAAGGAGATTTGTTTTTGGCCCACCCCTTTTGAGGGCATGATAATGAAAATAAAAAAAATTATAAAATTGTGCTAAGCGTAAATAACATAATAAATGAAATCGTTAACATTAATATTAGAGAAAAAGATGCCCACCAAACGCTTCATCTATTTTTTTCCCTATTTTGTAGGTTATTAAAGATAAGGCAAACTCGAATTTTATATTTTTTTGCCAGAAAAAATGTAAAGTTCTCCACTTAAACCAAATTTTTTAGTCTTAACTTTTTTTATAACCACCTCCATTTGTTGTAAGATTATAAACATTTTGGAAAATTACTTATATAGGGGCCTGTCAGAGTCAATTCCGTTTGGAAGTGGTTTCAAAGTTTTTCTTAAAAAACGAGTAAAATAATTTTTCGGAATGAAAACACTTTCATACAATTCACTTCCAAGTGATTAAATTCCGATTAAAAAAGTATGCGTTTTACGAGTAAATGACTTATATAACTTCCAAACGGAATTGAGTCTGCGACATGCCATATAGTAATAAATAAAACTTACTTGTAAACTTCTCTCGGTAGGAAAAAGTTCAAAAATCTCGTCTAACAATTTCGAAAAATCCTTTGGGTTTAAGGTCTTGTTGCTGAACAAAGTGTCTTCAACAATTATATTAATAAAATCGTTTCTATTGACATCTGTTAGGAATTTTTGTTTATTGTAAACATCTAAAATAGCTTTTCCTTTTGATGTTTCCAACATTAAGGTTTTTAGATCCTATCAAAATTATATTATAATTTTCTTAGCTGTTAAAAAGAAATTTATTTACAAGCACTTACTTTGTTTAAAGTATAAACAACATTATTAGGCGACTGGACAGGAACAGCATTATTAGGCGACTGAACAGGAACAGCATTACTGGGCGACTGGACAGGAACAGCATTACTGGTCGACTGGACAGGGGACTGCGATGCAGAATTGCACATTTTGCTTAACCAATCCTGCACTTTGGTATGCATCGACATAGTGTCGTCATCAATTCCATACTAAAAAAAAATAATAAATATTATGTAGGAATGAACAAATAGTATTATAAATTATACCAACTTTTTCTTTCTTCCATGCAAACAACCTCTCCCGAAATTCCACTCGAAGACCTTCTTTTAAGTCATCATTTTTTAAAAATTGGAGACTTCTAAATGTAACTTGTGCCTCTAAAAGTGTAGAAATAAAATAATTGCGTAAAGGATATAGGACACTTTAATGAAAAGGAATTCATTTTCCAATTAACCAGCATACATTGTCTTAAATTTCATAACCTAAAAAATACTTACCTTTCAAATATGGCAATACATCCAGCAAGTCAAAATTTTTTAACAGCTCAGATAAAGAGTCATCTTCTTTATCGACAAATCCATCAGTCTCCAAAACTTCAATATCCCAGGCTTCTAAAATTGTTTCCTCGGGATTATCCATTTTTTAAACAATTTTTTAGCTTCGTTCACAAATTAATTTGTTTGCTTCCTATAGATTGTTTTTTTTTGGTTTTGTTTTTGTTTTTTAGAACAAATTGTTTTTAGATTTTAGTAGAATTTTAGTTTCTTCTGTTTTTTTTTTACTTTTTTAGTTCTTTTTGTTTAACTAAATAACTTCTTAAATCTTTAAACTATTTTCACTTTTACAATGGCTTGTGCAATAAAATGGACGCCTTTTTTAAAAGGAAACATATTTATTTTTAACATGATCAACTTTATTTTTTCTTTAAAAAAAAAAATAGCTAAATGTCAAAAAACAAAATTGTAAAACTTTAAATTAACCATGAAAAATATTGTTTTTAACACAAAAATTTAAAAATTATTTGATTCAAATTTCTAACGAATTTTAATGACAGCATATTAAATTTGAAGTTTTTAACTTTAAAACAAAATGGTATACAATTTTAAAACAAAAGTTTTATTTTTAAATCAAATAAAATCAATATTAAAATTTAAATTCTTTCAAAAATTATGTAGCATATTTAAAATAAAATTTAACATTTTTGATTTAAATATGTTTTTTTCCCTCAGTGTAAATATATAAATTATACTGAATAACAAAAATATGTATTTGTTCACGATTGCAAATATGTACTTATTTTTTGTATGTTCTTTAACAATATTGTACCCGCTAGATACATTTTAGTATCTTTCAGTTCAATAATTTCGCCATTCAGTAATTATCTAGGTAAAAGTCTTGATACACAAAAAAACTTTAGTTAGCGAAGCCGCTAAAGTAATTTATGGAGTTTGTAATCCCTAAGCTACGCAGAAAAACTTTTAAGCAAAGTTTTTCCAAGCCAAATCACTCACTTTTAGACCCGACCCCTTTCGATTTATTTTATTTTTTGATATGTTTAAGTACTTATTAAATGCAACTTGGACACCAATTTTCAGCCTTTTATTCTAAGATGGTGTTGAGTAATCAAAAATTTCAAAATGGTGTCTTTTCTTAAAAAAATTAAAAAATTGAAATTTTTAATTAATTTTGACCATTAAAAAATAAAGATATTAAAAAAAAGTTGGACAACGTTTTGTTGGTATTTAAATGTAGTTTTAGAAAAAAATATGAAAAAATTATTCGAAGTAATAATCATTTATTTTTTGACGTTTAAAAATTAAAATCGACTTTTTGAAAAAGTCCGAAACCTTCGATTTTTTTGTAAAAAAACTATAATCACTCTACTCTAAATTACGCATGTGATGTGATCACAACTCTTTCTATTTTTTTTTTAATTTTTAAAATTGCACCTTTTTTTTTGGCTCTGATTTATTCTATATGGTGCTCCAAAAAAAAATAAATTGGTAGATATTAACACTAACTTACACCAGATATATTCATTTCGAGGTAAAAAACGTCTCACAAAAATTTAGGACGATCGGAAATGGCTAAGGCTTTTAGCATGGTCCTTGAAGTTTAAAAAACGGATTACAAGGAAAACTATGAATTTTTTTCTGTTTTCGCAATTTTTTTGGTATTAAAAGTTAAGTTTAATTTCAAGTGATTACCGAATTATGATGTGGAGTAAAATGCCTTTCTAATAAGGTACTAAAAACTAAAATCGGTTGAAAATCAGCCAAGTTATTACAACTTCCGCAGGCATCTAGCGTGTGTCATACCACTTGATTAAAGAATACGAGTCCCTTTTTTTAAATTTATTGAAATTTTCTACTGTAATAACATTTTTTCATTGTGCATGTTTCAGTGTAATATTTTTTTGGTTTTTCCCAATTTTAAAACAAAAAATATTTTTTTTTTTTAAATAGAGATTTCAAGAGGGTGTTTAAAATGCCGGCATTTTTAGCATTAATATCAAACATATTAGCAAAACACAATATGAAAAATACTTGTCATCTAATTACATTTTAACTTGAAGAATAAAAAAATGTTATTACAGTAGAAAATGTTAATGAATTTCAAAAATCGCATTGCATTGCTTAATCAAGTGGTCTACCACACGTTAGATGCCTGGGGAAGTTGTAATAACTTGGCGATTTTCAACCGATTTTAGTTTTTGGTACCTTATTTGAGAGGAATTTTACTCCGTATTATAATTCTGTAACCATTTGAATTTAAACTTTACTTAAAATACCAAAAAAATTGAGAAAACAGAAAAAAAATATTTTTTTTCCTTGTAATCCGTTTTCTAAACCTCAAGGCCCATGCGGAACGCCTTACCCTTGTCCGATCGCTCTTAATTTTTGTGAGGCGTATTTTTACCTCGAAATGAATATATCTAGGGTAAGTTAGGGTCAGTATCTACCAATTTAATTTTTTTTGGAGCACCACACAGAGAAAAATAAATTTCCAACTGAATTTTTCAGTTGTTTCAACTCAAAATTCGGTTGCTGCTACTACATTTTGATGTGGCTAACGAATTTTATAGTTCTTTTAATTAAAAGACAGTTGTAATAACAACATTTTGTTGTAACTACTGATATTTAGTTGTTTCAACCTTAATTCAAATGCATCCACCGATTTTGTGTTGCAACAACTGAATTTCAGTTGTAAATTAGCAAATTTGTTTTCTGTGTGCATATAAAATAAATCGGAGTCAAAAAATAAAAGGTGCAATTTTCAAAATTTAAAAAAAAATTGGATAAATTGCGATCACATCTCGAATTATAGCTTAAAAGTTGCATAATTTAATTTGGAAATGAAATAATGAAAATTTGGAGTGTAAGATTGTCTAGCGAAATAAAATATTCACAAAAGAAAAACTTTTGGAAATTCTTATTCCTGAGGAAATCAATTAAAAAGGGAAATTATATATTCTTAAATAATGAGCTTATTAACTTGAAATTTGGAATGTAGCGTCCTCTACCGGTAAAATGTCCCCCAAGAAATACTTTTTGGTACTGTTTATATTTTCTTAAAAAGAGGTCATAAAAACTTAAATTAGGAATGTAGGATCCAACAACAGAAAAAAAATCTATAAAAAGTACTTTTTTTTCAAAATTTCGATTCTAAGGGAGTAAAAACGAGCACTTTGGTACTTTTCATATTATCTGAAATAATGGTACTGGAAACTTGAAATTTGGAATGTAGTATCGTCTAGCGAAAAAAAAAACATTCCCAAAAGAATTTTTTTTTAATTCTGATTCCTAAGGAGTTAAAGGGGTACTTTGTATATTTTCTGAAACAAAATAAGGAACTCTAGAAACTCTTTTGTTATTTAACGGATACTATTCGAAAAGGAATGAACACCACATTGAATGAAATTGAATGGAGCAGGAAAACAAATGGAATAGAACAGGGAAAGAAATGGAATGAAACTGGGAACGAATTCAAACGAAAATTTTTTCAATTTTTTTTTTTAATTTTTTTTTTAGTAAAATTTTTTTTTGTACTAATATTTGTTTATCAATTAATTTTTCAGTAATTCAGCAAATACATATTTCTTCATATTTTTACAAAATTTTTTTATTAAATTTTTGACTCAAAGTTTTGTTTACTCAATTTTTTTTTTCTCAAATTAATAAATCAATGTTATTTTTTTAATAACATAAGACCGTCTTAAAGTTGACGTAGTATTTATTATATCAACTGATGTATTTGGTATTTTATTTTAAGTGTTGTGATCATCATAAGCACAGTTTTTGTAAAGGATTAAGACATACATATATAAAGATTACATAGTGAAAAGTTCCAAAAATGGCTCATTTATTATCATTATTAAATTTTTTCTGTATTTACGGGTAACGAACTACCCTGCGCACGCTAGTATATAATAAATATGCAGCAAATGCTTCTTCTTTTTACTGTTCACTAGATGGCGTTTTTTATAACTGTTCCGGCAGTTTATTAAAAGTTCTTAATTTCATTTGTTAATGACTGAAATCTTGATTACCACATAGAAATCAATAAAGCAAATAAAAACAAATCGGTATTGCACTTCTTTGGATTTTATTTGTTTATTTTTCTAATAATAATTATTTTTCTTCTCTTCCGTTTCCGGAATTTACTGAAAAAAAAAATAAGCATACGCCCTCTATATTTACAATGTGCATTCAAGCTCTAGGGGTCTGCTTCTACATCCCTTAGGAACCAAAAATCTGTGTAATCCAGCATCATTGCTGTTACACATAGACAAGCATTTATTTTTATCCTCAAGGCAAATTTCAATAATTATGAGACAACCCTTGTATATATTAATATATTTGTGTAAGACATAATATCCTTTTACTTGGTCACAGAGAGAAATAAAAACAACAAAGAACACAAATAATAATGTTTATACATTTAATGGACTTTTATAAAAATGAAAATAAAACATAATTTCCCTAATGAAATTTAATACCAAAACTAACGATATGGGCGGGCATACAATGCATGTGAAGTTTAACAAATTATTTAATATTGCTTATTGTAAAGAATGTGTCATAAATGTGTTTTTGGTAGAGTAGAATTAAAATTGTTTGAAATCCAAGTAAGCACTACAAAAGTAGAATGGAAAGATTTAGCAAAACGTTTTGACGTTCATGCGGTGATGGGGAAACCCCTCCCTTCCCCCACCCAAACCGATTTCAAAAAAAAAAAAAAACAAGGAAGAGATGAAAAGGAAAAGGAGAAAAAAAAATAGAAAAATTAAACTTACAGTGCAAAAAAATTTTTAGAGTCCAAGAAATGTCTGATATTTGTCTGAAAACCTAAGAAAATTTTTTGGGCAAAAATCTTTCGACTAAAAGAGGTTTTCATTTAAATCGAAGATTTTTTGGGAATAATATAACAGAATATGAATTCTTTCAAAGATTTTTTTATTGGGAATCTGAAAATTTTTCTAAAAGAAAAATGTTTTTTTTTTAGAATTTATTCTTTGAATTTGAAAATTTTGTTACAAAAAATGTTGGAGTCTAGAAATTGTTTAGCAAAATCAAATCTAAAACTTATTTAGAACTGGCTGGATTTTTTCTAATGTTGATTCTAAGGGGATAAAAAGGGTTAAAGACTGTACTTTTGGTACTTTTTGTATTTTCTTAAATAATGGTCCTAGAAACTTGAAATTTGGAATTTTCCTCATGGAAAATAAATCCCCGTAAGGCTGGGTTTTGCCAATGTTGATTCTAAGGGGGTAAAATGGGTGAACAATTTTACTATTTATACCTTTCATATTTTCTTAAATAATGGTCATAGAAACTTGAAATTTGGAATGTAGGTTCAATTCATGGAAAATAGATCCTCCTATGTCTGGTTTTTGCCAAGGGGGTTAAATGGGTAAAACAACGAACCTTTGGTACTTTATTTTTATTTACTGAAATAATGTTCATACAAACTTGAAATTTGGAATTTGACATACTTTGGCGAAAAAAACACTCTGGAGTACTTTGTGGAAATTTGGATTCTAAGGGGGGTAAAAAGTGTACTTTAAGTACATTTTGTTATTTCTTAAAATAATATTAATAGAACCTTGAAGTTTGAAATATAAGATCCATTGGTGAAAAAAACATTCTGGAATAAGTACTTTTTGGAAATTGCGTGTTTTAGTTGGGTAAAATTTTTAAAAATTTGCACTTTTGGTACTTTTTATATATACTGAAATAATGATCATAGAAACTTGTAATGTAGGATCCTTAAGTGAAAAAAAAAACATTCTGGAAAAAGTATTTTTTTTAAATTCCGTTTCTTAGGTGGTAAAAGGGGTAAAAATGTTAACTTTTGGCACTTACTTATTTTCTGAAATAATGAAATAATTGAAATTAGGAATGTAGGACTCTTCGGTGAAAAAATCATTCCGAAAAAATTACTTTTTGGAAATTCCGTTTCTAAAAGGGTAAAGGGGTAAAAAGTGTACTTTTGGTACTTTTTATATACCCTGAAATAATGACTCTAAAAACAAGAAATTTGGAATATGGGATCCTTCGGTTAAAAAAAAAACATTCTGGAAAAAACATTTTTTCAAAAATTCCGTTTCTTAAAGAGGCGGGATCGTGAGTGATAGTTAGTTTTACTCGCGTGATTGGAAAAAAAGTTTCGTGCGTGAGTAATTGTTTTCACGTAAGTTTGCGTGATTGTTTTGTGCTGTCTGAAAAAGAAAATAAGTAAGGAAATTGACGTCATATTGAATTAGAGGGTAATTAATAGCCAATTGTGATTTAAATAAATGTTTGTGATTGTTTTTAGGAATTTAAATTCTTTTTGTGCAAGAAATCGAAAAAAGTAAAAAAAAATAGTTTATTTTGGTTTTGTGAGTCTTCGTGAGCGTGATAAAAATTTTAGTTACTCACATGAGCGTGCGTGAACGTGAGGGAAAAAATTTCGTGCGTGGTCGACAAAACTTCGATTTGATTTTCAACAAACTCAGTCAAGTATTTTTATTTCAAAAGCCTTCTATCATGTCAACAAACAGTGTTTTTGTTTGCTAAATTTCTTTGTTGACAAAAAAAAAAAAAACATTTGTCAGATTAGCAAATTGTGTTTGTTGAATTTCTTTGTTAAAAAAATAATTAAGATTTTTTTACTTTTGTCAGATCAACAAATTGAGTTTGTGATTGTTTAATATCTTTGTTGAAAAAAAATATTATTTTTTCAACAATCAAAATTTGGAAACGTTTGTTGATGTTACAAGTTTCCATATAGGAGCACTTTCAGTGAAAATTTTAATTGTATATACAAATATGGGGGTCAATATAAAAATTCGTTTTTTTTGTAAAGTGGTTATAAAAAAATGTACCTTGAGTTAAAAAAAAAACTTTCGTTCACCCCCACCTCCCAAACTCAAGACCTGGATGCGGCCCGTGTAAGTTTGAACCATATTTGTGTTGTTTATTGTTAAAAAAACGTAGATTTAAAAAAGTGTATGAAGTAAAGTTATTTATTTTGGGGGGTGGCGGGGGCCCAATTTTTGAAAACTAATTCAACCACCAAAAACGCGGTTTCAATTAATTTTTTAATTGAAACTCCTCGTTTGCTACTTTGTAGTAAATCGTTTCTATTTTTGCTAAAGTAGAATCTGACAAATTCCGAAACACGTGTCATTTGTTGCAAAAATGACCAACATAAATAAATTAAAAACAAAAAAATATTTTTTTTTGAAAATTATACTATGAAAATATCATGGTTTTAATTAGTAAAGAAAATAATGACCTCGAGCCAGAATAAACATTCTCAAAATATAATATTTTAAAGATCGAATAAAACAATTTTTATTTTTTAATAAAAATTAATCAGAATTTGAAAAAAAAATACGTTTTATTTTTGCTAATATTAGCAAAAAAGTTTGTAAAAATTTGCTAATCTTAACTAAAAATTTGGTAAAGGTGAGCTGACTTGCATTAGCAAAAAAAAGTAGTAAATCTACTAATGTATTATTTTGAGTGTACTTACTAGGGATGCCAAACGGGATTGACATTTACAAATCCCGGGATTCGGGACTTAAAAATCCTAATCCCGGGTTCCCGGGATTTTTCGGGATTTCGGGATTTTTCGGGATCCCTGGATTTTTCGGGATCCCGGGATTTTTCGGGATTTATTAAAATCAAGCTTTTTAGGTTATCTTTTTAATAATTTTTTTGTATAATTTTGTAAAAATCGGACAAGGGAGAAAAAAACTTCCCCGGCTCCGATTTTACTCATTTACGAACTAAAACTGTTTAACAGAAACTTTCCATATGGATTACTTAATGCTCTATATTAGGGTGAAGCAAATTTTTCTTTGTTCGAATTTCAGAATCGTCGGGATCGGAATAGTTGCCTTTTCCGATCCTTTTTTGACATGAAAATTGGAAAGTTCCAAACCAGTGTTGCCAGGTACTTTTTTTCTTTCCCCTAAAAAAATTTCAAAAACCCCCAGATTAGGGCGGTTTTCAAAAAAAACCCTAAACTTAAAAAAAAAAAAAAATTTAAAAAAAAAAAATATTTTTGCTAGTTATATAAAATTTAATCAAAATATATTTTTTTGTTCAGCCTTAAAAAATGTGAAAAAAACCCTAGATTTGAGCTATTTTCGAAATAAAACCCCTAAAAATTTTAAAATAAGAAAATACAGATATTTATTAAATTCAGAAGATCAATCAATATCAAAATTATGTAAGTTGCCGAAAAAACCAAACAAAATATATTGTCGCAACATACATAGGCCATTCTTTGTCAAATCAATCAAAAATAAAAGAATTCTCAACACTTGGTTTATTTGTTACAGAAATTGTAAGTGATAAACTAACATAGAAATTTTCTGAAGGCTCCACGAATTTTTTCGAAAACTTTTCTGTTTGTAGTAGTCTTGTAAATTATGAGTTTTAAAACTCCATAAACTGGGATTTGTAGCTGCAATCGAACGCATGATATTAAATTTTGAAGGTGGTTAAGTGTCGCGATTTTGAGATTCTGATGGAAATTGAGACCTCCGTGTTTTCGGTTTCTATTGACTTACACGGCTGAAAATTGTCTTTGTCAGTTTTTCACTTACAAGGGAAGTCTCCCTGGTGTCACCCTCCGATCTTCATGATATTTGGATATGTTATTAAGAACGAAAATTAATTCGACATGTATTTTTTTTTAGCGGCCCAAACTCATTTGTATGGGGGGAAATTGACCTTTTTCAGTTTTTTACGATTTACGCCTATTTAAGTTAATATTTTTCGTCTTATTACCAAAAATCTCCTAAAATTTTGGTATTTTACTCAATATGAGAAAAGTTGTGCATGTTTGGACACGTTCTTAGCACACTTAATTAGGTTTTCCAAAGAGCTTTCATTTGGTATGTAACATGACTACACTCAAAATTATTATTCTGTTAAATACTCTGTAAAATGGCTGTAATCTCAATTCGACAGATATTTGACAAAGTTATCTGTCGAAATACAGATTTTTAAAAAAATACTTTGTATTTTCTTGTGACCGAAAAACAAAATTTTGTAAAATTGGAGTTACTCGTTAAAAAATTTTACAATTTGGAAGCAAATTTACAATTTGGAAGCATTAAAGCGGGCAAATTTAACAAAATTTTAATTTTTATTAATTAAATTTTAATTTTAATTAATGTTTTTGAAGCAGAGAAGTTTTACTCATAAAATGAAACTTTGTAAATTTACAGAGTTTTTCTTGTAAAATTTTGAACTCATAAAAAGCATTTAACTAAAACTTTGTAAATTTACGGAGCTTTTTTGGTAAAATTCTTTTCGGCTTTATCAATATTTTACAGATAATTCTGTAAATTTACAGTTTTTTCTATCGAAATCATTTTACAGAGGTTTCTTCGTAAAATAACAAAAAATCTTGCTGGTTGAAAATCTATGGTACTTATTTTCTGCTGGCTCAGCAGAGTATCTCTGTAATTTAACAGAGTGATTATTTTGAGTGTAGGGTTCTTTGTATAATATAGAAGATAAACGAAAAAAACTGAAAAATGACCTTGTCTTCCCCCCTCCTTTTTACCCCTTAAATATGAATTTGGGCCGCTAAAAAAAATACGTGACCCTTTATTTTTTCTGCTCTACAAAATAACACCAATTCCATAAAGATCCGCGGGTGACACTAGGGAGACTTCCCGTGTTAGTTTAACAACAAAACCAATATTCATCAATATCAAAGGGTTCAGGAAAATTCATGATTGATTTCACGGAAAACGACCAACATACTAGATGTCATCAGAAAAATCAAGTACATCATCCCAGGGATGAGATATGAACATTTATTTTTGGTATCGAAAATGATTTAAAAAGTACTTTCCAATGTACTAATTTTTTTCTTGGTAATTTTTTTGAAACCAAAAATTCGTAAAAATGAGAATAAATGATCTTTAATGGATAAAAAAATAATAAAGATGTTTTTTAGTAAAAAGATTTTTTATATTAGACTGCATTTGAAATTTTTGAATTCAACATTTTAACTACTCGTATAAGATATAAAACTCGTTTCTTTATTAAGGGAATATCAACGTTCTTTTCAACATCAAAAAGTATCAAAAACAAGTTCATTTGTATCAACTTTTCCATCCCTGCATCATAATCTCATTTGTAGTATACAAAATTTGCATCGAATTGAAATATTATTGTGCAGAACTTATTTCGAGTTTCTTGGTTCTTGAAAAATTTATCAAAAAAACAAGTGTTTGGAGGTCCAAAATTACTTTTCAAAATCATTTTTGAAAAAAAAAAATTTTAATATTTGAATGAAAAATATTTTTTTAAAATACCCCCTAAACTTTTTTTAAAAAACCCCCAAAAAATTTTTTTGTGGGAAAACCCCCAAACTGGCAACACTGTTCCAAACAAAGTAAAAAAACTTCTATATTTGGACATTAGTGAAAGTGTTTATATTGTAAAATTTGTTTGTCCTTGCAAAATTTAAAAAAAAGTGTTTTCTTCAAAAAAAACGTATTTTTTTTTAAATTACTAATTGCATTAAAGGCACTATTTATAAAAATATACATATTTTCTTTACTGTGCTGATATTACTTTTTCTTTTACGAAAACAGACCAAACATTTTGCGGACCAAACTAATTTTTTTGACCATAAAAACACTTTTCCAGATTAAGTCCGTATCCCTGACTAATACAGATTCGACATAAGTGACAGGTTTTAAAAAAAGTACTCTTGAACCATATCGCTCATTTACTTGTATAGTGTCATAACTCAAAAAATGTGATTTTTGAGTTAATAATGCAGCATTTTTCGTTATATCATGCTTTATATTGTGTCAAAAATACGTATTTATATCTTTAAAACTCATCATTTGAGAAGAAAATACGTAATTATTACATTTTCTATGTACCGGCCATTTTCAATGAACAACCAGTTTCAATTGTAAACTTTAAACGCGTTTTCTGCAAAATGAAACATTTTGAGTTATGACACTATATAAGTAAATGAGCGATATGGTTAATGTTTACAAATAATTCTAGGAATTAGGTTAGAAAAAGAAAGTTAATATAACGCGCCATAAGAAAAAAAATGCTAGATCGGTTTATATTGTTTCACTCAATCCTAAGTAGTAGAAAGTGTTGCCATGTTAGCTTAAAACAAGTTAAAAACCGCTCTGTTTTCTCCTAAAATCGCTTAGTTTTTCCCCCATTTTTCTTATAAAACTCTACTGTCGAGTCTGTATATAGTCTGTGTGAGTATATTATCTAATAAATTTTAGCTAAAAAATTATATTGTAGGCACAAAAAGTAAGAAAATTTGAGCCCAAAATGCCTCATTTGAAAGGTATTTGAAACATCTTTCAAACCATATTAATTTTGTCCCTATCGGATAACAAATACTGAAGAAATAGTCCATTTTAATTCCAAAATTTGAGAAAAAAATCCCGAAATCCCAGTATTTTTCGGGATTTGTCAATCCCGGAAAATCCCGGGATTGAAAAAAATAAATCCCGGGGTTCAGGATTTGACAATACCGAAAAATCCTGGGATTTCGGGATTTCCCGTTTGGCATCCCTAGTACTTACTGAATAGCCAAATTATTACAAATAAACTACTGTGCACCGTTGCGTATGAGTGTTATTAAAAGGCAATTACAAAATTTATCATACGCCACAGTTTAACAGGTTACAGTTTTCAAGCAATTGTTTTTATAATTATAATAAAAGTTCACCAACTTCAAATGCGCGTAAAAACAATCTAGCGCTGAACTAAAAAAATGCCTGCGAATTTTGTTCTCTTGCCCAAAAACATTAAATCATGATAATGTTTAACTGAAGATGTGGGTGTACTTGCCAAAGCTAAGTTTTTTTTTTAGAAAAAATAATGTTATATTCATCTGCCATTTCATGCAAATGAATCGAAATATCTGTAGAGGACCCATTAAGTTTATACATTATTGATCTATTTCTAAGACACACTAGCTATATACATCCGTCCATTTGTCTGTAGAGAGCAAGATACAGTCCAAACCAAAAGAGATGTAAATTTGGTAAATGAGTGTACACTCAAAATAATCACTCTGTTAAATTACAGAGATACTCTGCTGAGCCAGCAGAAAATACCATAGATTTCCAACCAGCAAGATTTTTTGTTATTTTACGAAGAAAACTCTGTAAAATGATTTCGATAAAAAAAAACCTGTAAATTTACAGAATCATCTGTAAAATATTGATAAAAGCGACCAGAATTTTACTATTTTATTTACTATTTGTTTCTGATCAATTTCTCTTTCCTTAATGTGTAAGTAGTGTTGACAATTGGAAAATGCCACCGAGTAAATTTGCCCGCTTTAATACTTCCAAATTGTAAATTTACTTTTTTTATTTTTGTGAAAATTACGATGTATTTTACGAGTACCTCCAATTTTACCCGACATCCTCGTAAAATTTACCAGGTTTTATTGTAATTTAAGACGCTTTTTAAAGAGCGGTTGAAATATTTGGGAGTTTTTTAAAGAGCTTTTATTTAAAAACTGTATTACAGAGCACTAACAAGGGAAGTATCTCAACCCTTATGAACCGATTTGCCTGAAACTTAAAATATATATTAAAGAGACGATTTTAAGGTTGGGGTGTCTCGGCTTATCGGCCATATCGGTGTTTAAAAATTTCGTTGTCCCCTTATGAAACCATGTGGACCTTCGGGAAAATTTTGATAACTTCCGAACTAACAGGAATATCATCTAGGGCAAAAATACGGGTCGACTTAAATTTAATAGAGATTATTTCTTATCCATATGGATATCGTAGGTCTTGGTCTTCACATAAGTACCCCCGAAATTTACACATTTTCCTTAAAAAACTATTTAAAGAAGCCGAATTTTTACAAGGTTATGTCACCATTGGATAGGCATTAAAAAAACCTTTCTTCCCATATGAAAACATCATATAGTTTCTTAAAAAGAAATGGCTGAAAAATCCAAAAAACGATTTTTTCGCCATTTTTTGGCCCATGTTTTGAACCCCTAAATCCCCGATATGGCCGATAAGCCGAGACACCCCAACCTTAGAATTGTCTCTTTGATGTATATTTTAAGTTTCATGCAAATCGGTTCATAAGGGTTGAGATACTTCCCTTGTAAGTTAAATTACAGTTGAAATTTAGTATTTTGGTTACGAGAAAATGTATAAAATCTGTATTTTACCAAAAAACTCTGTTTATTATCAAAGGTTCGAAAGAATTAATTCTTTAATTCAATTTCCTAATTCGAATTAAAAAAATAGAATTTGGCATTCCCTAAAATCATTCAACTTTCATAATTATTGAATTAATTCTTTCATGAATTAATTCCTTAAGAATGATCATCCTTAAGGAATGAACTATTTTTTTAACAAATCAATCTACTACAAATTGAATGGTGAAATTTTCTTATCATTCAATTTAAAACAGTGAAGCGCAACACACATACACACACATTTATGCTTGTGTGGGAAGCAACAGACGAGACGTCAACAAAACAACAACCGATCGTTTACACACGAAGGTGCTTAAAATGCACACAAGCAACGCATTTTTGAAAATACAAAGGGAATGAAATAAAAAAATCATCATTCAAATTGTAATAGATTTGAATGATGAAAAATTTTGATCATTCAATCGAATGATTGCTTGCAAGGAATTAATTCTCTTGGGAATTAATTCAATTTGATTTAAGCTTTGAGAATTAAGCTTTTGACTTAATTCGTGTTGAATGCTGGTAAGGAATGATAATTCAAAACTTATTAAAACAGAATTAAACTTTTGGTGAATTAATTCTCAATAGAATTAATTCGTTCGAAGCTCTGTTTATTATCTATAAAACAGAGATTACAAAGTAAAAACTAAAATTACAGATAAAATTTTGTTTTTCGGTTACGGGTCAGTCTTAGTGAAATCAATCAAAAATAGCTAAAAATTTTCGTGACCCCCTCCGATTTTGATGAAATTTGGTTTAGTTGTAACACTAAGTGATAAACTAATGCACACTTATTTTCAGCCCTCTAAGTAAACAGTGGGCGAAAAGACGGAGGGTCAAAATTTCCCCCAAAATCTCCCAGTCGCGACACTTTGCACCGTAAAAACTTAATATCGTTGGTTCTATTATAGCTAGAAATCCCATTTTTGGTTTGTTTTGAAGCTCATAATATGCTCTACAAGACCTACCATAACCAAAAAATTTGCGAAAAAAATAAGGGTTACCTCCCTTATTTTATGGTCGTGATATACGGAGGAGAAAATGGGGAGGATGGTATCCCCCGATTTTTTTTTTACTTGATAATCTTATAGAGAAAGTCCTAAGGAATGTATTCTAAAATTTTTAAGTTGGGACAACAATGGGATCGCTCAAAATCAAAATTTTTCACAATTTTCCCCAAAATCTCCAAATCGCAACACTCTTTAACCTTAAAAATTTAATATCATAAGTGCTTTTGTAGCTACAGAGCCAATTTTTTTTGTTTTAAAGCTTATAATACGCTCTACAAGACATACCAAAACCAAAAAATTTTCCAAAAAAAGGAATTGGTGGCCCCCTTATTTGAAGGTCGTGGCAAAGGGTGGAGGAAATGGGGGGAAAGTATCCCCCGATTTTTTTTTTACTTGGGAATCTCAAAGTGCAAGTCCTAATGAACATAGTCTACAATTTTTATGTTGGGACAACAATGGGATCGACCAAAATCAAAATTTTCCCCCAAAATCATCAAATCGCGACATTGTTGCGCCTCCCATTGGAGTCCCAAGATAAAAATTTCAGGATATGCTCTCTAGAACTTACTCTTTAAAAAAAAAAAAGGTAAAAAAAAATTGGGGGATACTATCCCCCGATTTCCCCCACCCCTTGCCACGATCTTTTAATACAAGAGGCACCCCTAATTTTTTTTATTTTATTTTTTTGTACAGTAGAATTTCACAAATTAGAACTCTCACAAATTAGAACTGTCCAGAAATTAGAACCGGCTATTTTAATGTATTGGACGCTCTGAAATTAGAACCTGTGGTTCTAATTTCTGGAAGTTTTTTTTTTTATTTTCACTACAAAATGTTTTTTTTGTAGTTTTTTTTAAGCTAAATAGGGGAAAAACCGAATTATTATTAGTTAACGCTCTAAAATTAGAACCAGTGGTTCTAATTTCTGGACTTTTTATTTTGTTTTTTTTTCACAATTCTATAAGCGTAAGAGAAACCGAAAAATGGAATAAAGATGGGTTTAATGACGGATCAGATAGCAGTGACGATGATATAATCGATGTAACGCCTGTTATTTCTCATTTCAAAGCGCTTAAAAGCGTTTTTCTACGAATTTAATGTGTTAAATTAATTAAATATTAACAAATAAAAATTGTTTTGTGTTAAAATAAAGCAGTCGTAACTGTTTTTATTGTTACTTTGTCATTTTCTTTGAAGAAAAAAAATTTCCAGAAATTAGAACTTTTCAGAAATTAGAACTACCCGAGGAACAAAGTGGTTCTAATTTGCGAGATTCTACTGTAATAGTAATATTGTAGGGCATATTAAGAGCTTTAAAACAAAACAAAAATGGACTCTGTAGCAACAATACAGTTCACGATATTAAATTTGTAATGGGCAAGAGTGTCGCGATTTGGAGATTTTGGGGAAATTGTGAAAAATTTTGATTTTGGTCGATCTGATTGTTGTCCCAACATAAAAATTTTAGGATATGTTCATAAGCACTTGCACTTTGAGAATACCAAGTAAAAAAAAATCGGGGGATGCTTTCCCCCCATTTCCTCCACCCTTTGCCACGACCTTTAAATAAGGGGTGCACCCTTCCTTTTTTTCTAAAATTTTTTGGTTAAGGTAGGTATTGTTGAGCGTACTATAAGCTTTAAAACAAACAAAAATGGACTCTGTAGCTACAATAGCACATATGATTTTAAATTTTTAAGGTTCAAGAGTGTTGCGATTTGGAGATTTTAGGGGAAATTGTGAAAAATTTTGATTTTGATTGATCCCATTGTTGTCCCAACTTAAAAATTTTAAAACGTATTATTTAGGACTTTCTCTATAAGATTATCAAGTAAAAAAAAAATCGGGGGATACCATCATCCCCATTTTCTCCTCCCTTTATCACGACCTTAAAATAAGGGAGGTAACCCTTATTTTTTTTCGAAAATTTTTTGGTTATGGTAAGTCTTATAGAGCATATTATGAGCTTCAAAATAAACCAAAAATGGGCTTTCTAGCTATAATAGAACCAACGATATTAAGTTTTTACGGTGTAAAGTGTCGCGACTGGGAGATTTTGGGGAAATTTTGACCCTCCGTATCTTCGGCCCCTGTTGACTTAGAGGGCTGAAAATTTGCATTTGTTAGTTTTTTACGTAGTTTAAGAACTTTACCAAATTTCATCAATATCGGAGGGGGTCAAGAATATTCATGATTGATTTCACTAATAATGACCCTTACAAGAAAATACAAAGTATATTCTTAAAATCTGTATTTCGACAGATAACTTTGTCAAATGTCTGTCGAATTGAGATTACGATCATTTTACAGAGTTTTTAACAGAGTAATTATTTTGAGTGTATGTATTACTTAAGTGCAAAAAAGGGTTTTTACATTTTGGAGAGTATAAAAGATTCGCATCGAAAATTTAATACTCTCACATTTTTTTGTAAATTTGTGAAACAAATAGAACACTTTTATGTCCAAAGCTTAGACTTGGTAAAAAGCAGTTTTGGTAAAAATTGTAAAAAAAATATTTTATTTTTTTTAACGGAAAACAAAATTATAAGAAAAAGTTATGAAATAAAATTTGATGAACAAAAATGTTAAAAAAAATTTAATGTAATAAAAATTTGATAAAAAAAATTTTATGAAAAAAAATGATATTTAAGAAAAAAATATAAATTTGATGAAAAAAAAATTATAAAAAAACAAGTAAAAAAATTAAATTCGACCTTGCCGAATGTATTGATACCCTCCACAATGTAAAAAAAATTATTTGCACAAAAGAAAATCCATAAAAAAAAATCCGCGAAAAAATTTTTTTTTGTAAAAAAATATGTTTGTATTTTTTTAAATACCATTTATTTGGTGATCAATTCTGTTCACAAATGTAAACCAGCAGTCGAATTAATGCATTTGGTATTTTTAGGTTATGTTGAATGTACTAAAATGTTTGAGGTCTCCTTACATTTTCTTTCATAATTTTTGAACTGCTGAACCGATTTCGTTCAAATACAATACCAAACTACTTAGGGCAACAACAAGTAAATATGCTAAGTATTACAATTAGTCATATCTGCATAATACTTTGGCCGTGATCACCATTTGCACAGACGGACAGATAGACGGACATCGCCAGAATGTCTTAAAATCGATCACTGATCAATAAAATATATAGTGTATTACATACATTATGGGGTCCTAGGCCGATATTTCGAGGAGTTATAAACGGAATGACAAACTTATATATACCCTCTATCACTAACAATAAGTGGAGGGTATAAAAAAAAAGTATGACATAAAAAATTTGATGAAAACAAATTTGATGAAAAAAAAAATTGGATATGTGCCTTTCCTACGATCCTTTGGGTCAATATGACCTAACATTAAAATGTAAACAAAATTTCATATTTTTTATAAAAAATTTTTTTGTTTTTTTTATGAAGTATAATAAAAAAAAATAAAGAAAACTAATATAAATAAGCCCGGAGCAATTATTAAAAAAAAAATAAAAACCAAATTGACCAAAAGAGTGCAGAAGGGTTAAAAAAATAAAAAAAAAATATGCATAAAAATGTATAAAAAAAAAATAAAAATTTGATGAAAAAAATTATGAAAAAATTGATGAAAAAAAATTTGATAAACAAAAAAATTTGATGAAAAAAAAAAGTTTTATAAAAAAAAATTTGATAAAAAAAATTATGAAAAAAATTCATGAAAAAAAAAAATTATAAAAAAAAAATTGATGGAAACCAAAAAAAATTATGAAAAAAAAGATTTATAAAAAAAAAAATGATAAAAAAATGATAAAAAAATGTTTAAAAAAATTATGAAAAAAAAAAAATTATAAAAAAAAATTTTGATTTAAAAAGAAATAAATTTTATGAACACTTTTTTTTTGTTGAAAAATAATTATGTAACATTCTATTCACCAGCTGGTGAAGAATAGTTTTATTCACCATCAGGTGAATTATTATCCAAGTTACAAACCTTTTTGGTTTTAAGAAAATGAAAACAGTAATTCTTATTTTTTTTGTTAGTCGGCGTCCTGCATAATTTTTAAAATTAAACACCAGCTTAAAAACATTATCATGTTAAAAAGCCTTGAGGGTTTTTTTATGGAATATGTCAACTTTCATTTGTTTCTGGTTTTATGGCATTCCGATTTTGGTTGTTTCAAAAAAAAATTTGATTGTGTTCTTTGTACATATTACTATTTTTCCAGATTTTTTAAGTTAACTTATTTTTGAAAACCAAAATTTGTACTGGCAACAGAAAAAGTTATCAGGCCCAAATTAAAAACTTTGTTAAAATGGTAACAGACATGTATCATGAGTGTATAAAGTTAAAGCAGTAGCTAGGTTTTAATAAAAGCAAGTGCATTCATCTCATTATTTGAATTGAAATTTCAAATTAGATCTCACACTTTTGCTATAAGAGGATGAGTCCGTCTTGTTTGTCATCATACGAGTATAATATACATATTCACATAGAAATTTTTAAACTATGAATATTTGTATTAAGTTGTCTATCAACAAGTCTAGATATTCGGTTATTATAAATTGAGTTGTTTTTATATTTTTGTCACGCATGTAAACTTTTCAGTCAAAATGCTTTGTCATAATTTTTTGGTTAGTCACTTTGAAAGGACTTTAGTTTTTTTATTTTGACTTTTAAGGAAGTTATGAAAAAATATAAATTATGGAGATGTAAAAAAATGTTAGTCTGGTAGTATTAAATTAAGCTCTTATTGGTGACAACTTTCATATGCTAAGAATTTGCAGGTATTTGTATACACACATATATTTGTATACACACTTAGGTTTGCCTTTCATAACAAAATACTTTCGTAAGTTTTATTAGACTTTGTCTAAAATATGCAGTCAAAGACGTGCATAGAATAAAATATATAGTTTATTATAACTTAAAATATTTAACTTTTCAAATTAAATACAGAAGAACCAAGGTAACCCGAGATCTACAATTACCCCCAAAAGATCGTACAACAGTTTCTAACACATTCA